>OW386288.2:66569906-66904906 GCA_936432065.2 Rutpela maculata | reverse complement strand
ATGATGAAGTTTCCTCTAGATAGGGCCAGTTATACTTGATAAGATGTCTTGTAAGGGAGATTTCTTGTTGATATACTTGCGTAATCAGACTCGAATCAACAGTGTATGGAAATAACGGATATCTCCTTTCAAAATTATCTGCCGAATAACCAAAATAATATTTTTCAGTGCCTACAATGTACAGTCATTGTAGAATAGTTTTGACTCCCAAAGACCTGAACTGCTGATCAACCCGTATAGTCTAGGAGATAGCTACATATATGGGGCCTGGGATATAATATGTTGGCATTGCTGTTATGTTTTAGCAAATATTCTTTTCTGAGTATTTTATCTATTATGTGAGTCAGACCTTCCCCCTGACCGTTTTGGCGCTAGCCGCCCCAGAAAATATTCAATTATGAAACAGAGTATAACACTTTGGCGCTTGGTGTTAGTTGAAGCGGGTATCTTGGCGATCAACATTCGATATACGCCAACATTTTTTCTCCGTGCAATTGGCACCACTGGAGATATCAGTTATGGCCATAATTAAAACGTAGTATGACACTTTCTGACCAGGTGGAAAATTTTCGTTGTCAATGCTCATTGCTGGAAAACATATGCCAACATTGTTAAAAAATATTATTTTGGGTATTCAGCAGATAACTTTCAAAGAAAACATTCGTTTCTTTCATATACCTTTGGTGCAAGTCTGACCAAAAAGGAGGATCAACAAGACTCCCCCTACGGTGACTTGTCGACTTCTTTCATACACCTACTATATCTAAGATTCAGCATGAAAAGCAATAAAACAACCACTTTTTCTATATATTGATGATTCAAGTCTGATCATGCTAATATATATAATATTAAGTATCTCTAGCCCTACCTAGAGGACACTACATCACAATCAAACGTTTATTACATTTCAAAGTCAAGAAAATACTAAAAAGCACAAAGAAAATAGTTATAAAATTTCGCTCACCGCATGCATGTCCAATAAATGAAGTATTTCATATATTTTCGATGGATTAATGCCTCTAAACATTGTACAATCTTTTTCGTTCTCTTTAGAACTCGTCAGGAGGATATAAATCCAATTCGAAATAAAAGTTACTATTAGAAAATAAAAATGAAATATTTTCATGTCAAGAAACTGACAGGAAGACATCTATTTACTTGACAAATATATTAAAAATAACAAAAAACAAACATTCCTTTAGAGCCCCAAAACTCGTCTGGTTTAATAAATAAATACCTATTATTTCTGCTTACATCATTGTTAAAAAATATTATTTTCGGTATTCAGCAGATAACTTTCAAAGAAAACATTCGTTTCTTTCATATACCTTTGGTGCAAGTCTGACCAAAAAGGAAGATCAACAAGACTCCCCCTACGGTGACTTGTCGACTTCTTTCATACACCTACTATATCTAAGATTCAGCATGAAAAGCAATAAAACAACCACTCTTTCTATATATTGATGATTCAAGTCTGATCATGCTAATATATATAATATTAAGTATCTCTAGCCATACCTAGAGGACACTACCTCAGAATCAAACGTTTATTACATTTCAAAGTCAAGAAAATACTAAAAAGCACAAAGAAAATAGTTATAAAATTTCGCTCACTGCAACTCTTAGAACTAGATGGAATTAGTAAATGCATAGAATGTGACAGTCAGTACTTGTAGCTAAGAATATACTTATATATAAATATATATTATATATATAAATATATAATATGCAATATTAAACTGATATATAAACTTACGGAATATCATCGAAATCTTCCCATTGTGTATTTGCTATATTATTAACGACATCACTGACCATAATCGAATACTTTTGAAAATTACGGCGTCTTTGTGAAAATGTAATATCGTAAGAATTTATTCCTTCCGCTAATGACCAGTTTCTATAGTTTTCAGTTACTACAAATATACATAACCAATTATTATAAATCTTTAGCAATCATTTAACAATACACTTAACACAACAAGTTTGAAAGATAAACTCAAAAATGATGGCTTATAAACATTTCTAAGCCCATCCTTTTGGTGAAAATATGAAAATAACTGTTATTACTTCAGAAAGCGCCATGGGCATGTGTATCCGTAAAGCCGAATTTATATTAAGCCAGTTGGTCAGTAGCTGGCTTGTAAACTATTATCCAGCTACTGGAAAGTCAGTTGAACTGGCCATCAGTGGCGTCCTGGTTAGGTCCGCGGGTCCGCAAACGCGGACTGGGCCCTAGATCCTTTAGGGCCCCCCATTCCATCAATAAAACATGGCAATGAACAATCGAAAAATTTTAGTAGGACTAGAAAATTCGCAATGTGAATTGTCTGGTAAGGGCAATTTTTTTGTTTTAACGTGTTCAGGGGATCAACTTAAGTTCACAGTTCAGTTTTGCAGTTCCTGCGAGGTCAGCGTATTGTTCATTTAAACAATTCATTTTTTAGACCATATTTTCCATCGGCTTTCTTTGAATATCTCGAAATCTATAAGTCCTATGGAAAACAACAAAGAGAAAGAAAATGTTAGTTATGAGCTGTACAATAAAAGTACATAAACTATAATCCATTCCAATTGTTATTATTATTAAAAAAAAAGAATATTACAAAATTATACCTTTAGAAACAAATCACTGTTCTTTCAAAAATAATGGGTAATATTCAATGAAATTTTGGAGAAATATTGCTCTGATAAATTACAACACCACTTAAAATTTAAAAAAAAATGATCATTAAAACGGCTCAAATATACAATTGTTACTAAATCTTTGCACCCTTGTGAAATCCTGCCATCAAAACCAAGAAATGTGAACGATGGCTCAAATTGTAGCTTTTTATAGGTACTAAGATCATGAGAGATTTGGTTTTTATTTGTTTTATGACAATTATTTATATTTTGTTGTTTTGTTTTATGAAATGAATTATTTGCAATTTGTTTTTTCTTCAAATTTTTTAACTTATTACTTTGTACTTAATGTATTTTAATCCAAAAAATATGTTTATTTTTTGTAAATAAATATTTCTTAATATACGAATTAGGTATTTCAATTTTCTCAGTAATATAACATTTTTTAACAATAAATAATATTAACTGGAGAGCATGAGCGTCATGAGGACCGTACAAAGAAATAGCTTCTTGTACTCCCCTGGCTTTACTCACCTACCTGAAAGAAATATGGCAGACGGTACGAAAAATATCAGTTTGAATTTTAAAATTATCCTCACTGCAAAGAAAAAAATTGGGCCCCGTAGGTCCAAATCGCGGACCCAACTAAAATTTGCCAGGACGCCACTGCTGGCCATTGCTGTTTAAATTAGGCTGGTTTCGAAGTGCCAGTGTGTACAACTCATTGAAAAAGAAATGGATGAACGGAAAGTTCGTAATCGATTGGCAATTGACATTGGCAACTGTAATGTTTACACGGCTCTACCTGCTGGCATTTGCTGTGTGTTGGGACAACACCAGTGGTCAGTGAAATAAAAAATATTTGAATTTTCTGGTAGATTAGTAGCTGACCTGTTGACCTGTCCAGTTACTGGAATAATGTTTTTAAAGGCTAGTTTTCACGGTGCGAGTTGGTGTGCAAGCTGACTGAGTCAGTAACTGACTGCCAGTTACTGACCTTATGAAAACAGAACGGGCGAGTTACTGACCGTATGAGTGAGCCAGTAACTGGCAAACCCAGCTACTTCAAATAAATTTGTTTCTACTGTCCACTGACCCCCTTCCACCGCGTAAATGGGTCAGCCACTGGCCCTTGTGAACACACAAGATCAGTAGCTGATTAGACAGTAGACAGTTGATGCACGTGGTTTAAAAAGAATAAGGTTAGTTCTCCCTGCTTTATTCGGCCACCCAACACAGAAATATTTGAAGGCGCCAAGTTTGTTGGCTTGTATAGAGAAGAGGAGAATTTGTGGGATATGTTTAACCCCGATTACAAAAATGGAAACATTCGGATGACCCTTTTGCAACATATTGTGCAGGAAATAGTTTTTATTTCTCTTAGCTTCCTGAAGTATCATTTCCGTAATTTCATCGCACAGTATTACAGAGAAAGGCCGTATTATGTTATGAACATCTCTATGTTCTACAACAGACATTTTTGAAATGACAGCTTATCTTTGTACCGGCAATTTTTTTAGTGGCATGCTACTACTAGCATAGTGTAAATGGTACGGGTCAGTAATTTCACGGTCCAGAAAGGAGGCCAGCAACTGGTCAACTGGCCACCCAGTAGATCGCACTGTGAAAAGAAGCCTTAAAGCGCCGTTACACGGTACCAGTAACTTGTACGAGTCACTCAGTACTGGATTTTAGTACTGGTCTCATGTAAACAGGCGTTTTAATGTTCTATATAGTACTCACTCCAGTAGCTATTCCAGTCGAATACATAGACCGGCACGAGTTGCTACTCCCACCCGGCACGAGTTGCTACTCCCACCAGGATTTTACTCGATTGTCTGCAATACTAATTACGTTTAGACGGGTGGTTGTCATCGTTCCAGTAAGTGTTGATTGATAGTACGATATATTAATTTGCAAACGTGAAAAGGTAACTGCTCTACTGACATCGTATTTACTAGGAAGCTCTGTAAACACTACACTAAAACTAAACACTACAAACTTGTGAAACACTCGCTTCCAGTACTGGATTTTAGTGACTCGTACAAGTACTGGCATCGTGAAACGCAAGCTTTGCAAAGATGCGTACAGATTAAGCCAATAACAACTGCCCTGCCAGTTGGCCAGTAGCTGGCTTGTAAACTGTCCTCCCAGCTATTGGAAAGGCAGTTGAACTGGCCACACTGTTTATACGAAATGCCAGTCTTTGTAGTCTAGTGTGACGAAAAATGGACGAAGGAAAATTCGTGATGGTGTCATACACTAAGATCGTTATCATTGATATTATATAAAGAGCTTGTTGATATGATAGAAGAAGAAATTATAATAAAAAGGAAAGTTTTATAGTGGTTATGGTTAATTACCACTATAATAAATTTTAGATTTGTTTAATAGATATATATTAATAGGTTTAAAATGTTAACAATTTTTGAATTAAATATAATTCATTTTGTAAAGCATAAAATATTTTTGTTTCGTTATTTTATTATTCTTGATATCTTGATATATTCATTATGATGTTCCAACTTTTTCAACCTTGGTTACTGCCCATACTTATTAGCAAGCAAGTAAGCTGCCACACCACTGGGTCAACAATTTATAGTATATCACGTCGGGGTCACCACCAATTTATAGTGGTTATGGTTAAAATTAACACTATAATAAACTTTAGGTTTGTTTAATAGTTATATATTAATAGGTTTAAAATGTTAACAATTTTTGAATTAAATATAATTCATTTTGTAAAGCATAAAATATTTTTGTTTCGTTATTTTATTATTCTTGATATCTTGATATATTCATTATGATGTTCATCTTTTTCTGATTACTTCCCATACTTATTAGCAAGCAAGTAAGCTGCCATAAGATTATATAAGAGATTGGATGAATGCTAGGTCAAGGGGAGCTTCATTAACAATTTTAAGGGAGCTATATGCTACTAAATACATTCCACAAATTCTCATTATTTTTGTACAAGGTTACAAATTGCAGCGTTTGTTCCTCACTCCACCTAGACATTTGACAACTGGCCGCAGTAGTGTTTACACCTGTCCAGTTGCTGGCCTGTGCTGCGGTAGGGGCAACGCCAGTGGCCAGTAAAATCAAAATATTTTGAATTTGCTGATAGGCCAGTGATGAAACTGTTGGCCTGTAGAGTTACTGGAATAAAGTATTCACAAAGGGATAGTTACTGGCAGGCAGCTACTGGAGAGCACGTCTACTGGTTTAATCTAACCGCACCTTAAAGAGATAGTTACTGGGAGCCAGCTACTGGAGAGCTCAACTGGCCTTAATCTATTCGACTTAAAAGATGAATATTTCCTAAAAATATAATTGTATACTTACTTAAACTCATATCTTTCGCAATTTTATATGGTTGATACAAAGTGACTGAAGCATTTTCAAAACAAGCAATAACTACTTCACTCATAGGTAATATTGAAAACGGTTCAATCAATCTTAACAAGCTTTCATAATTGTTTCTATCGATTAAAAACAAATGTTTCAATGGATATCTGAATATTTTTTTCTGATTAATCTGAAATGAAAATACATACTCATAGAAGATTCTGCACAGCACAAGGAGTAGTTATTAATAAAATAGGAAAATCGACATTATCTGCAATATGCATAAATTTGCTAATGTTTAATAGTTCTGGAGGTGGTTGAAATCTTTGGTGTGACATCGCCTCTGAAGGGGGTTTCCACAGACATCGACAGTACAGTCGAATACTATTATTAGACGCGGGTTACGACTGGCATCATCTGCACATGATTAACACTGTATTTGAGTGTGGTATTCAAGAGTTTTGGTGTTTATGGAAACGACGATGAGGGATAAAGGAGCGATAGAAAACTTCTGCTGGATTACAATAATTTATTATTGTGCAAATGCATTTGAAATATTGCTATACAATGGACTCATTTAGTACTTTTTTAATTTGATTATGGGAGAGAGCTTAAATAAAATTCTATAAGTCCGTGTGCAAGAATTTTGTGAGACCTGCAAATCGTCTAAAAAACACATAAACATGGACCGCACCAGCCTTGCCGAGTCTCGGCCGTGACGTCACTTAATAGGAACCCCCTACGCCGAAGCGCTAGCTACAGCGCGTTATTACTGTTTGATAATATTACAAATCGTTAACTAAAACAGTGTGCCTTGAAATTTATGCGTGTGAATGAATAATATGAATAATAGTGACGGTAAAAGGAATTATAAATGTTGTATTGTTCCTGAATGTCAAAGCACCACGGTGAAAACACCTACTAAAACATTTATTACCTATAACAGCACAAGTACATCCAATGGACATAAAAAGTACATACTTTGGACTATATTTGGACATAATATACGTACAGTCGATGTCCGTTTTTGTTCCGATTTTGGTACAATAGACGTCCAATGGACGTCCCGGTGTCACAACTTTGGACGAATATTGGACGTATGTACGTACTTGTACATCCACTGGATGTCCAAAGTATGTACAGTCGCACTTAAAACGGTAGTTTACTGGACGAAGTATGTATATGGATCCTAATTACGTCTAGTAAGTATTAAAATATAGGTCCTGGCTATGTCCCATGCACGTACTGTATTTACACTCATTGGACGTAGCACAAGTACATCCAATGGAAGTAAAAAGTACATACTTATGGATTATATTTGAACATAATGTACGTACAGTCGATGCCCAATTTTATTCCGATTTTGGTACAATAGACGTCCATGGACGTCCCGGTGTCACAACTTTGGACGAATATTGGACGTATGTACGTACTTGTACATCCACTGAATGTCCAAAGTACGTACAGTCGCACTTAAAACGGTAGTTCACTGGACGAAGTATGTATATGGATCCTAAGAGACACGATAATTGCTTACAACTATCGATTTCTAACTGTTGGTTATCATTAGAATCATCAGTGCAGCGCATATTGCAGTTAAGATTGTCTCAAGGTATCACACCGGAGAATTGTTAGATTGCCAATACGAATTATTAAGTGAATACTCACAGACCATTAGTAGAACCAAGTCGGCGACTTATAACTAAATTTATCTACCAAAATCTATTGCAAACTTGGAAAGGCTTCGAAATGAGTCAAATACCAATAAATACGAATTCTAGATAAACGTGACTTATAACAGTTAAATGCCTTCTCTGTATAGCGACATTATTACATAATTGGCATTTGATGCCATCTCTTACCAAAATCGGACATCGAAAATGTACGAAGCCGGAGAAGGATGGATGTACAATGGAAGTACATTGATGTATATCCCTGAGACGGCAGAAAATGTACGTACATTGAAAGTCCATTCGTAATGGTCAAATGTCGAACTTTTATGGACGTACCAAAATTTACTAAGCTGTGGAAGGATGAAAAATATGTACAGTAGACGTACATTGATGTGCATCCCTTATGTGGAGGAAAATGTACGTACAATGGGAGTCCATTTCTAATGGTAAAATATAGAACTTTTGTGGACGTCCACTGGACGTATCAAAATGTGCTAAAGTATAGAAGGATATAAAATGGACGTACACTGGAAGTAGGTTGATGTACATCCCTTATATGGCGGAAAATGTAGGTACAGTGAAAGTTCATTTGTAATGGTCAAATGTCGTACTTTTGTGGACATCCACTGGACGTACCAAAATGTGCTAAACTATAGAAGGATATAAAATGAACGTACATTGAAAGTACGTTGATGTACATTCCTTATATGGCGGAAAATGTACGTACAGTGAAAGTTCATTTGTAATGGTCAAATGTCGTACTTTTGTGGACGTCCACTGGACGTATCAAAATGTGCTAGACTATAGAAGAACACAAAATGGATGTACACTGGAAGTACGTTGATGTACATCCCTTAGATGGCAGAAAATGTACGTACAATGAGAGTCCATTTGTAATGGTCAAATGTCAAACTTTTATGGACGTACAGGGGAAGTACCGAAATTTACTAAGCTGTAGAGGGATGAAAAATGGATGTACAGTAGACGTACATTGATGTGCATCCTTTATATGGATGAAAATGTACGTACAATTGGAGTCCATTTCTAATGGTAAAATGTCGAACTTTTATGGACGTCCATTGGACGTACCAAAATGTGCTAAACTATAGAAGGATATAAAATGGATGTACACTGGAAGTACGTTGATGTACATCCCTTATATGGCGGAAAATATACGTACAGTGAAAGTTCATTTGTAATGGTCAAATGTCGTACTTTTGTGGACGTACAGTGGACGTACCAAAATGTACTAAGCCGTAGAAGGACGAAAAAAGGATGTACAGTGGTCGTACATCGATGTACATGTTTTATAGATAGGACTCAGGATGCCCACGGTACGTCCAAAATAGGTTCATGGACGTAAGGATGTATTTTGGATATTAAACGGACGTCCAATGGATGTAGTGTGCTATGTGGGACCGTTCCTAGAGATTTAAAAATGCTAAAGAAATGGCAACACACTATAAAAAGAGAGAATGGGCTTGCTATTAAATCAACATGTTTGTGAGGACCATTTCAATGTAAATATTTCTATGCATTAAATTATGCTATTTCAGCTGCTGTTATACAAGGTGTAACGCAAATACCTATATTTTAAATGATTATTAAATTTTAATTGCATGCAGGGAAAAATTGCAAATTTCTTATGGTTGTTTCAGAATATACTGTTATTAAAACTTATTTTTTAAATAATCAATACCCCCTTTTTCATTTTTTTATAAAATTCTTGAAGACTAGCTATGAGAAAAATCTATCAAATCGGACTCATCTGAAATTTTCAATATCGCCTAATTTTAAGTAATGTTTTATCCACAATAAATAACAACTAGTAAATGAAATTTATTAAATGAGCCCGTTCCATTTAGTGGCATGTTTACAATCTATCTCTGTTCCAGCATGAAAAAGGCAGATCCACCAGAACCAACCTTGATTGTGTGATTGATATTTGTGTTACTCAATTCACTGCTGAATCTATCGTCAAAGTACCTTATTATAGCAAATTAAGATCGATTTAATTTACTTTCAAAATGTAGTAAAAAATCTATTATGTTGCCCCGTGTATAAAATTTCTTAGAAAAAACATTAGCATTTTTACAATCATTCCAATATTGAATAAATTCAGATTCTTTCGCGTTATAAACGTCTAATCATTTGATCTTCCGTCCGACCTAACACTTGATTTTATACTCGGTGCTATTTTGTACGAATTTTTTGATTAATTTACGTTAATTTAGAAGCCACACCACCCGAATGACTACCGAGTGCACGGATGCAGAGCCACGTCCTATGCAAACAGCCACACTTATTTACGAGGCCTACATAAGGAACATACTAACATATGCGTCATCGGTGTGGTACCCTTTGATAACAGCAACACAACAAAAAATCCTCCAAATAATTCAAAACAAAGTTGCTGCTGCTCTACATATAATATACGGTTCCACCGGAACACCTAGACTGGACGCATTCGTCCTTCAGAGGCTGTTACCCAACTTTGCTGAAACACTAGTCAAGTCAACCAACTCTGCAGTAAATCTCACTCCTAAATTCGGACAAGCTCCTAGATACCCGTCCTTAAATTATATCTTTAACGTTTGAATATATTGTAAAACTTTATTAAAAATTATTATTTTGGGTATTCAGCAGATAACTTTCATAGAAAAACATTCGTTTCTTTCATATACCATTGGTACAAGTCTGACCAAAATAGATCAACAAGAGTTCCCCTTACGAAACGACTTGTCGACTTCTTTTTTACTATATCTAACATTCAGCATGAAAAGCAATAAAACAACCACTCTGTTGTCTCGAATTGGATTTAGATCCTCCTGACGAGTTCTAAAGAGAACGAAAAAGATTGTACAACGTTTAGAGGTTTTAATCAATCGAAAACATATGAAATACTTCATTTATTGGGACATGCATGCGGTGAGCGAAATCTTATACTTTTTTCTTTGTGCTTTTTAATATTTTTTGATTTTGAAATATAACACGTTTGATTGTGATGTAGTATCCTCTAGGCGATACTAGAAAGAATTCCTCGTAAAGGAAGCTTCTTATACTATATTGGTATGATCAGACTTGATTCATCAATATATAGAAAGAGTGGTTGTTTTATTGTTTTTCATGCTGAGTTAGTATGAAAGAAGTACTTTTTCGGATGATAACCTATATAATCTACAGCATAAGGGCCTTGAGGGCCCTTTTGCACAGGGGGCCAGGTGGCATTTGCTCATTGGCCGCCCGGTCCGCCACTGCGTTTCACAATACTAACAAGCACCACCTAAACAATGTTCATAAGCTTCGCCCCCCACTTCCCACCTACCTTTACTGCATAATGCTCACTAGAGATGGCCGATTCGACTCTTTTTAATGATTCGTACCAAATTAATCCGTATTAAGAAAAGATTCGTATCGAGAGATTCGTATGTTTCGTACCACTGATTCTATGATACTAAACAGTATCATGTAATGATTCGCACCATCAGAGACGAACCCACGGGGGGTTATGGGGGGGTACGCTCCCCCCCCAATGTTGATTGAGTTGGGAAAATCACCAAAAATGTAAAAAAAATTTTATTGGGTATAATTGCAAAAAAACGAATAATGAGTTGGTAAAAATTAAATGACACTGTCACTATGACCATTTTTTTTATAAATAATTTTAATTGATATTATTTATGACTAGATGCGATTGATGTGAGAGCCACCGAATAGTCGACGGACAACGCACAACGCCGACGGGCCTACGCGACGGGCCAACAAAATAAACTCGCCAACTCGCGGAAATTCGACGTTCGACCCAGTAGACGGCACACGGCCAGAGCATACAATTCACAAAGATTGTCTTACATTAGAAATATTAGAATATTACTGCTTTTTGCCTTTATCAATACAATGCTTTGTCCTAGCTATAAAGTCGTTGGTTGTTGGTTTATACTGAGTATCACTAGTATCAGTTACCAACCTCTCCCCAGGTAGCAAGGTGACGTCATTATGACGTCTTTTAAAGGTGATTTTTCGTCGCCGACGTCATTGTCCCAATAAATGACGTACCAGAGACGTGATATTTATAACGTACTTCTGACGTCATCATGAAGACGTCAAATACACGTTTCTTTTAGGTCATTATTTTGACGTGAAATAAATCATTATAAAATAAAAATAAATAGAGGTATTTAGTGACTAGTTAAATTTTTGCCACATAATAATAATAATTTTGTTTTACTATTTCTAACTAGGTATACAGCTTTTAAACATATTTAAACAAAGATGTTCAATGGTTCAGTGAGTTAAGTGTTAGGTTGCGAGGCAAAAGCTCCGCGGTTCGATCCCTGCACATTCCGTTTTTTTTTTGTCAAAAACTTTATTAATAATTGTGGAAAAATATTATAATGAGAGATTTGCATCCCTTATCGCAAAATTCACTGATTACCAATACGTCATATTGGCGTCATATATATGGGCTGTGACATTGTGCCGTCTTTTTCACGTCATTTTTACGTCATGCTGAAGGTGAAATTGACGTAATTAATGCCGAAAAAACGACGTCATAATGACGGCACCTTGCTGCCTGGGTCAACGAGAGATAATAATAATAACAAATTGTTGCCGGTCAGAAATTGTTAAAATATTAAATTCTTAGAGGACACTGAATCAGAATCTGGGACTACGTCTACAGACGATCCAGCTGCTGGGACCCGACATTGTTGGTACGCTTTGAAGATAATTGGAATTCCAGCGGACCAGTTCACTTTTACGAATGAGTTCAAAGCATGCCGACAAGGCTGGCTCCCTGCCGCTGGATCGTGTGTAGACCTCTTAATGCTACTACCTATTGCGTATCACAATGTGAAGTGGGAAGTGGCCGGTAGCCGTACTAGCGCGGACGTTCACGAGCTTGCGCCCCGACTTGCGCGTAATCGTATTGTATCTTGTTTTTCTCCACGGTCATTAAACTATAACGGTTACCTCATCCAGTAGCTTCTAGACGAAGGAGAGCGCGGGGTCAACTTAGGTCCAGCGCCTACATCATGTAGTTTAGTTAAACTTCTTTTGCATAATATTTGTATCGCTAGGCTAACTTA
This sequence comes from Rutpela maculata, assembly GCA_936432065.2. Lineage (NCBI taxonomy): Eukaryota > Metazoa > Arthropoda > Insecta > Coleoptera > Cerambycidae > Rutpela > Rutpela maculata. The sequence continues at coordinate 66,892,173 of OW386288.2, read as the reverse complement.
TAGATTAAGTCTGAAATAAAACAAACATAAAACAAAATATAAGTTGTAAAAAAAATGGGCAGTTGGCAAATTAGTTGTAGCTTTCCCCCCCCAAAAAAAATAGCTGGGTTCGTCTCTGCGCACCATTCGTACTATTCGTACGTTTTGTACCACTGATTCCGTGATACTAAACAGTATCATGTACTAATTCCTACCATTCGTACTATTCGTATATTTCGTACCACTGATTCCATGCATGGAGGTAGAATTATTTATTCAACCTCCTTGATTCCATGATACTAAACAGTATCATGTACTGATTCGTACCATTCGTACTATTCGTACCCACACTCCCACTCCACAGTGTTCAGCATAGATTATAGAATATTATATGTAGTGCAGTGTTATCAATTGGTGGGTATTTACCCGAATTGCGGGGATTTTAGTGATGTGTGGGTATTTTGGTGGGTAATGGTTTCATGTGGGTAAAATGCGGGTATTTTGAGATTTGACACCAGTGTGTTCGCATCACTGACCTCTATATATTAAATGGATAGCCTATACCATAGGGATGCGCGTGAAATTTTAGCCAAAATTGAAGAATTCAATAAAGGCGAAAGTCGTCTGCTACGGGGCTTTACGTCTTGCGCAGTATACCTGTTTTTAGTTCTGAAGTTAGCAACACGTTGATGGCAACGCGTTGCTAACAAAGCAGTCCGGCAACGATCAGGTCGGAAATAAGTTTTGAGACATTATTGGAAAAATAAATCTATCATAAATACATGATTGCCTCAAAACTTATTTCCGTTGTCAAAAATTAATTGACAACGTGAAGTTGGCAACGTGTTTCCAGCAACGAGTGGCTAAGTTCACTCTTCCTACTGCACAAACTCGGCAGCCCCGTGCGCAAATTGTATTTGTACCATTTTTCAGCTCACACATCGGCTATCCATTTAATATATAGAGGTCAGTGGTTCGCATAGGGGGTGAAGCTCGCATCCGCAGATTCTCCGTCTCTGTTACCTAATACATAGTTTAATAAGTGCGAGGGAGACACAGAACCTTTCCGCTATTGTTGGAGTTCACTCCATTAATTTTCTTTCATACTTGTTCAAAATGAACATAATCAGTAAGCAACCAATAGAGATCAAGGATTTCAAAAACACCTTGATTTGATTGGCTGTTTAGTGATTGCAATCAGTTCGTTCGCACCTCCGATTAAAGAACTTATATCTAGATACATAATGTCATGAATTTTATGATCCCGAAAGACTCCCATTCTAAGGCACTTCTTCCCATAAGTTGCTGATTGGCCCATCGGCGTATTCGCGGCCGCTCGTACACGATCGGCTTCAGTTCGATTATCATAATATCAGTTTGACAGTTCGGCCATTAATGTCAATAAATGTTTTTCGTGTTCTCCGACCAAAAACTGGTGAAAAAGTAATTTTATTTTAAGATGTGATTTGCTTAATACCTAAATAATATTCTCTATTCATATTTACACAGTTTAGTGACAATATATTTTGTGCAAATAAATAGTGAAGTGCTGTGCCATTTGCAGAAACCAGTTTAGAAAAGAAGAAAATCGATCGATCCATAGTCGTAACATGATGAAGTTCAGTTTACAGTTATAAAGTAAATAGCAATTAAATTTTAATATCCTTTCAATAGATATTTATCTTACTGTTTTATCTTACTGTAATATCGTATGCCTACATCACGTTATAGTTAGGCGGATTTCAGTAAAAATTGTGCTATTCATGAAGAAGGTATGAAACTTGCAGGGATTGCTCTGTATACAATTCTAAGTATTTAAAAATAAGGAGCCCTTCAATTTGTCACAAAATAACAAAATGGCTGCCATTTAAAATTGGCGCCTACTCGCTCGTGTAATAAGTTGACTACCTTAGCTCCTATTTGACCGATTTTAATAATGTTTTTAAATTATGGTAGCTCTTTTATGGTACTTTATTTTTAGTTATTAGAACTTTCTTCCTATGTTTACAAGTTTGATAGATAAATCCAGAAAAAGAGAAAAATCTAAAATCTGTTTCCTAGTTTTTACGAATTCCCTGCTAAATTGCTAGAAAGAAATAGTTTAAAATAAGATAAGTATAATTTTAGTATCTTTCATCTGTTAAAAAAAAAATTACTGTGACATTGGCTACAACAGAGCTATTAGACATTTGGTAATGCAACGTAATGAAAACTAATAATATTTCAGTATCAGTTTTATTTAGTCCAAAAATAAAATTACATTTATTTAATGCAAATAATTATTTTCGGTGAAAAATGCATACATGTGACAGACTTAGTTCTCACAATTGCCCTCACACTTACACATTCATGTATAATGAATATGACAACTCACGCATTTGCAATGCCCTGTACAGATTTTACGTGTACACTAACCTATTGTACCAGCCTCCCATCTCCATTCTGTAGGTGAAGGTATCACTTGCTGTTTAATGTTTGCTTGGCTCCAAACATGTCCAGCCTGATAGTCTGCTCTCTTAATAAGCAATAGAAGTGTAGGCGGCATTCCTTTAAGTGCACGATTTTTTTGTATAAAGATGTACCGCCTAGCGCCATTACATCAGTTTCTGAACATGTTTGATCGTACATTATAATTACAGAGCGTTGAAGTTTGTCGCAAACTGTCTCTTTGGATAGTTGTGATATATAACTACTTAAAGCTGCCGTAACCTGCGGGTATTTTTCCCATGCCACCCAGTCCGTTTTTTTCCCACAGCGAATGAAGACACTGTATCGCATCCAGTTAAGGTATGAAAACCTGGTACCGCCGATGCTTTTTCAAATCCCATCGCTGCAGCAATCCCATGCGCAGAAATTATTCGTATATTCTTCCCTGTCCCTAATTCAATCCACAATTTTACACCTGGATATTGGCTAGCGAAAGCAATACCCAATACTGTTAATTCTGACATACTAGATGTCAAAATCAACGGTTCTTTATTCCAAAGCATCCCTGGCCAACGGCAGCAGCTTTTGAGAAAGAAATAATGCATCGATCTTTGAAGGGCTATCACTATAAATGATTAGATATGTTTTACAATATCTTAAGAGAATATGCAATAAAGCATAAAAATATTTTATATTTAGTTATTTATTTTTAAAGCAGATACCATGACGAAATGTCCCTATCTTTTTACTGTAACTACTTGGTAACAGTTAGAAGAAGGAGAAAATGCATTAACAATTAGCTAAAATATGCTACTAACACCTTACATATTTGTTTAAGTTGGGTTGTCTTACCTTTATTGCCTAGTTTTAAATATATCCTGCTATTTTTTGTAACACGAGAAGCTCGTTGATGTAAAAATAGACAAACATCATGTGTTTAAAAAATATGTGTAACTAAAATTTCTTACCTAGAGGTATTTAATTTTGTGTATTGTGTTTAATAGTATAATTAGATGAAAACACAGTCACACACAATTGGGTTGTGTAAATGGGTCTACAGACGATCCAAACAACCAACCTTCTCGGTACACTTTGAAAATTGCCATGCCAACTCGTAAAAGTGAGCTGGTCTGCTGGAATTCCAGCAATCTTCAAAGCATACCGACAATGTTGGCTCCAGCAAGTTGGGTGGTGAGTAGAGTCCTTTAAAGTAACAAAAAAATAGATAGATACGTTGCCTAATTAAAAGACGGGACGGTGTTGTCAGAACGTGCAATCATTACTTTTGGGTATTTAACAAAAAATACTGCTTTTGCCGTCAGCAGAAAGGTACTAAATAAAAGCGACTTACGTTATTTTAATTTTTGTTATATGAGTTTAACAGTGAACTAGTAAAACTAGAAAATATACTGCAATTTTTTTTTTCGAGGTTTTTATCTCAAACTCTAAACTTGGGAAGAAAGTTCCAATAACTGAAAATAAAGTTCCATTAAAGAGAAATCATAATTTAAAAAGATTATTAAAATCGAACAAACTGGAGCCAGGATATTTGAAGTATTATATGTGCGAGTATGTGTCGTTTTAAACGGACGCCATTTTGTTATTTAAAGGCATATTGGACGGCTCCTTATTTTTAAATGATTAGAATTGTATACAGAAAGTTTCATGCTTTCTTCATTAATAGCACAATTGTTCTGTTTTTTTACTGAAATCCGCCTAACTATTATATAAAGAGCCGGTAATGCAGGAATTGCAATAATTAATTTTAATGAAAATATTTACCATTCTACACATTTTCTACACACACAACGCCACTGTTGCCTATGGGATGTGATGTTCATCTATCCATTTTAATGGACATATAATGTGACTATGTTAGGAGCAAACAAGGTATATAGTGAAAATATAGCCTGTTATGTATCTAGATATAAGTTCTTTAATCGGAGGTTCGCACGAAAAAAACAGCTATTTTGTATAGAGCTCACTGGCTGGCGCTATGTCATTACTCATTATATTTATATTTTTGTTATTACATTGTTAGAGTTTTGTTATTTTTTAAATAGTTTCTATTGCGTTTTAGATTTATTTTACAAATACCTATTAAATTATGTATTAATATATCGTTTTTTATCTTCGCATTCTTTCGTAAGAGCATCACTATTAAACCAGTAAAAATTTTTAGCACCAAACCAAGCCATTAACCAAAAAGTTGCAATGCCTATCTGTTTTTCCAGTGAAGGTATTTCGGTGGGTAATTTCGTATAGTTGGCGGGTAATGCGGGTATTTTCTTTGTGATTTTGCGGGTATTTAAAATTTACTCATTGGCAATACTGATGTAGTGTTAGTTGGGGCCAGTATTATAATGTTATATTAATCGTACAGTTTAAACTTCGAGCACCTTCTATTACATTAATAATTTATTCTTCGTCATTAGACAGTAAATAGATAGATAGCTATATGGATAGATAGATAGCGTTTATTTAACCACATTATATACACGTTTTTGAATATTTATAGCAAGTCAACTAAACAAAAACAATAACAAAAAAAGAAAAAAATTGTAATATATCACAGACTCTTTTGTAATCAGTACGTTGTATAAAACGAATGCTGCCTCAGTACATTGATAATAATCATATAATAATAATCAAATATTTCGAATATATCCATCATATTACGTATAAAAACAGGGATTTTTTTTTCAATTATGAGGTTACAAATATTTTAAAAACTGAAATCTCCAGTTTAAACGGTCCCCATCCACCGTTTGAAGTTTAACCTTATATAACTGGCCCTAAGGGCGTTTTTTCACTGCCGATACGATACCGATTCGTCGTAAACGACACGATATCGGGGCAGCACAAACGTATAAAATCATATGGAACTCTTTTTCACTTGCCGATACGATACCGTTTTGTCACATTTAGTCGGCGCCGTGTTATTATATGCTATTTTTCAGTATCGGTACGACACTGTCGGTATCGTGTCGGCACAAACGTATAAAATTATATGGAACTCTTTTTCACTTGCCGATACGATACCGTTTTGTTACATTTTGTCGGCGCCATGTTAGGGCGTTTTTTCACTGGCCGACACTATACCGAAAATGTCGTACCGATGCTGAAGAATAGCATATAATAACACGGCGCTGACAAAATGCGACAACACGGTATCGTATCGGCAAGTGAAAAATAGTTCCATATAATTTTATACGTTTGTGCTGCCCCGATATCGTTGTATCAGTGTCGTTGACGACGAATCGGTATCGTATAGGCCAGTGAAAAAACGCCTTTATTATATGCTATTCTTAAGTATCGGTACGACATTGTCGGTATCGTTTAGGCCAGTGAAAAAACGCCCTAAGGGCGTTTTTTTACTGGCCGACACGATACCGATACGATACCGACAATGTCGTACCGATACTGAAGAATAGCATATAATAACATGGGGCCGACCAAATGTGACAAAACGGTATTGTACCGGCAAGTGAAAAAGAGTTCCATATAATTGTATGCGTTTGTGCTGCCCCGATATCGTTGTATCGGTGTCGTTGACGACGAATCGGTATCGTTTCGGCCAGTGAAAAAACGCCCTAAGAGTATCGCATTGCAATACCGGTACCGAAATTCCATATTCGTATCAATCGTATCGGCGATACGAAATGTACGAATCTTTTTTTTTGTTTGGGATTCGTACCATTCGTATCACTGCAAGGATTTGCACCAATGATACGAATTATACGAATACTACCCACCTCTAATGCTCACCAATCAAACAACAGCAACAACAACACACTGCACGTTACATCCCTACAAATATCAACAAACTCATCATATCAACAACCATCCAACACAAATACAAGAATACAATTTCAACCCATAACATCCCATAAAATAGTTAAACCAAAACCAACTCACCAGTGGCGGAACTAAAGGCTTGTTATTATGGTAAACGTTCCTTTACTTTTGCAAATTAGTTGAGAAGTTCGTAGTTTTGATAACTCTGATATGTTTAGTGGAATATAGAATATATGACTGTTTTAAAACAATTAATTTTTATTCTCATTCCTGTACCTACTTTTTAAATTGATTTTTGCACCTATTCACTGACGGGCCCCTGTGCCTAATAATTGATAAGCGGGAGGGTGAAATGTGAAAAAAAATTTTTTTGTCAAGATATCTGGCGGGCCCCCGCGGCTTAATAATTGATGAGCAGTGGGGGGAAGGGGGATTTAAAAAAAAATTTCAACGTCTCTGGTGGGCCCCCGCGCTTAATAATTGATGAGCGGCCCCCCTACGGGAGGAAGGGCCCACAAATATGCGTGGAACACGGGCCCCTTCCAATGAAGTGCCGCCACTGCAACTCACAAGAAGAAAGTCACTCCAAGATATTACACAACCCGTGATATGCGCCAAAGTAGGCGGAAGCCACAAGCATCCTGCAAGGAGCAGCCACTGACGAATGCAGAGCCACGAAGAATCTAGAATACTGGACATTTTGATTTTTGAATTTTTCAAGATTATTTCGGGGACGTTAAAATTTACCATAAAAGAACAAGCACTTCGCGACCGCAGTCAGTCTCCAGTCAGTCAGAAGATATCAGTGATACAATAAATGAGGACAGTGGATAAGACAACTAATATTATCATATATCATTAGCATACCATGTTTTTTTATTATGTATCCTTATTATTAAACACATAATTTTTTTATGTATTACCGTTTCGATGGAGCTTTGTAGAAAATATATGTATTGTGAAAAATACATCTCGTTGTTTCAAAAAAATGCGTAGGCTGCTCCAAAAAATTTTCAATACGTGTAATCCAAGCAGTTGTTGTTCATTTATATACATATTTATTAATATATCGAATTTCTAACCAAAGTATACTCTTTTTCTTTATTTGTTGTAATTAGTGCGTACGTAAATACATTATTGTTTAGTGTTACCCTGGTGTTATAATTTTCGAACCCACGATACAGGGTGTTTACGAAGGGGTGTGACAGTACCTATGTAACATTGTCTTTGCCAATTTGACTACGTTACCCCTTCGATAGAGTTTTGTAAAAAATACATGTTATAGCTTATTGTATGGTGTATAATAATTAGTAAAAAAATAGAGGTGGTCGCTAACGGGTAAGTACGTATATAAATTTTTCGAAAAATTCAGAAGCATCAATTTTTGTTTTCTTCATAAAAAGATTTCATGAAAATATCAGTAATAAATTGTCTTGAGTATATTTACAATATATGTGAAATACAAATAAATTGGTTCACTTGATTAAGAAAAAAATTTTTTTTTTGATTTTCAAAAAAAAAAAATTCCCAGATATTCTGAAGTTTTTGAGGTCAAAACATTTTGTGGTAGTATCTTACGCAAAGATACATCACTGGAAGGAACCACACCAAAAAGGTTACAAAGGCACGGACTCTTATCTTAACTTGCCATGGCCTTTTAGTTTTTCTGATTCTCGACTGTTTCTTTTTCAAATATACCTACTTATCAAATCATTAACAATTTGGAGCTTTAATAGGTTTCAATCTTTCACTACTTTTTTCCGTCTGGTGTTCCAGAAGGATCTATTTTTGGCCTTTTGATATTTATAATGTTTTTCAATGATATTAGCAATGGTTTAGATATACATTAACTGCTCTACGCGAATGACGTAAAATTGTTTTTACCGTCGAATGCTATAAAAAATTATGTTTGTTACTTCAAAATATTTTGCAGCAGGATTATTTGTAGGAATGAAGCATTTCAAACAACATTTAATTAATGCTTCTAATTGTCGAGTAATGTCACACCTCTCCCCCTAATTATTATTTATGCAGATTGGAAACTTTTACTTATCGAAAAACATTTAACAGCTTTAGCATTATCTTGCTATCATAATTTGCTTCCGAGATAGCCACAAAATTTTAGTTTTTCTGGTGGATGCCATCTTGGATTTCTGATTGATAAATAGAGCTTTTGGTGTGCTTTTCAAATATGTTATGCCTATCTTGGGAACAGGTGATTTTAGATAAAATTTACTTTTATGTTTTCAAAAAATGGCTGATATCTGCAAATTACAAATCTATAGTATATGAATAAAGAGTCATTGGAAAATAAAAAAACTTTTAGTTTCATGGAAATTGTAATCATGTAGAGAATATGGTGGGTAGTTTGGAATAAACATAGGGTTTTAAAAAAACTAAAAACGTAACTAATTTATTAATACATTTACCTAAAATTATACATACAAATTTGCTGTCCTCAACACAGATGTAATACTCCATCTCAATTATCCTAATTCAATAGTTGAACATCTAATATGCTATGAATCTTTGCAAAAGTACAAAATATGTCTTTTCCAGTTTTAATTTTTTTTTTCAGAGTGATTTTTACTATTAAAATCCTAATTTGCAATCATTAAGTGGTACGAGACTAGCTCAAAATCTTTAGGCATTAAGTATCAAAGTGAGTAACTATACTTATAGTAAGTGCTTTACTATCGTACGTATATTTTCAATGCGTATCAAAATAAATATTGTTTAAAAGAATGTGTAGTTATATAATTTGTTACTAAATCAAAATAAAACTTACAGATTTCAAAAGTTCATCGTAATTTTTACAGTTTCTAAAGTCCATTGTAAACCAGTTGTCCGTATAAAGATAATTGAAGAAGTTATCCATTGTTTGAGGAGAAACATTTCTATGAACGGCGATTTCTTTAGGATTTTTCGAGTTCATGTTTTCTTCGAGAAAAAATTTGATTTTATTATATTCCCAACAACAATTAATAGTGATTCTGATATTTTGGTTTTGAAAAAAATCTTTAAGAAAATTTATGTCGTCGTAAGAACTTAAACAAATAATTTTCTTAAGAAGCATTGAAAGGCATATCCACTTCAGGATACTTTTCCCGTGAAGATACATTGCGGTATTTTTTCAGATATATACTTTTCAGCTTATATATAGACTATAGAGTCACAGAGTTAAATTTTTTAGTATAAGACTAACCGTTAATTTGAAATGTAGGTCACATTAACTGAAGTCCAAAGTAGATAAATATATGTTCATATCGCTATGACAATAAAATTGTAAGGAAAAAATTTATAAATTATGATTTAATCTAGAGCCTGAGTACACTTTTGTAGGTAAGTTAATTTTGTTAATTTTGTTTTGTGGAATGGATATAGGAGTATATAACAATTAATTTTCACTCGTGTGATAGAGCGTCATCTGGTACGTTTTTTTTTATATTAGCCATACTGTAATACGCTCTTACCTTGTACCTTTTGAATATTTCAGTATATTTTCATTAAATCTAAATCGACCAATATAACTTTTCTGAATCCAGAATTTAAATATACAGGGTGTTTTAGATGCAATCGATGCGATGTTTTTTATGTAATCATTAATTTTTAGGGGTGATTCTATGTCAAAAAATGTTAAAAAATTTCTATTAAGGGAACTAGAGCCTTATGAAGTGAGTACTCAAAATTGGGATGTTACTTAATATCTCAAGAACCCTTTGAGCTACAATGACCAGTTTCTGTACGTGATTTTTAGTCAATATTTTATTCTCATTTATAAATGTTATTCTTCTATAGAGCTTTAAGTATGATTTTTCTCTCTTTTTGCAACATTAACCCGTATAATCAGACTGTATAAAACCTGCATCGGTTCTATATTAAAATGTTTACTTTATAAAGATAGCCTGTATTCTTTTGGTACAGCGACGATACGGATTTAAATACAGTATGGATTTAGACATAATAAAGTTGGTATTTATCGATTCGCTATCGCCACGATATATTTTGGATTTTGGTCGAATAAAGTTCAATTTATCGCAACGATACAGGTCAAGTATATATACGTTATATAAGCTGTTGCAAATAAAATAATTACAATACAATTTTATTTGTTCTAGAGGTATTTTTTCACAGTTTTATGGGATACATTATTTTTAATATTTTCACTGTACTAATTAGTTTTATGAAACCTTCTGATTACCTACCTTACCTTGTTGATTGCGGCGGACGGGACTCGAACTTACGCAGATCTTGACTTGACAACAATTAATTACCAATTAAAATTTCTTTATTTTATTTAGCAGTGGTTCACATTTCATTTTTTATCATTTTATATATATATATATATATATATATATATATATATATATATATATATATATATATATATATATATATATATATCAAATCGGATTTGAAGGAAACAACTACTCAGCGGGCAAATACCCCGACCTGCATTGAATTACACCTTCAAATCGTGATCAGTAACCAACTATCATTTGTCTGTTCCTAACCAGACATAGACCGGTTTCGAACTTATTATATATATATATATATATATATATATATATATATATATATATATATATATATATATATATATATATATATATATATATATATCATATATTTTCAGTTTACAATCTATAAACATTACGTCACATTATCGCGAACGAGCGCGAAGAGTGACGCAACGGCCGGATATTGTTGGCAAATGATTTCTTTGATAATGTAATTTTATTTATAATTGACGATTTCTTTTCATTTTGATCGTATTTAATAGTAATATAAAGGATTTCACATTTCAAAAATTTTATTTTGTTTTTCAGAAGAAATGAGAGTAATATTTTGATATACAGGGAAAAATAAAAACAAAAACCCTGCTTCAGGCGTCAAGATGTAAAAACAACTATCTACTTTTGTGGTAGATTATTTGATGGTAATAAAGAGTTCAACGGAGGGTCAAGGGGTATAAGAGAAAGGGTATAAGGATGTGGTTTTGATGGTATGGTGGTTTGTATGGTTTGTGTGTTTTATGGGGGGACTTGACAACAGTTGCTGTGCGACTACTAGACCCCGTGCTGTTAAGCGGATCTCGTTTGTATTACATATGTTTACGTAGGTATACTGCTGATTATTCTACAGACAATGAAATTCCTGAAGAAAATGCAATACCACCCCTCTTTTATCTCCTAGTGGCAGAGGGAAACTGACACGATAGAAATTTATGTCTAAAATTAACTTCAACGCATCAAAATACTTCAAAAAAATTAGATCAGAACCTTAGGACGATGTTTTTTTTGCCCTTTTTAGGGGATGAAAGGGGTAGGAAAAGATAGAAAAATTTTTTTGCTCCTTGGCTTCAACCCGCCCAAGCACTTCAGAAAAGTTACAACAGAACCTCAGGCTAAACAAGACCTTTTTTTGGCATTTTTTTAGGAGATGGTAGATGAAAACTGACATGACTGAAAATTTTCTTTTGTCCATAATTGACCTCAGCGCGTCAAAATACTTCAGAAAAGTTAAATGAAAACCTTTTGTAGACCTGTGTTATTTATTAGGATTTGTTGAGGAAATGAAAGATTTAATGGAAAATGGATTTTTGTGGAATGGAGTAATTCATCCTGTAAAATTAAAAGCCATAATATCAGTGGCGGTAATATGTATAAGCGGGTATAAGCAAAGCTTAGGGGCCCCGGATAGTACTTGGAATGAGTCGGAAGTTTTGTCCTGTGCCTGTCTTTTGTAGGGGGGGGGGGAGGGGGGCATTTTTCATGTTTGCTTAGAGGCCCAAGGTGCTCGTGCACCGCCACTGTATACGAGATATGTGATGTCCCAGCGATGACTTTAGTAAAAGGTATCAAAAGTCATGGTGGTTATTATATATTGTTGTGCAAAATGTTATATCAAAGGTGAACCAGTATTATCTTCTGGAAATAAAACTAAAATGGTTTACTCTGATCTCAATCTGAACAGAGAACTGATCAATCTTTTGTCTTTTTTCGGTATCGATAACGTAAAGATTCAATGACTGTTTAGTACAGAATGCCCATAGCCATTCGTATAGATGACATATAGATTTAATAAAGTAGTAATACAGTAATACATTCTCCACAATAGGAAATGTCTTTATCCGAGAACTTTACAGGATCTATATAGATGTGTTGTCGATAATATAATATAATAATATGCTATACCGTATAGGCAAGCGTTTGATTAGGTACGGCAATAAGAGTAAATGAAAGCGAAGCAAGCAATGATATAAATTAAAAGGCGTGTCACAGTTTGCTCTGCTAGGGCACTGGTAGACGCCTTTATTGTGGGGGGTCGGTTACTCGTTGAAACTATGCAATACCTAATCCAAAAATTGCCGTTGCTGTATATGTAAATCATCTATTCTATATATGTAAATCATATATTCTATATAGGAAAGTATATACAGTATCGGAAAGTCCTGGATTAGGTATTGCATAGTTTCAACGACTTAACTGACCGCCCACAATAAAGGCGTCTACCAGTGCTCTAGAAGAGGGGCAAAGAGTGACAGGCGCATCAAGAAAATCCTATGTACATCATTGACCATTTAAGTATCTGAACCTTTTCAGCAGGCGTAGAAACTGACATTTTGTGTAGCTATTAAATAACAATAAATCAAACTTTTGCTTATTAGGCTAAACGAGAAATGAAGGGTGCAAGACGGAAACAAATTGAAATTCCGCAGACAGAGGTGCCCACGCACATGTGGTGGGGAAAGCAGGTGACACGAATAGGATGTGTTATACGATAAAAAAGAATAGCCTAGCTGCTACGCTCTCGCTTGCTCTTATTGACGTACCTAATCAAACGCTTGCCGATACTGTAAAGTTAATACTTTATAATCGTTGTATACAGATCAAATACAGAATATATCTGTAGAAAAATATTTAGTTATACAATAAATATTCTATATAGTTGAAATCTTTATTGACAGATCTTTATAGAATATTGTTCAAATCTATATAGTTCACGGAAATCTGTATCACTTGGTTATACGGGAAAAGTTTAAAATTATCATGAGAACAAACTTTTTTAACCTCCCCACAATAAAATTGTGGGAGGTTACTAAAATTAGTCCAAAATCGAAAATTGAGATAACATCAAATCTTTACGTTTTGAGGTCCCAGGTGTGTGTGTGTGTGTGTGTGTGTGAGTGTGTTAGCACGATAGCGGCGAAACTACTACACGAATTTGGATGAAACTTTACATGAGCGTTTCTTTAGTGCTCCAGAAGATCTGAAAAGGTTTTGGTTGAGATCGGATTACGGTTAGTGCCGTTTTGGAACAACAAGTTGTTTATTTTATGATTACTTACAATTTGTAATCAAACCATTGAAAAACAGTAAAAATTCCGATTTCAACGATATATCACACTTGCACTCTTTCGATTTAGTTTCCGTGAAAAAAATTAAAAAACAAAATAACACGCTTCTGGTGTAAGATATATTTTATAGTCTAACCAAACGTTCGGTAGGCTAGTGTGTTAAAGCGTGCAGACTGTAAGCTGAGTGTTTTTGACGTATTAAGTGCATCGAGAGATTACAAGTTTTTTCGACGTTTATATAAAGCCAACGTAAGATGTGATAGGCCTTCGTGAACCGCTCACAAGCGGAAATGTAAGGAACCCCACTTTCGGTGAGTTTTTTCCAATAAAACTTTAAAAGTGACAGTGACATATTTTAAAAACTATTTCAGCTGGAAATTCTTCCGGAAACATAACCTAAAAATAGTGCTACATAACCTAATAACAATTTAAGATATTGGTACCAACTTAAACATTTTTTTTCGAAAACTGTCAAAAACCAAATTCCCCCAGAAAAACTTTTGAGCCAGAAATTTTACAGTGGTCACTTCCTCGACCGATTTAGTGAAAAATTGGTCGAGGACAGAAGATAAAACAAAATACATCAACTCAAACTTAAACGATCCACCATGAATACTACCCCGGCCACAGCTAGTACGGAAGCTGTCCAGCACGAGTTATATGGTTTCTCCCAAAGATGGCCATCCCTACCACCCATTACCAACGTATTAAGTTTAGGTCCATGTAGACACATTATAATTTTAACCTAGTTTTTTGGCCTGCCTAGAAAAGACACATTTCTACCGCGTCCAGCCTCACACCCGCCTCGGCGGTGTTCGCCGTGGTTGTCTGGCTGGCTCCGGGCTGGGATCCGATGAGGCATATATGTATTGTATTAAAACATCGAATAAAATATTAATGTTGTGTAGACTATAAATATAACACTGAAGTTCGTAGGTCCAAATCCCACCCAAGACTTTTTTTTCTGTTTTAATATCAGAAAAATATTTCAACTTAATAAATATAATTAAATGAGATCGTTCTATTTCTTAGTGCTCTTTTCGGCTTCAAAGATCCACCGGTTGGGGAAGTTCCAGCCGCTTCCAATAGCTGCCGATTTTTAGATAAGTAATTGGTTCCGTAACGCTGACGTAGGATATACATGTTCACCATAAATTTTCCAAAAAACAAACTCAGGATGTAAACGATATAATACTGTAAATGCTGAAATACTTTTTACAAAATAGCAATAATTCATTTAAAATCAATCATAATCCACTACGTTACTTAGTAAGAAAAGCTCTGGTATTAGGTTCAACAAAAAAAGTTATTACATGTTTTAGTCTATGTGCCATAGTTTTAGAGAAAACCCCAAATCCCATCTAATTTGGTCCACCCTGTACATAGTCCATCGATTTTGACGAAAATAGATCGTTTATTGAACATAAGGAAAAAAAATACACATTTTCGATCGTTATTGTATGTAGTTTCATAATTTAGTGTTAGAATTAAAAAAAAACATGTATTCGGGGTGAATGTTTTCATAGGAACTCTACAAATAAAAATTAACTAATCCGACCCTGGAATTTTCTATCTTTGATTATGCATGTAAATTGGCAATTAATAGTGTAGGTACCGCACACATAAAATGCGAACTGATTCTAGCAAGTAATTTAAAATATAACCTTAAGAAGCATTGGGCAAAACTGATAAATCACCTTGTAGCTAAATTTAAAAAAGCTTAGACATTTTTTATGACCATTTCTAATTCACCAAAGTGAACTCTGTCTACCATAAAATCTGTCCCTTTCTTCGTGAATCGCCCTGTATATCAAATGTTGACATCAGTCAAAAGTGGACTGTCCATCAAGCAATAAGTATTAAAAAATATAAGATTGTAATTGTAGGCTAAAAAGTATAAATCTGATATAATGTTAGATTTATGCGTTCTAATGTTGCAATGTCTAACATTACCTACAATTATTTTACTAAGACGAAAGATGACATCTTACAGCAATGTATAATTTTTGTCTCTATAATTTCGTTGTTATATTTATGTGATAACTTTCAACGTCATTCACATATATTTTTGATTTGTGGGTGGCACGAATACTAAATAACTAACTTTGTGATTGTCTATACAGTGTGTTTCAGTTAAAATTCCTGGGCCAATATTTCGAAAAATAATGAAATTTAAAATTTGTAAATAGAGTATGACTGATCCAAAAGCGGACTTTAAATAACCTCAGTTAGTTATTTTGTTATATTATTCAGTTCCCGTTTTCTTTATAAAATATAACAAAACCAAAATAGAAAAAATACACAATGTCATTCACATTATAAACTCATGGATAATATTTTCCTTTGCTAATGAAAAATAAAATTGGTAACATAGTTAGGAGTAATTCTACCTAGTAAGTCCAATTTTGATTTAAAACGAATAACTTATTTTCGTTTTTGGTTACCATCTCCGATTAAAGAACACTTATATCTAGATACATAATGGCATTACTTTGTGTGCTCCCGAAAGATTCACAATCTAACGCACTTCTTCCCATAAGTTCTTGATTGGCTAGTCGATCTGTTCGCGACCGATTCGGGCACCATCGGTTCAGTTTGATTATCATAATCTCAGTTTGACACTTTTGACAGTATATCCGCCATTAATGTTAATAAGCGTTTTTCGTGTTTTTCGATGAAAATGTGGTGAAGAAGTATTTTTATTTTAAGTTGTAATTTGCTTAATACCTAAATAATATTCTCTATTCATATTTACACAGTTTAGTTACAATATATTTAATGCAAATAAATAGTAAAGTGCTGTGCCGTTTGCAGAAAGCAGTTTAGAAAAGAAGAAAATCGATCGTTCCATAGTCGTAACATGATGAAGTTCAGTTTACAGTTATAAAGTAAATAGCAATTAAATTTTGATATCCTTTCAATACATATTTATCTTACTGTTTGATCTTACTGTAATATCGTATGCCTACATCACGTTATATAAAGAGCCGGTAATGCAGGAATTGCAATAATTCATTTTAATGAAAATATTTACCATTCTACACATTTTCTACACACACAACGCCACTGTTGCCTATGGGATGTGATGTTCATCTATTCTTTTTAATGGACATATAATGTGACTATGTTAGGAGCAAACAAGGTATATAGTGAAAAGATAGCCTGTTATGTATCTAGATATAAGTTCTTTAATCGGAGCTTACCATCAACAGAAAAAAAATAAAACTCGAAGTTAGGGTAATCGATTACTGCATGTACCATTAAGCATCTCTAGATGATGGCGAATCGTGCTTCATTCATTCGTATAATCAGGATATTGCGCACTATCATATTTAGGGATTGCATTACCGGTTAACCGGTTAACCGGTTAACCGGTTATTAGGACAAAAAACACATGACAATAATTACCGGTAATTTTAATTTTTTACCGGTTATTTCGGTAAATTCTGAACTTACGATATGTCACGTGTTCAACGTTTCTATTTATGTCACTGACTAGTATTCACTAAATACAGAGTGACTGTCCCAACACCGAGCACTTTTAACAATAAATAAATAATATTATAAAAAGTAAACTCCAAACACCAAGCCCTAAGAAATACAAGAGAGACATTGACAATATCTTACGACAGAAAATTGAATATTTCACTGCCGCAAATATCCGTGGAATACATTTAGAAGTATGTTATTACCAATTCTTATTAACTTATCGACCCACCAATATCGATTGAGGAAGGGCATTTTCAGCTGGTGGTATTCTATGCACAAATATCAGACGACTAACATATATAGCTTTGAAAAACTAACCCTTTTAACAGGCCATTTTTAAAAAATATTGTATTTTTAGATTAGGTATTCAGTAAATGCCCTATTTGAGTTTATGTTTATAATTTTTGTTATTTAAGTGGATATTTTTGCTATTTACAGAATAATTAGTTATTTAAATTTATTTCATTTATATTTTTTCTTTTTGATAAATTAACTCCTATATAAAAAAGTCACATTTTTGTCACTTTGACAACGATAAAAAAGGTGCATCGTTTTTTATCACCGATAAAAATGCCTGTTCCTCAAAAGCAGAGTACACCTATTAGTCGCACGTCACTTTGAAATCTGTACTGTCAGCTATAATTTTTAAGTATTGTGGAAACTATACTGTACGATATGAGTCGTTTTGGGAAAATTATAATTATTTTTAATAAATGATTGTTGTTCGTTCACTTTCATATTCTGTCGTTAATTTATCTTGCCAAAAAACACTCGAGCTTTTCTTCTATGGATAAATTTCTTTTTAACTCAAAATTTTGCCACTCAGTAATTTTGCTCGAAAAACTGACATTTGACAAAATCATTCGACCTCCGGTCTCGCGATTTTTTCATGTCAGTTCTTCTTATAAAATCACTGATTGGCAAAATTATTTCATTACAAAGAGAAATTTATCCAATAAAAAAAGTCTTGTGATTTTACTGTTGATAAAAAACCTTTTGTTTGTTCATTATATCACATATAAGTACGTATATAAAAATGTTTTTTGTTAAATTTAGATAATTTTGTATATCGAAAAAGACAATTGCCATTTTCGCCACCCTAATCATCCATTCTAAAAATTACCGGTAAATACCGGTTAACCGGTTATTTACATTTTTATTTACCGATTTACCGGTTATTAAAACTTCCGGTAAATTGCAATCCCTAATCATATTTATAAAATAACACAAAATTTTGAAAAGATTTTTTTTTACATACACATAGTGTTTTACATGTTATGCAAGAACGGACACCAATAGTTATCTGGGTATTGTTTATTATTGTTTTCTGAGGGAGCAGCGCGTTATCGATCTTTTAAAAATCAAATTCATGGGATTCCAACTAGGTAAGATACTTGTCGATACAAAGTTACTGCAAATAGATATAATAGTAGGCTTTTAGTAAATGTTCTTTAATGCACCTACTTGTGGATACTATTTCTGTCGAAATAACCAAAATTTAAATTCATCGAACCTCTTACGGGGCGAGCTTTTTCACAATGTTCGCTGAATATTCTTCTGCAAGATTTAAACTGTTTTCAATATAAATTGGATGCGTAGAAACTCCAAGGCGTCTTATAGATAGTCTGATAGCTCTTAATCTAAATTAAAAGCTATAACATATATTCACAAGATTCGTATTGTACCTCCAACACCAGTGACACCAGTGTATATACATTGTGCATATGCCCATTTCCTCTACTCCCCTGTGAGGAATTATATTTCAATGAAATAATACCAAAAGTATATGAGTACAAGTGCGGATTTATGGGGGGGGGGGGGGGTAACGTGGTAATCCCCCCCCAAGATTCTGTAAACCACCAACTTTCGTTTTAAAATTTCATAATTTTTATTATTTTATTTTATATTTTTCAATATATATTATTCTATTTAGTTGTGTTTATAAATTTTTTTTGTGATTTTCTCCCCCCCGCTCATCAATTTTAATTTTCGAGGAAAAACATTTTTGTTATTTTCAGCGGCAGTACTACCCCCCCAAGCTCAAGGTCCAGATCCGCCCTTGTATGAGTATCAGCAATAACAAATACAATTTTAGTAAAGTCTTGTTTTGTAGGATGCCTTGAGTGTATATATGGGACCGGACCTATACGAGATCACCGAGTGCAGCAACGTAGCGCGCGGTGAGGATCACAGATCGTGAGGACTTGGATGGGTGATCGCTCCTGACTCCCGATCGGACCATCTAAAGGCGCCGTTACACGGCGCGTGGGTCGCCGAACCTGGCCCGACGAACCACGAACCACACGCCATCTGACGGGGGTGGTTCGCTATTAGTTCGCGGTTCGTGGTGCGTGCTGCCGCGATCCATCGGATGTCGGTAAATTTGCACGGACCAAAGGATACAGCCAAATGCGTCACAAATCTGAATGAACTACGTACCGTATTGACACCCTCAATTTAAGACACCGTTACACGGCGCGTGGTTCGCCGAACCACGCGCCGTGTAACGGCGTCTTTAGGGGCACCGCGCAACGAAACAACAGTTGCTAGGGCTATACAGGGTGAGCACAATAAGCCCAGGAGGCTGGAGTGCCACCAGAGCAGCATACAGGCGAGCCCGGGAGGAGGGGGCTTTGGTCAGTAAGAGTCTGACGCTTCATTGGAAGCCTATCACCTTCACTTATACACCACTGTCTTCAGAGTCATAAAATGCGTTTAACATATGAACGGTGCTATTTGTAATGGGGTCATTTCCGATAATTCTATATTGTGACTTTTTCAACATTATCATAATTTGTTTAATATAAAAACTAGTCATACAAAATTTCGCGCCTTTATCTGTGATAGTTTTCGAAATATTAAGCCCCAAAGTTGCCGCGGACGGGAAAAGAAACTCGTGTCCGCGTGACGTCATTAGGCTTAAACCGAAAGCAGCAGCAGCTTAACGGTCCGCGCCGCGCCGTCTTATCAGTGAAATTGCATGTATGTATTATATGTAATGTAATGTATAATTATATATGTAAAATTTATATGTGCATAAAGAGACGTGTAGGTGGTTTTTTTATATACTTTGTGCTTTTTAAAAACAAAAAATGTGAGAAAAGGGCTTTGTAAAAGCAGATTCTTCCAATCTTCCGGAAGTAGACTTGCTAATGGTTATGGAGTATTTTAATTCCAATCACGAATATTTAAGTGCAGAAATGAGAGGAAGTAAGTGCAAAGGTAAATAAGACTTTATTTTAATTACATATAAAAATTACTTATTTGTACAGTATTTGCAAAATAAAACTAAATATGTGTATAGTACACCCATGAAATACTTTTTTTACAAAAAACAAAAAAAGTTCTTATTTAACAGTTTACCGATAACAAGCACCTGGACAGTAAACAACCATTTTAAGGGCGAGTGGGGCAAATATTTTTCTAAATTATTTTTGTGGAAAACATTATTACCTGCTTAATTCCTACTGAATATTAGTGAGAATAATTATTGTATTAATTAAATGTATTTGTAGGCGAATTCTTATAAATTATAATTATGTTTTACACGCTTTCTAACTA
This sequence comes from Rutpela maculata, assembly GCA_936432065.2. Lineage (NCBI taxonomy): Eukaryota > Metazoa > Arthropoda > Insecta > Coleoptera > Cerambycidae > Rutpela > Rutpela maculata. The sequence continues at coordinate 66,871,559 of OW386288.2, read as the reverse complement.
AATGTTTTAAAATTCTGTTTGCTTTTTGTTTTTCTATTTTCTATTTTCCAAAATAATCCCGCAGTATAAAATAAATGCAAAAAATTATAAAGTTTCATGTGGGATAAATGAAAAATAACATAATATTGTAGAGATAAAGTGCGAAGATTGTGCAGCTTCTGATGGTGGTTGTAACCATGCAATAGCTTTTGTAATGTGGTTATATCGCCGAAATGAAGAACCCTTGCCAACCGATACAGTTTGCTATTGGAAAAAATCTAGCATGCTTTATTTTTCTACAATATATCTAATATATAAAAATCTCGTGTCACAGTGTTTGTTATCGAACTCCGAAACGGCTTGACCGATTTTTATGAAATTTTTGGTGTATATTTGGTAGGTCTGAGAATAGGTCGTAGGCTATTTTTTATACCTCTAGGTGATAAGGGTGGCCCTATCCAGAAATTTTATTTTTATTTTTTGGACAAAAATTTATAATTTATATGGCAAAACAACGTTTGCTGGGTCAGCGAGTTAAATAATAAAATATAATGCACTTAATAGATAAAACATCTTTATTATCATGTAAACTCCATGTTCTGGCATGATTAATTAAGATTTCTAACTCTTGTGGTAAAGTTACGCGAGACGCGAGTCGCCGACAGTGAGTGGTATTATTATTCTAGATTTAGATTGGGAATTTTCGTTAGTGTATCAATGTTGTGTACAGTTTGTGTTTTCCACGGTTTTTACATTACTCTTTAGGGGATTAAATCTCTCATATTATTATTTTCATTGTAATACAAAAAAAATTGAAGTACGGCTCTGGACAGCGGTGACTAACTCTAGCCAGCATGTAAATGGCTTCGACTGTGATACTTTTTTGGCTTTTTTTATTCCTACTAAACTTCTGATGTAATTTATACTTACTTATTTATTTAAAAAATATATCTCTCTAAGTTTTATGTTTATTGGTATTTACCTTTATTTTTTATTAATCTAATTAACTTACATTAAAATGAGCAATAGGCTCCTGTTTTTTCATTTAACAGGACGGCCCGACTCATGCTTATTGCCAAAGAACTCTTTTCTTTTTGTCTGTCGGCAAACGAATAAAATATTTGTCTGGTGTTGACGTCGTCGCGGGTCGTGCTTTTGCATTCAGGAACAATACAATATTTATATTTATTTTTGGTGCTGTATGATGACATTTTTATTGAAATCACAAAACAAAACAGTTTCGAAGTTTAACAATGACTTTATCCGATGATTAACAACATTGAACTAACCTAATGAGAGAAATATAGCACGTGCCCTGTGTATTGTACGGGAGTCGCCTCACAGCTTTAAGCCTAATGACGTCATTTGGCTCGGTCGGATTTAGATGCGCCGCGCGACTTTAATAATTTTTTATAACATGATCGGATTGACAGAATTTGATATTTTGGTAGATCATCTTTTTAAAAGTCGTTCTTCAAGAAAATAATATTTTTGGAATAGGTCGAAATGACCCTGTTGGCCAATAAATGGAATGAACTGCTGCAAAAGCAATCTGTTGGTTACTAGTGGCCAAAATGTGTTTAACTGAACAGGCAAGGGGACTTTTTCAGAAATTTCTGCTGTCTACCACAGTGATGTCTTGTCTCTGAATCTATTGGAGAATAATCTTAGTAACTATCAAATATCACATCTTTCCAGAGGTCGTAGCTATTGAAATATGTGAAGTATATGTAGCAAACGCGGTCGCGAACTTTTCTTGGCCTTTATTACTTTCCTTAGGTAGTTCATAGCGTCGACAACAAAGCATGTTGAGTCATTTGTTTGAAAAACGGCATTTTCAATAGCATTGGGCATACTGTCATCGACTGTCGTGGGTTTAAAGACTTCTAGTTTATTTTCTCTTTGTTGTTGACTATCAAAATTGGGCATGAAAACTTTGTGAATTGTAGCAGTTTTATCAATGTAACGCGTTTTACGAAATGTGTATATTCTGTCGCCTATATTTAAGACATGCATTAACTTTTTTGTTGAATCTAATACCAAAGCTTTCCTTACTAAGTTACGTAGTGGATTATGATCGATTTCAAATGGATTATTGCTTTTTTGTAAAAAGTATTTCAGCATTTACAATACTATATCGTTTACATCCTCAGTTTGTTTTTTGGAAAATTCATAGTGAACATTTATATCCTACGTCAGCGTTACGGAACCAATTACTTCTCTAAAAAAGTTTGCTATTAAAGGCTCATGATAATTTTAAACTTTTAGTATTGCAAAAAGAGAGAAAAATCATACTTAAGGCTCTGTAGAAAAATAACATTTATAAATGAGATTATAATATTCACTAATAATGACGTACAAAAACTGGTTAAACTAGCTCAAAGGGTTCTTGATATATTAAGTAAAATCACAATTTTGGGTGTTCACTTCGGAAGGCTCTAACTCCTTTAATAGAAATTTCCGGACTCGAGTTTATACAGTGTTTCCCCGGATGGAGTTGACAAGAGGAATAACATCTCCATTATTGATTTTACTACGAAAAGTCATTCTTTATAAAAAATTCTGCTTGTCGAAAAAATGAATTTACCATATAAAAATCTTAGATCAGATGTACCGGGTATTAATAAATTAAGAAAACTTCAAAATGCCTCAAGAGAGAAGTACCTTCATTTATTATTTTGGACAAAATGTTTATAACAAAGTTGTTTATAATCCAAAATAAAGCCTAAATACAAATTATGAAGTCTGTATTTGGACTTTTATATTTTTATTATGTTTATCTTTTTAAGTTGAATTTATTAATATGAATAAGAATTCAAATTAAGAAACAGAGTGTGCTGTCGATAATATTGAACTGACAAACGTCATTGTGACATTGTGTAGGATATTACTATCTTACATCTGCATTTATTAGTGTTCTGTTGATCATTTAAAAAATGGAAGGAAGAATTTATTTGATCAAATGTTATGGGATTGGAGACGTCTTTTATTGATATGCAATTAACCTTTTCCACCAAAAGTTTCCTAACACAGCGATATCGCGCCAATCATTGCGCAAACTTATAAAAAAATTCAATGAAACTGGATCTGTATGGGATGTCAAAAAACCCAAGAAAAAGTACAATGAACACGATGCGGCAACACTTTTGGCAATAAATTCAGTAATAGAAAACCAGAAATTATCTTTACGGAAATACTCACAAAGACTGGAAGTATTTAAGTAAAAGTCATTTACAAAGAATTTATATGGAAAACAAAGTTCGACCGTTTAAGCCAAGGTTCAGACATACATTTGAAAATGGAGATGAAGAGAAGCGATTGGATTTTGGTTGAGAATTACCTCGTAGATAGAAGTTTTCACAGAATGTTTTTTTTACTGACGAAGCAACATTTTGTACCAATGGCCACGTTTCATCACAAAACAGTCGTTATTGGGCTTTTGAAAATCCAAACAATGTAAATCACAAACGAAGCCAACGTTATAAAAAAGTGAATGTATGGTGTGGGATTTTTTATGATCGAATCGTTGGTCCATATTTCTTAGAAGAAAATTTAAATTAGCATGTTTATTTGGACCTTTTGGAAAATTTTGTATTGCCATTTATAAACACTGCAACCGGAAGTAAGGGGTAACATTTTTTGGCAGCAAGACGGTTGTCCAGCTTTCCTCAGTTTTGGTGCGGCAGTGGTTGACAGATCACTTCGGAACCAGATTGATGGGAAAATATGCTCCAATTAATTTTTCTGCAAGATCACCTGGGTTTATTTTTGTGGGGTGTTTTAAAACAGAAAGTTTATGCAGATGACCTGACGCATGATCGAGAAACACTAAAAGCACGGATACTGGACGCGGTGAATGAAGTGAATGTACCCTCAACCATTCGTAAGGTCTATGGTGAATTTATTAAAAGGATGGAGAAATGTGTTGAGGTTGGAGGAGACTATGTAGAATAAATTGTTTTTCCACAATCGTTGAAGTTAATGTTATTGTGTTATGTTAATGTTTGTAAAAGTCAAAATTTAGACTTCATAATTAGTATTTAAGCTCTATTTTGGATTATAAATAACTTTGTTTTATAAACATTTTGTCCAAAATAATAAATAAAGGTACTTCTCTCTTGAGGCATTTTGATGTTTTCTTAATTTATTAACACCCGGTACATCTGTTCTAAGATTTCTATATGGTAAATTAATTTTTTCGACAAACAGAATTTTTTATAAAGAATGACTTTTCGTCGTAAAATCAATAATAGAGATGTTTTTCCTCTTGTCAACTCCATCCGGGGACACACTGTATATAGTTTTTTTAATATCTTTTGACATAGAATCAATCACCTCTAAAAATTAATGATTGCATATCTGAAACACTCTAGTATATCTAAATTCTGGTAACACCTCTGTATTCAGAAAAGTTGTATTTAGATATATACACATAATGGAAATATACTGAAAAATTCAAATGATATTCGTTGATTTACAAGGTAAACGCCGCCATATTTAAAATGTGTATTGTAGTATGGTGAATATCAACTGAGAAAGCGACGTTGATCATTATCGCGGCGACACAGGTCAAACCTCGGCGCTTCGTCGGAAGAAATTTTCCCAACAAATTTTCTTCAAAATGAAAATTGATAAGCGGGGGGTGCAATTTTTTTTATGATTTTCCAACTGACTTTGGCCAAAGTATACAAGAAACGGACCAGATGACGCTTTATCACCCGAGTGAAAATTAGTTGTTATATACACTCAGGACCGTTCCTAGATGCTTGGTCGCCTGCGTGTGGGACCAAAATTAGCGCCCCCTAGGTGCTTGTATTGATTTTCGTCTGTTAATTTATTGTGACTTAATTTCTGACAAGGTCAAATTATTAAAATTATACAACACTTTGAAATGTTTGCTTTAAGAGTATTTAATTTTATCCAACCCAAATAAACAAGCAACAAACTGCAGCAAGCAAACAGTAAACAGTGAAAAACATTCACCACTCACAATAAATTGGATTTCACATTGAATTGAACATAAAATAATTATTTATTAGGTGCGGTATCTGCGGCGGATCCAGGGGGTCACAGGGGCACGTGCCTTTTCTGTCGTTTATTTTGGTATTCGTTTTTCATTAAATAATAATTATTTATGAACAACAATATTAATTGTTATTGTATTATGTATACATATGTACTATACGTGCCTCCCCTGCCGTTTATTTTGTCAAAAAGGCGGGTGCATGAAGAATTTGTCGAATTTTTATTTGTGAGTGGAAAAATTTTTAGTTTTCCCCCACCTGCCCATTAATTTTTATTTCCTTGCGGCGGCGCATTTTTAATGATGTATCCCCTGTTAATTCATTCTGGATCTGCCACTGTACGGTATGGTAGATTACTCTATCTATAGGTTAGGTACTCTATATGTTACATATACTATGTATGTACGTAATAGTATTTTAAACAACAAGTTCCGAAAACGAATCTTTTCACACGAGTGAGACAGTTTGGTAGAACGAGCCGAAGGCGAGTTCCATACGTCGAATGAGTGTGAAAAGATGTTTTGAAACGTGTTGTTTACAATACTTTTTCTACGGCTGCAGAATCAACTTATTTTAATAAACTTCTTTAAAAGTGGTGTGGTTTGAAGACTCCGAAACTGATGTTTAGTCGTTAAATAAGTCGGTTGCCATGAAACTGAATAGGCTAGCCTACTTCAAAAAATACAAATAAAAGGTGTCAGTTCTGTTTTTGACAGGACTGTGAGAAAAACATGACAGGACTATGTTTTTTGGATTTTTGCACACATCGTGTGAAAAATTACAGTACCGAGTCATGGCTACTGTGCGTTATTTGTGATTTTCGAAAGCAGTCGTAGAAAAACGTATAAACTGCAACTGCAGAGTGGTGTTGCTTCCCAAACAGCACGTCCAATTGTAATTACGTCTCTACAAGATATACACATTAGAAACAAAATATGTTAAGGTGGATCTAATTGTTAAACTAGTACTGTCGTACACATATGAGATACACTTATGTTTATATTGACATAATTATGTGATACAATGTTTAATAATTGTATACCGTATGCACTCAAGATTCTAAACATTTTTATATGACGTAAAGAAGGATCATTAGAATGTTGAAATTTGACGTCCGTAGAAGATGCCTACAAGGTTTAAGTCATATGTATGTGTGATGCTTTATATAATACTTGTGCCTACTGCATACACCACATAAAAGTGCGATATATAAACGATACAAATAACTATATATACACTTTTTAGTTGTGTCTTGTCGTGTCCACATTCGACGATTCGAGCATGGAACAGTGTGCGCGCGCAAAGCGTCAGCGTGAGCATACCGGCCATGTGTATCTCATGTGTCCTCTTTGGTCATAGCCACACATATAGTAAGCATTTTTGTTTTTTAACAATATCCAAAATAATTTATATTCGAAAGAGTTTGCAAAGATTCGGCAGTTTTAAAGATATCGATTTCTTTTAATAATAAAATTAGATTAAAATGCATTAAAAAGCAAAATCTAGCCGTTGCGTGTTCTACTACCTATAAAGTCTTTAAGCAAATATTCAAACAGAAGTCAGTGGTTGAGTGAGTTAAACAGTTAAGCCGAACCGGACCTGCCCCGTCCCACCTTACATTCACCACGGCACCACGTGCCGTGGTTGTTTGGTTGGCCCCGGGCCAGGATCCGGCAAGGCACATATAGTTGTACTAAACTTAAGAATAAAATCGGTTTTCTTCTTCTTCTTAAGCAGCGAGTCAAGAGGTACGCGATTCGATCCGTGCTCACTCTGTCTTTTTTTTTTTTTTTGTTAAAATAATTGCAAAAAAACTTTTAGTTGTTTTTTTCAAGGTAATAATTACTTATAAAACCGAGGTACGAATATACTTCTTTTCAATTTTAGGTCTGTTTTAGACCATTAATATTCTATTTATGTTGTAGATGATATATTATACCTGACCGTTTTTTCTCCAACACGTTTCCCAGGTTTGTATAAGTATTTCAACTTAAAATTTTAATTCTTAACTCAGGTGACACTGGTGACAGTTTAATTAAATTAAATAAGTTCTTCCTAATAATTATAAATAAATAAAAACACTAGTAACTCGAAAAATTCTGTTTTGGGAACACGTAAAAAAATAAAAAAAAAGAGAACTTGAAAGATTTTCATATATTTTAAATAAGGCTAGAAATTCAATTTCACACATAATAAAGATTTCATACACATCATAAATACTGCTTTTAGCATCCGAAATAACAGTCACCACGATAGCTCAGTTGGTAGAAGCGTCAGTACTGTAATACGGACAACAGAGACGTGTAGGTTCGACTCCTACCCACCGCAATTGGCAAAGGTAAGTAAAAATGAATTTTAATAACTTAATAAACATTATAATTTACAGGCAACCCTTGTGAGAAGAAATTGGAGTGATGGTAAACAATATTAGATAGTTATAGACCATGTGCCAGACCTATCAGTCATTATAATTTGGTGGGACTGAATGAAACCTTTACCACGGGTTTCTGGGGTCATATGGAGCAAAAAATTCGGGGGCGTCCATCATGGGGAGGTAGCTTTCAAATATGGCGGCCGTTCAAAATGGCGGCCCGACTATGAATTTTTAAATTCAACTATCTCGAGATTGGATGGAGCAATCTTGAATTTCTTTTTTTCTAAATGTAGGTGAATGAACGAACTACAGTTTTGTTCCCAATGTTTATGGCTGAAAAAACAGTATTTATCGGTCAAAACTCGAAAAAACGAAAAATAAGGTTTCTTTAAATTTGCGGTTTGCTGTTTATTGGACTAACGGTTGGGTATATTGAGAACATGTTCTGAATAAGGGTTTTAAAGAAACATCTCGCCTTTAAAATGCAAAAAAGTACTTGAAGATCGGATGAACAGAACCCGAGATATCGAGATTCAAAGCAGACGCGGCGGGGTTGAGCGCATTGACAAAGCGCTCGGTGCTTTGAGCACCGTGAGGCGAGACGAGACGGCCAGCCATATTTGAAAGCAACAGAGGGATATGTGAATAACTAAGAGAAATAAAAATGCCTTATTAATATTATTAATAAACTTGAATTTATTCTGCTTCACTAGAGTCACTATTGCAGCTATTGTAATTGTACTCTTCCTCATCTACTGTTGCTTTGGTACACCTCTTGCACCCACAGTTCTCGGTGCATTGGATTTGAGTTGTTAAGTACGAGCAAATTTCTGGTACACAGTTCCTGTTGGTTTCCAATCATGTTCTTAAATTTCTCCTCTTTCCAACTGTCAACGAAGAATTTTATCAATTTATTTTTGCTGTCACTGCTCCATAATAGCTTCCTCCAACAAACCACTTTGTGGCCACCCTTGATTTCACTGAATTTCTTACTTTCAGCGGTTTTTCTTTTTTCCCGCTCTAATGATTTGATCGAAACCTCTCGGTAATCATCAAATACTATGCCATTTCTACAGCAACTCCTACCTATATTCAAAATCTTCTTGAAAAAAGTCGTTGTCAATTCGTCAAACGTTTTTTGTTCTCCTTTGATGGACTGAAGTACAGCCATTGCATCAATTATGCAGGCCGAATCTTTATTCGGCAGACTGGCAGGGGTGATGTATTTTTCCAAGTGATGGGCAAACACTGATTTGCAAGTTTTCTTCAAAGACCCATCAACATTTGCCAGAGTCCATGGAAATGGTACCAGAGGATATTTGAACACTTCCTTCATGTTAAATTTTTTATTTTCTGCGGTATAAATCATTTTGCTGAATAGAATTCGGTTGCATAGGAGGATTACTTCTTTGTTTTGAACCTTGGTAGTTTTGCTCGCCTTTGGTCTACTTATCTTGAGACCCACTTTTTTAAGAGGATTATGAAACCCTTCTCCTTTGACTAGGCGAACCGTGAACTCTCGATACGCTATTTTCCCCTTGTTTTCCGAATTAATGAGATCAGCAGCTGTTGATTCATCAACACATATTTCAGTAGATAAATGTACAATATCTGAAGGATTAGGATCAAAGGGGTTCGTCCTCTCTTGGGGTAGAAGTTCTGTGAGACCTGTCACATCTTTCTCATCTCTAATTATCCGTGGGCTTCGGAGGTCAGGGTGGCAGTGATTTATTTCGCTGGATGATAGAACGCTGCGGAGGATTCCTACTGCAGAAGCTCTGTGCTCAGCATTAACATAGTACCATGCTACAGCCTGCTTTTTAGACTGAAACCCTTAGTACCTCCAGCAGTTTGTTCACAGTCTCTTCGATGGCTTGGTCTACTGTAATTCTAGAAAAAGAGTTTTTGCTTCTTAGTTGTACTGAAAAACCTCCATCTACAAAGTATTGGTGAACAAATTAACAATTTATTTAATTCAATGAAGTGGTATGACAGATAGCGTCACTAGTTCACCCTATCCAGTGCAAAACACCAAGGCACCATTTTTCCAACCGCAGCTAAGTACAGAAACTAATTTCCTTCCAGATTAGTTCGAAGAAAAGCGAGAAGTAGCTCCACTAGGTCTATATATTTCATCCAAAAGGACGACATTGCTCCATTACTTGTACGAAGCTGTGTCAAGTAGTTGTCAAAAGACTTTAGAGTGGCTTGAACATGTTCATCTTGAAGAACAGAGTTATGGGATGCATGGTTCGTCTCACAGCTCAGAAAAGTGAAGCATTGAGAGACATAGGAAAGGTCTAACTCATTTGTATCTACTCATTCCAAAAACCCAGAGTACAGATGTCGATTTAAAATATCACTGAATCAGCGAAACGGTGATTTTTGAATTTGTATTTGTGATTGGCCGGATGCAGTGAATTATGAATCGATAATTCACTACGGTGAATTATAAGTACGATTTTTCACCAAAAAATGCTAACAATTGTCATATAATTAAATAGGTGTAGAAAAACCCTATTATTTTAAAATACAGTATTAATGCTCAACCCCACCCCGTCCACTTTGAATTTCAAAATGTCGGGTTCTATTCATCCGATCTTAAATTTCTTTTTTGCGTTTTAAAGGTGAGATGTTGCTCTAAAACTCTTATTCAGAACACGTTCTCGATATATACAACCGTTAGTCCAATAAGCAGCAAAACGTAAATATCAAAAAACCCAATTTTTCGTTTTTTCAGATTTTGACCGATAAATACTGTTTTTTTGGCCATAAACATTACGAACAAAAATGTAGTCAATTCATTAACCTACATTTAGAAAAAAAGAAATTCAAGATTGCTCCACCCGATTTCGAGATAATTGAATTTAAAGATTCGCAGTCGGGCCGCCATATTTGAAAGCTACCTCCCCATGATGGACCCCTCCGACTTTTTTGCTCCACATGAGGCCAGAAACATCTGATAAAAGTTTCATTCAGTCCCCCCAAATTATAATGACTTTAGGAGGTCTGGCACATGGTCTATGGACGGGGCGGGGTTGAGCAGTAATACTCTATTTTAAAATAATAGGGTTTATCTATCTGTCAGTATAATTTTATTGTTTTTTGCATTTTATTTTATATTATTTATTTCATATTTCAGGTAATAGTGTGACTCCTCCAAAGAAAACTTCTCCAAAAAAGTTGAAAATTGACCGTAGCTGCATCATTTGTGAAAATTCTGCACCACTCCAAAGACTTGGACTCATGGAATGCTTTGTACAATGCCGCGATACTAAGAAAATTTGAACCAATAATAAAACTGCACGAGGGGTTATCTGACCAACAAATACCTGACGTTTACTACCATAAAAAATGTCGCAAAACTTTCGTCCACAAAAGAAATCTTGAAAGAATCGCCCGCGCCGCAGATGAAGATAATAGAAACATCAGCGGAACTCCGTCATCTATGAGAAGATCATTGCCAGAAAAAGGAAAATTGCCATGACTACAGGGCGTATTTATCCGGAGATCTGCATCTTTTGTGACAAGCCAGGAAAATACTCCCAAAGTTCGAGGGCAAGGGAGAAGTGTGTCAAGTTCGTTGATCTCAGAGAAGAAAAGACACTTCGAGCTGTAGCCGTCGAGCGAATGGATAGTAAAATCATGGCAATTACTTCACGAGATATTGTCGCTGGTGAAGCTCCCTATCATCATTCCTGCTACAAGTCGTTCACCAGGAAACGACCACAGAAGGTACAGCAGACTTCCTGAGATCCTTACTCCAAAGAAGATAAATTAGACAAAAAATTCGGTGATCTGTTAAGATGTGTCAACGTTAATAACAAGGTTTATATAGCTCCTTCCAATTACACCTTTGAAGCCTAGCTAGTGACTATATTAAAACAAAGAATAAGTTGGGCGCATTTGAGAGTGGTCTCAATGTCAGTGAACAGATTGAAGTAGCAGCTGATATTCTGAAGAGTTCAATAAAGAATTCCATTTCCTCGGTAGAACAAATTTGGCCACCGAATATCAACAATCTGTTCTCGAGATAATTGAATTTAAAGATTCGCAGTCGGGCCGCCATTTTGAACGGCCCCCATATTTGAAAGCTACCTCCCCATGATGGACCCCCCGACTTTTTTGCTCCACGTGAGCCTAGAAACAGCTTGTAAAAGTTTCATTCAGTCCCCCCAAATTATAATGACTTTAGGAGGTCTGGCACATGGTCTAAATGAAGGAGCGGACAATTTTGTCGACTTTGGCTGCTTTATCGGCAAGTTTTTCGGCGACTCCCCTTACCCTGCTGGTCCCTCCACAATATATCTTACCTCTACTATATTAAGTATTAAGTATTGCATTGTTTATTTGTTCAATCATATTTCAAACTCGTACAGAAAAATATCACTTTCTGGACTTATTACATTCATAACTTATGGCTTTGGTATCATTAAACAAACCCGAAAATATCGAGAATTCTAAGAAATTAGAAAATTACAAAATGATTTACCATAGGATCGTAGCTATGAAAAATGGTCAGCACTAAGCCTTAGCAAAAAGTCCAAGCAAAAATTTTTTTTAGTACAAAATGTTAACTACAAATTTAGGTCCTGACCTACTATTAAGATTTATTTGGGTATATTATATAACAAAACGTTGAATTTTTGATAGCACTCAATGTAAGTATCACCATTTTGTGGTTTACCATCGTTTCTTGTAAGCTGTGGGTTTATCATAATACATAATTTTTTTCCTTACAATTATATTGTCCTAGCGATATGAACATGTATTTATCTACTTAAGACGTCAGTCAATGTGACCTATATTTCAAATTAGTGGTTAGCCCTTGCCCTTATACTAAAAGATTTAAGTCTACGATTGCATATATAAGCTGAAACGGTATATATCTGATAAAATACCACGATGAATTTTCACGGGAAAAGTATCCTGAAGTGGTTATGCTTTTTAATGCTTCTTACGAAAATTATTTGTTTAAGTTCTTACGACGACATAAACTTCCTTAAAGATTTTTTTCTAAACAGAAATATCAGAATCACTATTAATTGTTGTTGGGAATACAGTAAAATCAAATTCTTTCTCAAAGAAAACATAAAGTCGAAACATTCTAAGCAAATCGCCATTCATAGAAACATTTCTCCTCAAACAATGGATAACTTCTTCAATTATCCTTACGCGGACAATTGGTTTACAATGGACTTTAGAAATTGTAAATATTATGATGAAGTTTTGAAATCTGTAAGTTTTATTTTGATTTAGTAATGAATTGGATAAGTATATGTTTTTTTTAAATAATATTTATTTTTGCATGACTATGGAAAATATAAGTAGTACAACAATAGTACATAGTAATACAAGTGTGGCAAGGGCTTCATTGCAAAACGATGTATGAATGTATACGAGTTTTGCAATGAAGCTTGCCACATTTGTTACATACTATTTTTTCTACGGTAGTGAAGTTATTTCCCTCAAAATCTTTCAAAATTTTAAATTTGTGAAGATGTAATCGAGGCGTGTGGCAAAGTGACATTTTCTGCAATCATTTTGAAGTTAGAAAATTTGAATTTCAACAAAATTGTACAAAAAATTCAAGTAACATTTTCCGCAGTCATTTTCAAGTTAGAAAATTTGACTTTCAACACAATCGTAGAAAAAAATACTTACTTTGCTATGATTTTGAGCCAGCTTCGAGTTATTTAAATATTTAAAATTAGGTTCTTAATAGTAAAAATAACTGTGGTAAATATATAAAATAGTATGACATATTTTGTATTTTTCTGCAAAAATTGTTTTAAATATTTAATATATTGAATCAGGATCGTTGTGAGTGGAGAATTTCATCTGTGTTAACGATAGCAACACGGTATTTGCATAATTTTCAGTAAATATAGTAGAACATTAGAAGTTTATTTTATTTCTCAATAACTACTCAACAGTGGCGGTTCTAAGGATTTTTTACGGAGGAGCGAGATCCTTTTATGGCGCCTCATCTCTGAAAAGCCGGTCAATCAGTTGTATTTTATAAACATGAACATGTGACCGACGGTATTTTCTTAACGAAATAAATATAATTATTTTTTTCAATTTTTTTTCCCATTGCTCGTCATGCTCTAAAACCGGCACTGCCCCTCAAACATTATTTGCACTGATCGATAATTTGCATAGGTGTTTGAGCAATTTTTGGAAAAACGTCTAACAGTAATAGCAAATTTTTTATCTAACATCACTTATTTCTGAGATGGAAGATATTGTAAAAAATATTTGAAAAGAACCCCAAAACCTCCATTATCACTGAAAAATCCAAGATGGCGCCAATAAGAGATACTAAAATTTTTGTGACTACCTCGGAAACAAGCGATGATACGAAAAAAATGCTACAACTGTTAGATATTTTTCAGTAAGTAGGTAGAGCAGCGACGATATTTCAATTAAAATAGGACAGGAAAGAAGAGCAATCCGCCAATTATGGAGCAAAAATATTAACAAGAAAACTAAAACCACCTTGTTAAAAACTTGTGTGCAGAGCATTTCCACATACGGTTGAGAAACATGGGAATAGAATAAAAAAGATTGCCAGAAATTATTAGGCTTTGAAATGGACTTTTGGAGAAGAAGTGTAAGGATCTCAAAATTAGACCACGCTAGAAATAATAGAATTCGTGAGATATGAACGTGATAGAAAATATCCTATATTAGTCCAAGAGCTCATGGCATTTTTGCACCCAAGTAAACATAATAGAGAACAACAATCTGGCTTTCGCCCTAATCGAATCCTGTGCATAATTATGGTAATTGAGTTAATTATCAAAAAATTTCCCTGCTTTTTTCCGAATGAAATTTATATGTATTCTCAAAAATTCAAAATTAAATTTGAATGAGAAGTACTTTGAAGCAACAGACTGGATAAGGCGTATTTTGAAAAAAACTATTTGTGTAAATATGGAAACAAAGTTTGTCAAAATAAAATATGTTTGAAACTCCTATGCAACTACATTACATCGTAAAAATGATTTGAAGAACAGTATCGTAAAAATAAAAGGCTTTAAATTCTAAGATCTTTGGATTCTCTAAAACAAACCCATGAAAATCTTCGTTTTCTTCTGAAAGAGAATTACATTAATTCGAATCATTCGGAACTTTAAAGTTGTCCACGAATTTCCAAAAAATAAATCACATTCGGGATTGTTTTTTCAATCCAAACCAAAACAAGTCTAACGAAGTTTTTAGATTTGAAGCTAATTCATTTGCACTCCCTGTATATGCTGAATTGCATGATCAAAATGCGTCCTTACGATTGGTCCAATTGGATCAGATTCACTTTGAAATAGAATAGGTAGCATAGTTGATGGATAAGGCGTATTATGGAAAAACACTTAATTTTTAGACATATTTTATATAGGATGAGAATCGATTGAACAGAGCAAAACATATGCAGATACGACTAAAGCAATATAAAGAATTAATCCACATCGCTAACTAGGATATGACTAAAAGTGGATAAGTCTCGTTTTGTAATGACTCTAGTGATCACCTTTCAGCGAATTTTAATTTCCTTGCTAATTAGTAAATAATAGTAACTAACGAATATTCGACCGGGTATTCTTTTCTTTGCTTTATCTCGAAAGCTATCGATTTTAATGGAAAAATGTGTACTACAAAAAGCACTTAAAATTCAACATAGTTTAATAATAGTCGCAGACGCTATTGTCATTGGCAATATAGCTCGTAGTTAACATTACTTACGAAGTGGGTTTCAATCCTCTCCAGGACTATTATGCATTAGCATATGTCTATGGTTATTCCACATAATTGCCATTGCCCTTCTTCCTTAATAACTTAATAGTACAGTCACTGAAGGTTTTCACCTCCGATTTCGTTGAACCTCCATCGATTTTCATGAAAATTTGTGAGTAGTTAGAGGATACCTCAAGAAACAAAAGTGACATAGTGCCAACTTGCGCTTTTACCCTGGGGGTGGATGCCACCCCTTCTCGGGGGTGGAAATAATTTTATGAAAAATAACCCCAGAAATCGATAGAGGGACCAATTCCAAGCAAAATTTGTTATATAAAGTTATTAAAATAAATCAATACTTTTTGAGTTATTAAAGATCAAAGATTTTGATCAAAGATAAATTCCTTCCTTAAAAAACCTTTTAATATTAATTCAAAGTGAGCTATAGGTAATTGAATGTATATTTTTTTTCGGCGAGTACTCAAATCTAAGTATTCAAGCTTAAATAACGGGAAAACGATGCATTTTATAAAATATACTTACTGAACACTTTTCAAAGTACTCAGAAATACCTATCAAATGAGCTGTAGAAAAAGTTGATAGCATCAAAATTAAGCAAGTTATGATGAAAATAAGAGGACCTTTTCGAATTTTTTAGGAAAAAGTGAAAAATAAAACCTACGCCATTTCCACAAAAATTAAAATTTATAGTAATCCCTATAAGGCTTTCTTTATTTTAACATAAGTAATGACTTTAAAAATTTTGACCGATTTAGAATGCATATTTTTGAAAAAAAATATGATTTAAAAAAATCAGAATTTTTCATATTTTCGTAAATTTCATTTTCTTTTGATAATAACTCCAAAAATACTCGATATATGTAAAAAATAATACAGAACGAAATTTGAGTTTTTTTTTAACAAAGATTTTAGTTTTTTTAAATTTTTGTAGGATAAAAAATAACCGAGATAGAAACGTTTAAAGCCTAAATTTTACTGCGAGAACCATGTAACCGGGGCCATTTAACCTTTTATTTTTAAAAAATAAGGGTTTTAAAAGATTAAATTTAATACGATCTTATAGCCCTTGAAATTACCTTTCAAATGGTTTTTGGATGAACCTGATATCATAAAAATTAACGGAGTTATTGTAAAAAAACCAATAACATTTTTTTGGAAAAATTTTTTGAGCAGAGATTTTGTATGCATATATAGGAAAAAAGATAGATAGTAAGAAGTAGACGTGTCGATAGGTACATGCTCACAAAATATACATGTGTGAGTGTGTGTATGTTTCTTTTGAAGATAGAAAAAGTGAAAGGAATTCTGAACATCTGCTCGAAAACATAGTGGGGCTTTCTAGTATGCTGTGTGTCTATTGAATATTTCAGTATATTTCCAAAAGCGGAGTAAAATACACGTGGTACTCTTTATTAGTGGTTAGCACTTAAAAATTATCGATCTTCTAGACAAAAGGCCTGATTTGAGAGAGAAGATCGATATATTTTATAATAAAGCCGCTGATATCGATGCCATTTTAGAAGCTGGCAGGTACTGCACAATATTATTGTACGGAAGTGCAAAAGATGTGAATATGAGTAAACTGCAACGCATCGAAAGCCTATCAGCTCATCTGGAACAGATGCGTTACGAGTCCTTTATTAAGGCTACCACTAAAAATAGTGCAGTAAAGTTGTCATCTCTCGTCCCAACGGTTGCTGCATTGGATGAACACATCAAAAGAGTCTATTTACAAACCCAGATATGGCTTTGAAACAAAGACATTCGTCCAGTTGACTGGGGATGGTGCAAAATTGTTTCCAATTAAAAATCCCAATCCACCTGCTCCAGAAGAACTGTTAAAAATGATTTTTTGCAACTGCAAAAAAGGGTGCGGCGCTTCTTGCGGATGTCGAAGAGTAGGGTTATTTTGCAATGCAACCTGCGGATCATGCAGTGGGGACAATTGCCAAAATAGCCCTCCAATTAATGAAGAAGGAGAAGTTGGTGAAGAGAGCTCTGATGAAGAGTGAAAAATTAAATTTAATGTACTATTAATATTTGATTAATTTATGAAACATTATTTAAATAAAAAATGAATAAACTTTTCATATATTTTAATATTTATTTTAATACATTTTCCTCTTAATTAATAAATTAAATTTTTATAAGTCACATAAGCACTGAAAAAATTGTTTCCAACGTTAAATTATGCTTTTTCACCAATTTGTGCACGAAGGGTAGTTTGGGGAATGTGGAAAGAATAATATTAATAAAGTTTGAAATATGTTAATAAAGTTTATCATAAGTAATAAAAAAGATTCTAAATAATTAAAGCTATTAAAGGTTATAAAAAAATTTCCTTTATTTTTATGACAAATGGTAGTTTTTAAGGGTGGAAAATTTCGCAATAAATAAATAATTACTTTAATACCCAGTAAATGAGATTTCAATTCAGTAATGTATTATTCAAATGATTAAAGTTTCTTGAAACCAATTTTTTCAATGATTCTGCATTAAGGGGGTGGTTTTTAAGGGTTGAAATTTCACAGTCAACCAAAAATTATATCATAAACATTAAACAAACCGTTTGTGTAATGTTAATATGCGATTTCATATTTCAGAAATACAAAAAATGATTTTTTCATGATTTTCGATTTAAGAGGTGGTTGCTAAAAAGGTTGAAAAATTAATTAAAATCATAAATCATGCATATAAGTGTTGAAAAATATTTATTTTATCTAATTAAACGAGATTACTTACGCCAGAATGCTTAAATCTGCATTTTTTCCCATTTTTAACAAAAGGGGTGGATTTCACCCCTAATATGCAAAAATCGCAAGTCGAGCATATGTCACTTTTGAAGTTGAGGGTAAAATATACTCAATCCCAAATTTTCATGCAAATCGATGGAGGTTCACCGAAATCGTAGGTAATAGTTGATTTTTACCTTCATTCACTGTACTATAAGTTGAGCAGAATTTTCTACGAGCATGTATTGTCATTTCAGATGAATGAGAAAAAGCTGTTTCGATATCCACTGAAGCATTTGTTTCTAATCGATAGAAACAATTATGAAGATTTGTTAAGATTGCTTGAACCGTTTTCAATATTACCTATGAGTGAAGTAGTTATTGCCTGTTTTGAAAATTCCTCCGTCAGTTTGTATCAACCGTACAAAATTGGGGAAAACATGAGTTTAAGTAAGTATGTAATTATTTTTCTTCTTAGAATATGTCATCTATTACAGATATATTTGGCGACTTCTGAAGTAATAAACTTTATTTTGATATTTTAAAAGAGCTTTAGAACTTTTATGTTAAATGTATTGTTAAATGATTGTATAATAGTAATTAGCTATGTATATTTTTAGTAATTGAAAATTATAGAAACTGGTCATTAGTGGAAGGAATAAATTCTTCCGACATTCCATTTTCAATAAGACGCCGTAATTTTCAAAAATATCCACTCCTGGTCAGTACTGTCGTTAATAATATAGAAAGTACACAAAGAGAAGATTTCGATGATATTCCGTAAGTTTATTTATTTATTTATTATTGCTTATATTAGTATACTTCACAAGCTTTTATTTAACTTGCTTTGTATGTATGTATACAGGGTGATTCTTTTAAGGCGGCCATTAGAATATTTTCCACTTGCAGATGAGATAAACATTTGAGATTTGGTACCCTGCCATAGTCGACCATTGCGAGTACGAAAATAATAATGTCAAAATGACGGCACTTCCGGAAATACCGGAAGTCGATACCAACTTGCTTATTTTAAATGGAACATCCTATATATTTTCGATTTCTCGAAATACTCATAAAATTTTGAGTCAAAATATATAGCACACTCTACACCTAAACCAAGCAGTTCCGGAGATATTTGACATTTTATAAAAAATTTGACAGGTGTAACGGTTTGCAAGAACCGTTATAACTTTCTTCATGTAGGAGATCCTTATTTGCTCTTTGGTACGTAGAAATAACACAAGATGAGCTACACTCTACAAAAAAAAATAGATTCCAAAATAGTATACCAAGTGTCTTATTTTTCACGTTACATTTTGTCAAATTCAAACCTCAAAAACTTTTTTATTTCAAATGGAACACCCTGTATTTTTTTACGTCAAATTATCTTAAATTAAATTCCCTTTTTTCTAGTATAAGCATTGTAGGGGTAGGGGTTAAAGTTACAACTTTTCGAAATATTGGCGATTTTCTTAAATGTCCAAAAATTTTTAATCAAAATTGCCATCAACTTACTCATGATTAGAAACAATCATTAATGTCAGTCATTCTTTTATGTTAAAAAACGCCGGCACGTTTAAATTTCACCCACGAAGACTTTTAGGTTTGTTTATTATTTATGGAGAATGTGATAAAGTAATACCAAGTACATGTAACACGTTTGCTACTCGATACCCACAAGAACAGAAACCATCCATCATACACTGTAAAACGCATATTGGATAATTTTAGAATATTTGGCTCTGTCAAATGGTACGTGCCAAATTTTATTATGGCAATCGATGTAGAATTAAATTTGAGGTGGATTTATATCAGCATGTCCTATATCTAACACATGTACTTTTTGAATTATTATTCGCAAGTTTTTGTTGAAAATTATAATTTATCCAAAAACACGTAGAAGCCAATGAAACGATTGAAACAGTAAAGTAGGTATCGAGTAGCAAATGTGTTACATGTTCTTGGTATTATTACTTTATCACATTCTCCATAAATGATAAACAAATCTAAAAGTCTTCGTGGGTGTAATTTAAACGTGCTGGTATTTTTTTTACTAAAAATTCTTGGACATTTAAGATAATCGCCAATACTTAGAAAAGTTGTAACTTTAACCACTTCAATGCTTATACCAGAAAAAAGGGAATTTAATTTAACATAATTTGATGTAAAAAAATACAGGGTGTTCCATTTGAAATAAAAAAGTTTTTGAGGTTTGAATTTGACAAAATGTAACGTGAAAAATAAAACACTTGGTATACTATTTTGGAATCTATTTTTTTTGTAGAGTAGCCCATCTTGTGTTCTTTCTACGTAACAAAGAGCAAATAAGGATCTCCTACACGAAGAAAGTTATAACAGTTCTTGCAAACCGTTGCACCGGTCAAATTTTTTATAAAATGTCAAATATCTCCGAAACTGCTCGGTTTAGGTACTGCTATGTTTTGACTCAGAATTCTATGAACATTTCGAGAAGTCGAAAATATATAGGGTGTTCCATTTAAAATAAGCAAGTTGGTATCGACTTTCGGTATTTCTGGAAGTGCCACCAATTTGAAATTATTGTTTTCGGACTCGCAATGGTCGACTATGATAGGGTACTAAATCTCAAATGGCTATCTCATCTGGGGGGAATCTTCTAATGGCCGAATTTAAAGAATCACCATGTACATGTATGTATGTTAGGATGTTTAGTCAAAATCTTGGGTTTTCGTCAAATCTTGCAAGTCAATTTTGAACCACTTAACGACTTCCAATTGAGCTTAAATTTTGCATAGTTCTGGCGACAGTACAATAATATGGTACCAAAAGTATGTTTTTTTTCTTAGTTTTAACACTATGATTTCTTTTTTTTTTTTTTGATCGCATAGTGTATTCACTCATACCTTGTATTTTAAGATATTCTAAGAAATGGCGAAGGCGGTACGGACGCGTACAGCGAAAGATTCGGTACTATTTTTTTAAATATGAATGTGAAATAAAATAATTAAGATGTAACCAAAAATTTAAAATTAAATGTAAATTTTTTTTTTTAAATTAGCTTTTCTTATTATTTGGGTGTTCTAAAACGAAAAAAATAAGAACAATAAAATTAATTTTCTTAAAAGCTTGTGGCGTGAATATAAAAAAAATACGGCAAACTTTCTTTTTAGCGGCTTGTTATTTAGCATTTACATAGTAAAAGAAAATTATGGATATTTTCTTTTAAATTTTTAAGTTTTAAAATTAACTTATACAATTTTCTAATTACTCTAGTCATCCTCAAATAGAATAACATAAGATGAATCTTAAAATCGTTCATTGTTGAGGCAGCTTAAAGGTGACAAGGTTACATTTTAGAAAATAGTCGGCTTACAGCTTAGCTGTTGCCTGTATCTTATTTTGCCTATTACTTATTTCCTATTATTTCTTCTTTCGTCTCAAATTGATCGATTACTACAAATTGTTTCAGCGAGTCTAATGTCGACGAGCCTTATTTCTTTCAAGATTTCCCAAATGTACACACTCTTTTGCAGTACCTAAATGCCACGTTCAAGTTTAGGATTTTTGATTCATATGGATATTTAAACCATACTACTGGAAAATTTGATGGATTAGTTGAAGATCTATATGAAGAAAGGGGCCATATTACAGGTTAGTATTTACTCAATAGACTAATCACGCATGAACTGGAATTGGAGTTTACTAAGTCGCGGCACTTGGAAAATTCTTTATTGACAGAAAATTAACGGAAAAGAGTGAAGTGTGATTTATCGTTGAAATCAGAATAACATCTACTTTCGAAGAACGGGCACTACTGGAACTTTCTCACCAAATGTTTGTGAAAATTCGTTAATTTAGTTACTAACCGAAGTCGTCACCGTTGAACTATGAGATGCGACACATCGTCGCGGGACTAAAAATTTAAGAAAAAATTAAGGGTGATTTAAATTAGAATAACATCTACTCTCGAATGGTACAATAAAAAATGAATATTGTGTTGAAAAATAAGAACGTCTATGTGCCAAAATGGCACTAAACGGCATCCAATCTACATCAAAACCTTTTCAGCTCATATTGTATGGTACCAATATTATTTTTTTACTAAATTTAATCAAATTCGGTTCGCTGGTTTTGGCACTTTCGTTTCCACGTATATACATACACACATATACAATATATACACAGAGTACACAAAAAAACTTTTTGTACGATCGAGCTTTTTTGCTTATTTACAATATCTCTTGCCAAGATGGTAGATTATGTTTACTGATTGCTAGGCCTAACACGTCGGTAAATAATTTACTTACCGACGACTGAACGGTAAGTAAGATTAATATAATATATACCTTCTATGTTATCTCACAAAAATAAGGGCAAAAATAACGAAATTTCTATTTATTTAAAGAAGGATAACATTATTTTTTCTACTCCCTTATGTAAATTTGCTGTTTTCTGTACAGTCTGTAGAATGGATAAGTAGGCAATTCCAGTTAACTGAACGGATATATTTCATATCAGTTCTAGGATGGATATGAAATTAAACCGACCAATCACAGTTCGTGTATTAAGTACATAGGCAACTATTCGTTTTAAAATCAAATTAGTGCGTAAGCTGTCAAAGTAACTGTCAGTGTGTATTTGTGTAATATATTAATGTTTAATAAATTTTGTAGTTTTTTAAGCTGGTCGTAGAAAAAGTATGCTGTACAACTCGAGTGGATAATTCATATCCACTCTTGTTGCACAATATTAGTTTGGGCAACAAGAGTGGATATGATATCCATATCGCACGATAAAGAAGTTTGAGCACGACGCCGTAGGCGGAGTGCTTCAAATCTTTTGAGTACGATATGGATAATCCACTCGAGTTGTACAGCATACTTTTTCTACGACCAGCTTAAAAAAAACAGCAAAATTTATCAAACATTAATATATTACACAAATACACACTGACATTACATACTGACAGTTACTTTGACAGCTTACGCACTAATTTGATTTTAAAACGAATAGTTATCTATGTACTTAATACACAAACTGATTGGTCGGTTTCATTTCATATCCCTCGTAGAACTGATATGAAATATATCCGTTCAGTTAACTGGAATTGCTTACTTATCCATTCGACACTGTACAGAAAACAGCAAATATACATGAGGGAGTAGAAAAACTACTATTCTGCACGACCGTTTTAAATTACATTTCAATTAAAATCACTTAATTTATACTAAATAAATGAAAACTAAAAATACAAATATCAAATTTAATGAGTTGGACTTACCGCAAAATATAAAGGTCACGATTTCGTTTTTGGTGAC
Organism: Rutpela maculata; assembly: GCA_936432065.2. Classification (NCBI taxonomy): domain Eukaryota; kingdom Metazoa; phylum Arthropoda; class Insecta; order Coleoptera; family Cerambycidae; genus Rutpela; species Rutpela maculata. The sequence goes on along the minus strand of OW386288.2, from coordinate 66,848,398 downwards.
CAGGGAAGAGTTATGTCGGGGATGGGCGGAAACAAGTCTTCTTAATCGATATATAGAACAATAAGTGAAAAAAATCATGAATAATTTGTTTTCCAAGGGATGGAAATGTTCGTTCTTCTAATAAATAATATAAGTAGAATATTTTTGTAACAATATAATGGAATATTTTTTTATTCTACAGCGAATTAATGTAACTTAGGTATATGCGCCGTGGAAGTTGCGTGGAGAGATCGTGTCTCGGTTACCGAGGACCCGCGTGAATTCGAAATTACCTTGCTCTTGTATTTTCGTTTTTTTCTGATGATTTTTGGTCTTTGCCGGTTTGAGATAGGTGGAAGAGTTGAAAACGTAATCGATTATTTTTTTCGAGTTCAGCGCCCTCGAGAACAGGGGGGAGGGTAAGTATTAAAACCAAAAGACGCATAAGTCCCAAACACGCATAAGCATCCTTCCATCGAAAATGGCGAAAAGGAATGACTTTTAGCCGTTTGAAGGGTGTGATTAAAAACTTCTCCCACTATTTTTTTATATTCAGCACCCTCGAAAACGGGGGGGGAGGGGTAGATTTTGTCGCTGCAGCAAATAGTCGAACAAAAACGACAAAAATTTGGCTTCCTGACCTCCACGTACATACTTCTTCTTTTCACAACCTTTTATCAGATGTTCTGTAATCCATGCGTTTGCGCGTTTGCCTGTTGGGCGCACAGCTTTACCAGAGCTCTTTCCCGTCAGCTTCTTGGCGACAGGTCAACGTTTCGGAGAGCGTCCTCTCAAAATGTTAGATGTTGTAGTGTGCGCGAAATAAATAAAGAACTAAAAGATCTGGGAGAATTTCATCATTTATGAGACCTTGAGACGGTATCCTAAAATTATGCTGCTTGTCTTTTTAATCCCACAAACGAGGACACACAAATACTTCGTTAATTAATTTTTCGATAATTTTCAATCATCCTCTTGAATTCAGTGAGCATGCCATATTTCTCGACGCTTCACTATGTGTGTCTTAACTTGCCGGCATAAGTTTAATTCCTTCGCTTTGCTCTACTGTTTGCTCCCTGTTCCACTATAAACGTAGCCTAAGAGATATAGACTTGAAAATGTATTCATATACCACTGCACGCATTATTTGAACAAGTATCATCACTTATTAGTCGATAGGAAAAGTTATAAGCTTTAATTTTCACCTCTTGATAAATTTTGATTCATTAGTCCGTTTAGGAGCAATAATCAAAAATATGATATTACAAACTAGCCCCCTGCCATTTTTTTTGTAATAGAGAAAAAGATGCGAGTTTTAATCAGCTAAAAAAATTTGCATAGGATGTAGAATTTTATTTTCTTTCGATTGGCTTGCAGTTTACAAGCCTCTTTCTCTTACGATTTTCAAGAAAAAGAAATAGATAATAAAACTGTGTGCGTCACCATCAGTTGCGGATCTTCGCGCGGGTTTTCGAAGTGGATCTGTTCATATATCGCTTTATTCTGATTTACTCCATATGCGTTTAATAGGATTTGCTCTTACTGAGAAGAGGAAATATCTCATCATTTTTAGGCTCGTAGACTCTAAGCTAATATAATGTAGGCGAATTGGACACAAAAATGGGATTCGACGAAAAATTTTCAGTGGATGAGCCCTAATCAACATACAAAAAATATCACCTTCTGTCTCCTTTGCTAAATTTTTTGAATTGTATCACTTATTACGACTTTTGTAGGTACTACCCTATTTCTTTCTGAAGAGCGTAATCAGGTTGTGGAGTTTTTAAAATCTTTTGGTTACTGGTCAACTAAAGCGAAGTTTATTTTGAAGAAACCGTCCATGTCTTATATAGAAAACATTTACTACATGACTTTCACAACTAAAGTTTGGATTGCCTCTTTGGTTGTTTTATCAGTTCTTGCTGTGGTACTGTATATTTTATTGAACTGGGAAGCTAATTACTTGGTAAGCATCTGTATTACTGTATAAACTTGATTTGCTTCTGCAGAGTTGGTCAGCTTACAAGGAAAATTGCAGAGGTTGAGGTATATTTAAGTATTATCGTAAAGTTAAATTTTGTTATTGTTTTTAATAATTACTTATTTCCTTGGTTATTTTCTTACCTTCACAGTTTAAGAGATAATACTACAAAACAAAGTATAAATACTTGTCGGTAAGTATGATACAGACATTTGGCAAAGTATGTTTTTCACCGAGACTGCAATGTTTTATTATATTGATACAATAAACTACATTCATTTATAACTCATATTTATTTTTTAGAATGGAAATCAGAAACGACACAAATTTACGATTAGTGATATTACATTAATATCTTTAGAAGCCGTTTGCCAACAAGGTATGTATGTACACAGTGCTCATATTAATGCTTCGCAAAAATACTTAAATTGGAGGTCACATGTCATTCAATGCAATAAAATACAATACAATACAATACGATACGATACGATACGATACGATACGATACGATACGATACGATACGATACGATACGATACAATACAATACAATGCAATGCAATACAATACAACACGACATAGTACATCATATTATGCACATAGGCATTTTTATAGAAAGACAAAATGCAATGTGTCTATACGACTACAGCACAGTCACATAAAAATATGAAATAAAATGCCACTGTATAGTCCGCTAGTTGTTATTAGGCGCGTATATTTGTACTCGGGGTTCTTTTAGAGTCGTCGCTTGTATGCTGCACTATACCGGCGGCGCCGAGTATGTGATGACCGGCCTTGTGGTAACTGCATATATAGTTTTTTGTATATTTAGCCTCCTATAGTTGGCCAGGGATAAGCACAAACTACTGAACAATAGACAGTACGCACAGTCTCGTTAAGTAGGACCGTTTGGTGAAGCTTATATTGAAACCTTTAAAGGCCGGCAATTAAATCTAGTCGATTGAAAAATCCCATAGAAACAATTGTTGGTACAATTGCATCCAAGGAAATTATCTAGAGAATAAATTTAACATTAGATGAAAGTACCGGCCCAAAGGGTACGGACATGCCGAAGGTGCTTCGCTGCCTAAGATGTAGGTCGCGATCGCGGGCCCTACATCGATCGATGTCATCTATTTGTAAAACAAACATGCATATTTAAATGTCACCGCGCATACCGAGGATGCTAGCACCAGTTCACCCTCGCTGTTTATATAGAGGTCTGGCGCGACGTCGCGGTCGATGCAAAATGCAAAAAAGTTTGTTTTCACATCGCTGTAGCAAGGAAGACATCGTGGAACATTGCACCTGGCTGGTGCACTCAGATTACGTGGTATCCTCTCACTCGACTGAATGCTTTTCAAACTTCTAACACTGAAAGAATAAACCTTTCTGGTGTGTCTACCTATCATCGTAGCATCGATTTAGCAATGTATCCACCGCGACCGCAACCACAACCACGACATCCACCTTGATGTATCTTTGGCATGTCTGTATCCTAAAGAATATATTATTTCTATATGTTTGAGAAACAAACGTTTAGACTTCTTCCAACTTATTCAGAATAAAAATAATATAATATACATATGAGTCATGATACTATGAAATAGTAGATACGCTTGGTACGAGTATTAGCTTTTCATCTGTTGTGTGCATAGATAGCATCACTTCCTAGTCACTTTCAAATCGAGCCCGCCTACATCGAAACCCAAAAAAGACCTAGGAAGCTGAAAGGACCCCGCACAAACCTTATGGGCTTGAGTTCCCGGTCGATTCGTCTGAATTTTTGATATGTTGTACTTGACATCCTCCTGATCAAAAGTGTTCGTAGGCCCAAAGTCCGGAAATGAACAGTTTTCGAGATATCAACGCAAGGTCTCAAAAAATGGGATATTTCCATGAACCTCAAGATGGAAAAAAGTGCTCTGACCTGGAGATCAGACCACGTTCTCTTTATATTTTTAGGGTCGCTGAATCTAAATCCGGGGTCCGTTAAGCCCCATCACGTCAGGGTCAAGGCGATTTGAAGGTCAAATTGAGAAAAATCAAAATCTGAAAAAATTCATATACATATTTTTGGGGTCGCTGAATCCAAATCCGTCACGTCACGAGTCGAGGGCATTTGAAGGTCAAATTCAGAAGAGACCGTCAAAAATCTGAAAAAATTCATATACATGTTTTTGGGATATTTGAGCCCGAATCTGATATTTTCTTAACTCCACAAGTGTACAACCTCACACCACCGGCAGGTAGCCGACACCACAACCACATAAACGGACTCAGATATCCCAAAAACATGTATATGCATTTTTTCAGATTTTTGACGGTTTCTTCTGAATTTGACCTTCAAATGCCATCGACTCTGACGTGATGGGGTTTAACGGACCCCGCATTTGGATTCAGCGGCCCCAAAAATATGTATATGAATTTTTTCAGATTTTTTGACGGTATTTTTTCAATTTGACCTTCAAATGCTCTTGACCCTGACGTGATGGGGCTTAACGGACCCGGGATTTGGATTCAGTGACCCTAAAAACATAGAGAACATGGTCTGACCTCCAGGTCAGAGCACTCTTTTCCATCTTGAGGTTCATGGAAATATCCCATTTTTTGAGACTTTGCGTCCTTGATATCTCGAAAACTGTTCATTTCCAGACTTTGTTCATTTGAATACTTTTGATCAGGAGGGTGTCAAGTATAATATATCAAAAATTCAGACGAATCGATCGGGAACTGAAGCCCATAAGGTTTGTGTGGGGTCCTTTGCAGGCATATATTTTACTTTTTAATATCATAAAATTCAAAGATTGCATTTGTCAATAGTTTTCCATTTTGCAATAAGGCCGCTGTGGGTTTAAAAGTTGGTGAAAACACCTCCAAAATAATTGCCGCAAGCGCGTATGGTCTTTTGCGCCATTGGTTTTCCTAAAAGCTATATTAGTTGCTATTTCATTTATTTTTATTTAGTATCTTTTAACTCATTTGATTAAACACAATAAACAGTAGTAGTAAATGATATACCATATCATTTTAATTAATTTAAGTATGAATCAGCGCATTTGTCTAACTGTTCAGGAAAATAGACAAACAGTTAAGAATGAAAATTGTATATATATTATTCAGTAATTTTAAAAATCTTTCTTAGATATAAATTGCCGGTTTCTTTAAAATTTCTGTTAAGAAAATACTTTTTGCACCCTTAAAATAGCGTTTCCGTTGCATGACTTAATTCAATAGCGCGGGACATATATGTTCTGCCATGTAATTATTACAAATATTTAATGACTCTCCATTGATTTGCTCAAGAATCTCATTCATTTTTTAACACTGCAAGAAAATCCGAATTCGATTTCATTAAACAACACTCTTAAGCACATAGTTTTTACATCATTCTCTGCTCTGTTCCGTCCGTGAGGGCGTTCCGTATACGTCACTGCAATTTTCTCGAAAACTGTTAATTCTAGAAAAAAAAGTTTCAAATAAAAAAATTTGATTCATCCTTTATCTTCATACGTCTTCAATATACTTGGTATCTATTTCGAAAGATAAAAAAGTTTCTCGCTTGTTATATTCGCACCTGTAAATTTTTACACTTTATGGACAATCCAGATTTTCAAGGAGTTACTTCGGTGACTTGAGAAGCGGTTAAGAAAACATTTTTTAAACCTTAGAAAAAAAATCATGTTTTCTACACTTATTAAAATTTGACCTTTATATTAACACATTTTGTTAACAAATATAGGGTGATAATAAGGTAAAAGTTTTAGATTAATTCGTTGTCTGTTTTTGAAAAAACAATTATTTCTATTATTTTACAATTTTCTCACATTTTTGGTTCTATTTTTTTGTCTCGCCCAGCCAAAAGAGTCGTAATTTCTTATTTCACCGAAGGATAAGCTTCTAAACACTTCGGTTAAGGTGATTTTAGTTTACATCTAAAAAAAGACTGCTGAACTAGTTGATCAGTAAGTGACGTGACTGCGGCAAGGGAAACTGTGTGTGAGAGCGTATGTCTTTTTCAGAATATCATGCATATGAGTCAAATATCCAGGTGTAAACAGTATTTGTTAAAAAAAGTTATAAAATATTATATTTTTTAGGTACTTCAGTGGATTCGGTGAGCTATTCAGGAAGAACAATAATTTTCATTCTGTTCACTGCATTTATGTTTATATATACCGCTTATTCAGCGTATATCCTCGTTCTACTCCAATCTACAACACCAATTACTTCAATACGCAAGCTGGTGGATAGCAGAGTTCAATGTGGTGGGTTAAATATCAGTTATATGATGGCTTATTATGAAGTAAGTTGATTTCTACAATGTACTAGGGTAAAATATTGTATGTATAATGGTGATCCTCGTAAGAATTAAATTTATACCATTACAACTTTTATTGATTGTATCTCTCTTTAAATAGTGTGTGTGAACCATGACGTTGATAGTAAATTTTTTGTTACCTTACTACATCGATTCTCAAATTATCGAGGGTAAAATTTGATCACTCTCTATTACAAAATCTTGATTAGCTTTTTGCAAAAAAAGATAAAGACAAGAAAGCAGGTTAAAATGGAAGAAAATATATCTATTAGTTTTGTACTAATTTCATGAAAATATGATTATTATTTAAATGGCCTCAGTGTATCTTATTTTTCAGGCAGCTAAAGACGAGGCATTAAGAGATCTCTACAAAAAGAAAATTTATCCCAATCGGTTTTACTCACTTGAAGATGGTTTAAAAAAAGTTCAGGATGGAAATTTTGCATTTCAAGTAATTGTTGGACCAGCTTATAATTATATTCTTAGAAAATATACAAATTATGACATCTGTAAATTACAAGAACTTCCCGGATATATGGACGTATGTAATACGAATCTTTCTAATATTAAGGTTATATTGACTTCGTTCAGTTAATAATAAGAAGCTTAACAACAAAATTTGGTTTGGTGTTACTTTTAACATGTAGATTAAAAAATAGTAAAAATTTAATCAAATTGAAGAACGTTATAAAATATAAAAAAAAAATACGAAATAAAATTTCACCTAGCCGAATCTCCCAGTGAATTGGACCTTACTACCTAATATCGCTAATAGATAATAAGGTCTAAATAATCAGAGACTAGCGGAAATTTTATTTCATAAAATATTAGTGATCTCTTATTTAGCTTCCATATAGTAAAATAGTATATTGTGCAACAAGTGTTGAAAATAGCACTTTTCACACGAGTGAGACAGTTTGATGACATGTACTTCAGTCGTATTAGACATAATAAAAAATTTCGCGTACTGCGGACTTTTTTTGTGGAAGTTGTTTAAGAGGGCATAATAAGCAAGCACAGAAAACTACACCTTGCTACACCATGTGCGTCCCCTATTTTTCGAAATTTTACTTATGTGCCCATATCTTTTTCCCTATTGTACCAAGTTACACTTTCTGAAGATTCATCCCTCCTCTACATAATATATATATTACACATTTGCCGTAGGACAAACGGTTTTGGGTGTACGAGGCCGGAAAGGTCGCGCTGTCCGAATTTGGGGGTCTTCTGTACAGGACAAACGGCTATTATTTCCAATCTACAATACTACACATACTAATGCACTTAAGGAGGGATGATGATTTGTGGAAAAACTTTCATCGAATACCGTGCGGTTTCCATGATACGGAATGTTGAAATTTTGAAAACCCCTTTTTTAAAAAAAAAGTGAACCTACTTTTTTTCGCTCACTTTTTTTTTTCATGTATGTACGACCCTAATATAAGAAAATTTACGTTGATTTCATTTTAATACATTCGTTGGTTTAGGAGCTACACAGCAAAATATGCCAAAAATGGCTATTTTGGTATTGTTGCATTAAAAAAACCAAAACCAGTATAATTCTGGTAAGTGTTTTTGTTTATCCTAAAAGTCCAATTCATTGCGCATAGAAAATGTGTTTTTGTATTTAAATAGGATCAACACTTATTGTGTAATAACGATTTATGTCATGTGTTCTCCAGTCTCCTTTTTCACAATTTTTTTTGCTTCCTTATGGTTCGTAGTGGGGCAGAAAGCAATAAATACCTGAACAGGGCACATATTAGGGTGTTTAAATGGATCTCTTGTTAAAATGCGATAGGACGTACCGTTTTCGAGTAAAACGCACTTGTTTGCAAAAAATTATTTCAAATCACACTTTTCATCGACTGACTAGTAAATACTCACCGCTGACTACGAAACAATAAAACTATGTGTCGCTTCTTGCTTTTTCTGTTTATGAGGAACATTGCTAATGAAAAAATGAAGGGACTCGGACGGAATAGGAGGTTCTCACTCCCCTATTTGAAGGTTCACGCTTGTCTCGAATCATCATTGCAACTTATTTTGTGTCTGTAACAAAATCCACAGTAATTTTACCTTCCTCGAGAAACAGCTATTATATGTCCATTTCATCGGAATGATTTAAAAAAACAAACTCCTAAGAAAGAAAACACCAAAATGTAGAATTTATTTATCAGATCACAATTCAGAACACAATGAAAACTCAAAGCAAACATAACCAAACAAGTGCGTTTAACACCCTATTATGTGCCCTGTCCACGTGTATAATGCTTTCTGCCCTACTATGAACCATAAGGCCGCAAAAAAAAGTTGTGAAAAAGGAGACTGGAGAACACATGACATAAATCGTTATTACATAATAAGTGTTGATCCTACTTAAATACAAAAACACATTTTCTATGCGCAATGAATTGGACTTTTAGGATAAACAAAAACATTTACCAGAATTATACTTGTTTTGTTTTTTTAATGCAACAATACCAAAATAGCAATTTTTGGCATATTTTGCTGTCTAGCTCCTAAACCAACGATTGTATTAAAATGAAACCGTCGTAAATTTTCTTATATTAGGGTCGTACATGCATGAAAGAAAAATGAGCGAAAAAAAGTAGGTTCACTTTTTTTTTAAAAGGGGTTTTCAAAATTTCAACATTCCGTATCATGGAAACCGCGCGGTATTCGATGAAAGTTTTTTCACAAATCATCATCCCTCCTTAAGGGCATTAGTATGTGTAGTATTGTAGATTGGAAATAATAGCCGTTTGTCCTGTACAGAAGACCCCCAAATTCGGACAGCGCGACCTTTCCGGCCTCGTACAGCCGTTTGTCCTACGGCAAATGTGTAATACATATTATGTAGAGGAGGGATAAATCTTCAAAAAGTGTAACTTGGTAAAGAGCCCTACGGGCAATAGGGAAACAGATATGGACACGTAAGTAAACATTCAAAGTTTCAACCCCTAAAAATGGGGGACGCACATGGTATAGCAGGGTGTAGTTTTCTGTGCTTGCTTATTATGCCCTCTTAAACAACTTCCACAAAAAAAAGTCCGCAGTACGCAAAATTCTTTATGATGTCTAATTCGACTGGACTAATGAGCCTAGGCGAATATCATAATTTACAAGAGCATGCAGAGTCATTTTTATACGTCTTGCAAAAACACACTGCTAGAGTGCGATTACTTAGAGAACATACATCATCATATAATGCGCAGAGACCGATATCGTTACCGCGTGCTCGTTACCTAGGTAGCGATCCTATTTTTACAGCTGCATGGGCGTCACACTGCCTACTACCATTCATATTTAAATAAAAAATGGATGGCACGGCACTGATATTATGCCAGCTGTTATACGCGATGTGCGAAGCCGTGACGTATGTTATCTTCTCTAAGTAACTTCACCCTAACTACGCTTGAAAATTATTGAATTTACATGGCGGGTGACATATCCTTATATATATATAAGACCGGAAAGGGGTGTTTTACAAGCTTCCAGGACTCACCTACGGCTCGCCCTGGAATCTGCTTGGGTCGACCTGCCAAACACTGTTTTTCGGTCGTGTAACCTACGATTTTTGTTTCGGCCGACACTGTCATGCAAAATCAATTTTGTACTAATTTTTTAATAAATTTTCTAACAAATACAACGACAAACAATAATAACTAATTAGATAAAATATTTTTACGACCGACATTATTAAACAACTTCAATTTCTGCTTGTAGCGCTTCAAAATCTGAATCCATATTTTCCATAACTTGTGAATTGGCTTCTGAATACTCGTAAAAGTTAAGTGTATTTATCTATTTGACACTTATCTCAACAATTAACACACATTCGTTCCCAGAGCAGCGAGAATAACGCGGATCGGAAAAGCTTTTGCCGATCTCTAATGTCACTTAATTTCTGGCGGCTAATGTCTCCAGTAAGGGTGTATTTTCCGGTCGGCCGAAGAAAAAATAACTTTTCACACGCTCCTTATTTGTTTGTATCATAAAAGTGCATTTATTGAAGTTGTTTCTCGATCTTCGCTTTAGAAACGTCAAATTATAGATATATTTTGATAGATATATGTTTTGCGAAGTTAATTCTGAAATTTATTTATTTAAATATGGAAACTGAGGACAGTTGTAGAAAAAGTATAGTGTGCAACTCGTATAAAAATCACTTTTCACACTCGTGTGACTTATGACAATTTTCTACGGCTTGTGTCACAAACTGTTACAGTCTAGTGCTATTTTCAACACTTATTCTGTCAGATTTCTTAATTTCCTTTCTTTTATTTATTTTCTTTATCTCTTAGAAGTCAGATACAAAGAACCTTCTATGGAAAAATTTAGTTTACTTATCTAAAAACGTTTTAATACTATTGGCCATGCATACAATTCTTCAGTTACATATATTTTTTAGACCGAAATGTATACAGCTGCGCCGAAAACATCTCAGTACAAAGAACTATTTAAAGTTGGGTAAGCTATATATATTATTATACATTTTAACAATAGTTTGTATATTTGAATTAAATAATTTTCATTCATTTGTATAAAAGTAAGAAGATGGAAAGAATGATAAATGATTATACAACGCTGATTGCAGATGGATTTCAGACATTTTACAGTGAGTGATGAAATCGGTTAAAAACTCCCTTTATTTATGATGTTTGCTTCTACTTCTTCCTTTTCTTCTTCTTATTCTTCCCACTCACAACGTCTTGCCAGACTCTTTGTAATTCTCGCATTATTCTAGTTTGCTCTATATTATGTCTGACGGCATGACGCCAACAGTCGCGATAGCCTGTTAGGCGCACAGCCATCAAAGCTCTTTCTTATCAGATTCATGGTGACATTAGTCCAACATTTTATAACGAGTTCTGTTCGTCTCTTGCCGTCTAACGTTCCTTAAACTATCAACCGTTCTAAAATTTTCCAATCTTTGATTGATGTGGCCAGAAAATTAAAGAATACGATGCTGTAGAGTTACTTTTGATGTCTGCTTCCCTAATGGTTCGTATCTCAGGGGCCCCAAGAATGTTGAAGAACATTAGGGCATTAACAAGTCCGTTGTAAGTTTTGTGATTTCTGTGTCGTGCCAAATTTTGATAAGTATAACTGGCAAGTTGTTATTTGGATTCTTCGTCAAATTTCATATTTGCAGTTGCCGGTATGTTCCACAAGATATATACCATCTATTCTAAACATGTCTAGGTAGTTAGTTCGGCCTACAATAACAATTTTCATTTTGTTGTAACTTACACTTAAACCATAATCTGAGCTTATTGTCTAAAGCTTGCCCAGCTAGTATAAGTAAAAGTGTATCATCTGCAAATCCAAGAAATATTGGTTCCACCTATAGCTATTCCACTGTGCCAGTCCTTCAGCAGGCGTCGCATCGCGTGTTCATCATAAATGTTAAAAAGGATTCGTGACAGATCACGGCCCTGTCTGACGGCTTTGCAAGCTACACGTTTGCCAGAGTTAGTGTTGTCCACTGAAAACAAAATATTGAATTACTCCAGTTCAAGGAAAAATTTAAATTACACCATATGATTTGGCATACTCTGTGTCGGATTCTCATTCCATCTTCACCAACTCAGCGCCTCGGTCGTGATATTGTCAACCCCAGCTTCATTGCCAGTTCTTAGTTTTTGTGTGGCTGCCTCCGCTTTGATTTCGGTATTGAACATTCGCGTCCATATAGCTACTGCCAGTCGTGCTCTGTCTCAAGTTGATCTCTTTCAAACAGATTTTCGCAGTATTGACATCAAACCTTATTAATTCGATCCCTGCAAGTTCTTAATTGACTACGTTTTACATTTAAGTTTACGCGTAATCACTCTTAGTGATGCTATTATTGCAGTCAGCATGAGACTCCAGTTCTTTGCAAGTGCCTTGTAGATAAGAATTCTTATCTCTTTGACACAGAGTCTGAATTATCCCTGACAATCTGTAACACTCTTTCGATTTCAAAGTAGTGCTGACGTCGAGCCTTGTACTTCAGAGTTTCGGCAATTATCCAAGATTGTTCCACATTTCTACGAATTTCGTTTTATGCTTCTGTTACTGCCCATCTGATGTTCTCTTTTAGAAACCACCACGGAGCATTTGGATCTTCGTCATTTAGTGGGTTAGTTTCATTTATATATTCTCCTGATTTATTTTGGAAAACTAATGGCCCAGTTATGATAGACAAACTTTTTGTGTTTGCCTTCGATACGTTTTCAGCTTCAACGAGAAGGCGCACGAGTCAGTACCAGGTAAAATTTTACAGAGCTTTATTGAATATGTTTACACTGTTCCCGTCATAATATAGTAAATCTGATTCCGAAATCTACTACCAGGTGACAGCCAAGTGCAAAGGCACCGTGAATGTTGCTAGACAGTATTAACTATCATACATGTATTGAAGTTGGATTAAATTACCCTCTCCACACATTTGATTTCTTTCTCCGATACCTAATTTGCCAAAAACGGCTCTCAAATTATCATTTCCCATTATAGAAACGGCCATGACGTTGAAATCACCTATTATAACAATGGTAATTTCCCTGTTTGGAATAGCATGGAGTAAAATTTCTAGATCTTTGTAGAACGCTTCCAACTACTCGTCTTCAGCAGTAATTTTAGATACTTATTCTTGTACTGAATTCACTATCGTTGGTTTATTATTAAATCCCTTTGAATCACTGACAGCTGTATGCCTTAGAACTGATTGAGTTTTTTCTTTAGAGAGTCCTACTTCATTGCATGATTCGTAATATGACATATAGTTATAATTTAATAATAGTGTATAGTTATTAAAATTATTAATTAATTCCTATCTTAAAATAAGCCATCTAAAATGAATATTATTTTAGCTTTTTAGTATCGGCAGAAAGTGGACTACAGAATCGAGTAAAAAACCGCCTGTCGCTGAAGCCTAGATGTTACAATGAGGCTGGAAACTTTCAATCAGTTAGAATATATGATTGTCATTCAGTATTCATCTTATATGCAATAGGAATAGGGTTGTCTCTGGTTATTCTCTTAGTTGAGACATCAATAGAAAAATACACTAGAAATAAGGCACGTAGCAAATGGAAGATTTGGCGTAACAATTAATAAATAATTTTCCGCTATTGACGTTGGCTTCTCAAGATTCAACAGAACACACCCACTTTTGCACGTAAATTACTTGTTTGCAAGAAGAATCGTAATAATAATATTTTAATCAAAAATAGATTTCTGCTAATTAGTATATTGATTCTATATTATTAATACCTACTTAGAGAATGGCAACACAAACGCACATATACACACTTATGTCTACTTAAATAAATAACATGTAACATATCACTCATCACTCATTCGCCTGGTTTAATTGATCTTATCATACTTAATTCCTCATCATATATGAATGCCCGTAAAGGATTAAACTGTAAAGATGTAAGCGAAAAGTCGATAACGTCTTGAAATACTCTATCATGAAAACATAAGCCCCGTCTCTTGCCGCTCTAGTGCTAAGGCGTGAAAAGTCGACAATATCTTTACTCCTTTACGGGCATTCATATATGATGAGGACTTTATCATATTACCTAATCTTGATATTGAAGTTGATGTAAGAATCTAATGTACCAGTCGTATTATTAACCATCCTAAAGGGTCTAGCAAGATAAGATAGAGTCAGTGGCCCCAGAGAAGTATTTTCAAAATAACTTATGTTATGACATCGGTGAGTAATAAAGTTGCCATTGACACAAATTCAGCCTCCTGCGTTCTTGAGATAATTGACCATATATACACTAGAGCGGGTATTATTGAAAATTATTTTATTCAAAAGCTATTGCAGCTAAACTAATAAAACAAAAATTCTTTGTTAGATAATACATTGTTAAATATTATATATTTTTTGCAGAATTTTTCAGCTATATTTACTATTTTAAAAAATTAATAATAAAAAGTTCTTATTTTTTTTTCATAGTTCACAAAGAGGTAAATTCACAGAAAAAATGTATAATGTAGCTTACTATGTCTAGTATTATCACCAAGAAATGCATTCAAATAAAAGGTGTGCAACACTTCGTAAAAAAATAAAAGCTCGTTATGACCGCCCTGGAGTACTTACCACTTTACATCTCTTTTTAATATAAATTTGCTCATAAATGTATAAACAAGTAGTTATGTGTTTGTAATTTAAATAAACAAAGTAAACACTCTGAATCACAGTTATTATTTACGTTAAGAATAAGAAGGGTGCAGTGTAGATACAAATAAAGTGCAAGAAAATATTATTTATTATGGTACAAATTATTAATTATAACAATATAATTAATCTTCGTCGCTGTCCTCATGGATAATTACGTGAATATTTTATGATGTAAATATATTAGACAAAACTTCTGCTGGACGTTCTATGCGGGAAAGATATCAGGCATGAGACAAGTAATATACGGCTGCGGCTATATGTAAACAGTATCCTACCGTTCTTATTGGGACAATCGCAGCAATATCGGCGTATGTTTTGAATTGTCGTTCCATTAGGTATACAGGGTTATTGGTAATTCGATACGTTACTTTAAAGAACATGACCTAAGGAGTAAATTTAATTCCAATATGCATTATGCAAGACTCAATAGTTTTTGATATATTTCAATTTTTGTTTCTCAAAAAAGTAGATCTTAATGTTTTAAATGTTAATTTAAAAAAAAAACTACTTGGCATTTTTTTAACTTTTTTACTGGACTACTTGTCCAACACTATGGTCATCAGTTTGGAATGAAAATTATCCGGAAACATTTCGACCACTTAAAAATTCCAAATAAAATCTTTAAAAAAAGTCGGCTACGAAAATTACCTATCAGTTTTTTCAAAAAATAGCCAACGGAACATGCTTACTAATTATATTAAAAACTTCTTTATTTCAACAGCTATCTAATAAGATACAAATGTTCAACGTACCCTTCATTGTCCTAATAGATCATTAAGATATACTTTTTTGAGAAAAAAAATTGAAATATCTCAAAAACTATTGAATTTTGCATAATGCTTATTGGGGTTAAATTTACTCCTTAGGTCATGTTATATGACGTCTCCAAAGGAATGTATCGAATTACCAATAACCCTGTATAATCAACGTAAATGTGGTAAGTTTACTGTTGGTATGCCTTGATCTTAGTTCCAGTTTTAATTTGTTGGACGCTACTTTCACAAAAGTAATCTCGTCCGTTTGATATCATTGAACTTCTGTTGGTTCTATATTTTGTCCCATAGGAATACCCAGAATGTTTTAAAATTTTTATCAACGTATCAGTATCAACTTACGTAATTACAACTGACTGACATCTATATTTCTATTATTAAGTACTTGGACAACTAAAAAAGGCCATTTTCTTATCTAAGAGTTGTACTACTTTTTTTGAAATCAAGTGTACTTACAATCTTTGTCAAACAAAATAGTAACATAATAGTCCAGATTCTTGAGACGTTTATCTTTCAATCCTAAGTATCGGTCAGGCATAAAGCTGAAAAGTGTCGTATTCGATGTAAAATTTTCTGCTGAATCCGAATCGGGTGGGCGTATAAAAATCGCGAATTTCCTGTTATTTCGGAATTCGTGAAAAATTTAATTTTTAAGATGTAACTTGCGTTTTCTCCCACAAAAGATAAGCTACAAGTCCATTCTTTTTTTTTAATTGCAGCTCACAGTGCATTTAATGCAACACTGTAATCAAAAGACATCTAATATTAAAATATAAAAGCTGCGCCCAACATTCAAACTGAAAGTAAGATCAAGGCACATCAACAGTAAAACTTACCACATTTACATTGATTATACACCTAATGGAACGACAGTTCAAAGCATATGCCGATATTGCTGCGACTGTCCCAATGGCATAAGAACGGTAGGATGCTCTTCACATATAGCCGCAGTATACTTGTCTCATTCCCGCATAGTACGTCCAACAGAAGTTTTATCTATTTACATCAGAAAATATTCACGTAGTTATTCATGAGGACAGCGACGAAAATTAATTATATTGTAATAATTAATAATTTGTATCATAATAAATAATATTTTCTTGGACTTTATTTTTATCTACACTGCACCTTTCTTGTTCTTAACATAAATAATAACAGTAATTCAGAGTATTTACTTTATTTATTTAAATTGCAAACACATAACTATTTGTTTATACATTTATGAGCAAGTTTATATTAAAGAGAGATGTAAAGTGGTAAGTACTCCAGGGCGGTCATAACGAATTTTTATTTTTTTACCAAATGTTGCACCCATTTTATTTGAATGCATTTTTTTGGTGATAATATTAGATATAGTAAGCTACATTATATATTTTTTCTGTGATTGTACTTCTGTGAGAACTATTTTATATTTTTAAATAGTAAATTAATATAGTTGAAAATTTCTACAAAAAATATGTAATATAGAACAATGTATTATCTAACAAAGAGTTTTCGGTTTATTACTTTAGCTGCAATAGTTTTTGAACAAAATAATTTTCAATAATACCTGCTCTAGCCTATATATGGTCAATTATGATCAGGAAGATCAGAGGCCGAATTTGTGTAAGTGGTAACTTTATTACTCACCGATGTCATAACATAAGTTATTTTGAAAATATGTCTCTGGGGCCACTGACCTTATCTTATCCTGCTAGACCCTTAGTTGGAATCTTCGCCGTGTACTGCCTCTGAAGTAGTTTCCACGAACATCGAAACACTTGAATCTTACATTCGCTCTACTTGCGTTTCGCCAACTATGTTGGCACCATTTCGAAGTTATTAAAATTGTTTTAGTTTTTTCCTTACAACACCGGACATGGTTGATGAAGCGCGTGTCGAATTATGATATTGGAGGGGAATGTTCAGGTATTTTGGTATCTGTGTAAACCATTTTTAATCTACTTTAATTTCAATATTAAATAATAAGCTTCAATAACACGGGACCCTGTGTGAAACTATAATTCTTAGTAATTTTTTTGGTTAATTTAAAAAACAATCTAATACATAATTAATACATTTGTGTTCAATTTCTTTATTTAAGTTTAAACTGTTAATTATCGTATATTAATTCTGTATCCAATAAACGGATTTCGATCTGTTGGATGGTGAAATATGAAATAGAATAAAATAATTTAAAACTACCAACCTGGTTTTATATTTCTTCTATAACCTGCAGAAAATCCCCAGGGCCGTTTCTAGAGATTTGGCTGCTAGTGTGGAAAATCTAAAATGCCGCCTCCTACTTCAAAAGTAACAAATTAATTTGTAAAGTATTTCCAACAAAGAGAATGAGACTTCCAACTAATGGTAATTTAAAATTTAATTGTATAAAAAATCATATAAAATTGCCATCGTCGCGTCGCAGCTAGATGGTTTGGCGCCCAAGGCATCTGATTTTGCGCCCCCAAACAAAAAAATTTCTCTCGAAAATAAAAATTGATGAGCGGGGGGGGGGGGTAAGAAAATCGAAAAAATTACGCCCCTTTTGCCCTGCCCTAGATACGACGCGGAATATTGCTCTGACCTAATCATATTAAAACACGCATGGCCCGTTTACCTGGCCGCTCGCCGCCTCCCCCAAAATAAAAGGAGATGTGACTGAATAAAGCGGGGCATCACTCAAAGCCCTGTCAAAAAAATCTCGTCAATCCGTATTGAAAATTATCAAAAATAAATAAGTATCTATGAGAACCTATATGGTCAATAAGTTTCTATAAGAGTTAGGTAAAGTTGCTGTTGAAATTGTTATCAGTTTATATCCGCATTGACCAGCAAAATGAGTCAAGCCATATCCATGTGTTAATCCAAACATTTACTTATACCATATCAATGAGAATTTATGAGCACAGTATCTAATGTAATTCGTGCGGCTTTCCGTGATTAAAAGACAAGTGTTTCTTTAAGAAACGAGCTGCATTAGGTTAGAACAGTTTGGATTTGCAATTGAAGATTATAAATTATAATGTTTGAATAGGGATTTATGAGATCAGTTTCTATGAGTATTAATGTTTTTTTTTCAGTAATATATTAAATGTGTTTTCATTTGTTTGAATGGGTAAAAAGAAAGGTCAGTTTTCAACTGCAATTACAAATTCAAGTTTAATCGCTTCGAATGGGATTATATGCGATCAATTTCTAAAAGTATTTATGCTGTTTTCCGAATATAGTTATGATGAGGTTTAATCAGTAACAAATTGTTAACTACTTGTTATGATATGGTCGGAAATTCCAAGTACACATTTAGTATTCCTTCAAGAGGATTGATGAGAGCAGTTTCTACGAGTATCTATTTGTTGTTCCTATAGTAAATTATATAAGTCTTTATCAGTACAGATTCGGATTTAATTTAAATACGAAAATTATATCAGAATAAAGCAACCAAATATTTTAAACAGTATCTATTAGTAAATCCAAACATTTACTTATACTATCTCAATGAGAATTTATGAGAACAGTATCTAATGTAAAACGTGCGGCTTTCCATGGTTAAATGGCAAGAGTACTAAATATGTACCTGGAATTTCCGACCATATCGTAACATGTGGTGAACAATTTGTTACTGATCAAACCTCATCACAATTATATTCGGAAAACAGCATAAATACTGTTAGAAACTGATCGCATATAACCCCATTCGAAGTGATTAAACTTGTATTTGTAATTGCAGTTGAAAACTGACCTTTCTTTTTACCCATTCAAACAAATGAAAACACATTTAATATACTTATTACTGAAAAAAAAACATTAATACTCATAGAAACTGATCTCATAAATCCCTATTCAAACATTATAATTTGTAATCTTCAATTGCAAATCAAAACTGTTCTAACCTACTGCAGCTCGTTTCTTATAGAAACTCTTGCCATTTAACCACGGAAAGCCGCACGTTTTACATTAGATACTGTTCTCATAAATTCTCATTGAGATAGTATAAGTAAATGTCTGGATTTACATATAGATACTATTTAAAATATTTAGTTGCTTTATTCTGATATAATTTTCATATTTAAATTAGATCCGAATGCATACTGATTAAGACTTATATAATTTGCTATTGGCACAACAAATACATACTCGTAGAAATTGCTATCATCAATCCTTTCGAAGTAATACTAAATATGTACCTGGAATTTCCACACGTAACATGTAGTGAACAATTTGTTACTGATCAAACCTCATCACAATTATATTCGGAAAACAGCACAAATACTGTTAGAAATTGATCGCATATAATCCCATTCGAAGTGGTTAAACTTGTATTTGTAATTGCAGTTGAAAACTGACCTTTCTTTTTACCCATTCAAACAAATGAAAACCCATTTAATATATTACTGAAAAAAAAAACATTAATACTCATAGAAACTGATCTCATAAATCCCTATTCAAACATTATAATTTATAATCTTCAATTGCAAATCAAAACTGTTCTAACCAAATGCAGCTCGTTTCATATAGAAACTCTTGCCATTTAACCACGGAAAGCCGCACGTTTTACATTAGATACTGTCCTCATAAATTCTCATTGAGATAGTATAAGTAAATGTCTGGATTTAAAAATAGATTCTGTTTAAAATATTTGGTTGCTTTATTCTGATATAATTTTCATATTTAAATTAGATC
This sequence comes from Rutpela maculata, assembly GCA_936432065.2. NCBI lineage: Eukaryota > Metazoa > Arthropoda > Insecta > Coleoptera > Cerambycidae > Rutpela > Rutpela maculata. Next base: position 66,828,499 of record OW386288.2, on the reverse strand, counting down.
CGAATGCATACTGATAAAGACTTATATAATTTACTATTGGTACAACAAATACATACTCGTAGAAGCTGCTATCATCAATCCTGTCGAAGTAATACTAAATATGTACCTGGAATTTCCGACCATATCGTAACATGTAGTGAACAATTTGTTACGGATTAAACCTCATCACAATTATTCGGAAAACAGCATAAATACTGTTAGAAATTGATTGCATATAACCCCATTCGAAGTGATTAAATTTGTATTTGTAATTTCAGTTGAAAACTGACCTTTCTCTTTACCCATTCAAACATATGAAAACACATTTAATATATTACTGAAAAAAAACATTAATACTTATATAAACTGATCTCATAAATCCCTATTCAAACATTATAATTTGTAATCTTCAATTGCAAATCAAAACTGTTGTAACCTAATGCAGCTCGTTTCTTATAGAAACACTTGCCATTTAACCACGGAAAGCCGTACGTTTTACATTAGATACTGTTCTCATAAATTCTCATTGAGATAGTATAAGTAAATGTAAAGACTTATATAATTTACTAGAGGAACAACAAATAGATACTCGTAGAAACTGCTCTCATCAATCCTTTTGAAGGAATACTAAATGTGTACTTGGAATTTCCGACCATGTCATAACAAGTAGTGAACAATTTGTTACTGATTAAACCTCATCACAATTATATTCGGAAAACAGCATAAATACTTTTAGAAATTAATCGCATATAACCCCATTCAAAGTGATTAAACTTGTATTTGTAATTGCAGTTGAAAACTGACCTTTCTTTTTACCCATTCAAACAAATGAAAACACATTTAATATATTACTGAAAAAAAACATTAATACTCATAGAAACTGATCTCATAAATCCCTATTCAAACATTATAATTAGTAATCTTCAATTGCAAGTCAACCTAATGCAGCTCGTTTCTTATAGAAACACTTGCCATTTAACCACGGAAAGCCGCACGTTTTACCTTAGATACTGTTCTCATAAATTCTCATTGATGTGGTATAAGTAAATGTTTGCTGCTCCATTCTGGTAGAAACTGATAGAAATTTCAGCAGCAACTTTACTCCAGGCTCCAGTAGAGGGAGCTGTATACGTGTAGCTAGTTCATATCTAATCTAATGTGACCTAAGGAACTGAAGTGTGTTTGTTAAATTAAAAACAAAGCAGTCTCTTTCACTGCTAACTCATTCATTGCTTCTAGGCTAGAACAAGAACACCCGAGGAAATAAGGACTTTGCAGAATTTTGTGTTTACCACAATATTAGTATTTCTATTTGAAATATGCAATTTAAACTGTACATTTGTCGGCATGCATATCCAAATTAATACTAATAAAAAAGCAAAATGGAAGTTTACAATAAAAATACATCTGTAAAATATACAATTGAAACTGTACATTTGTTGACATGTACATCCACATTAATACTAATAAAAAACAATGTTGAAATTTACAATAAAAACATGTTGATAAATGGTGTGTTACATACGATAGATACTGGAGAAAGGACGGACTGGAACTCTTATGATATTACTTATAGAAAAGTTTAGAATCTCTTTAAAGTTGTATCTGTAATTCCTTATGTTTACAGATATAAGGGCAAGGGTGCATTTGCAGACACTAAACTGTAGATTTGTTGATGTATATTTCATATAAGTACTCATGAAAGGGCAACATGATAATTCCAAATAGCTCATTCGGAATTACTGTTTCATAACCGATTTAAAACTTAATAAAACAGATAAAATCCTCTCTGTATAATACTAATATAACTTATAGGAACGATAAAACCGCATCACTTTTTTTTTATAAGTTTCTATGTGGAATTTTTGGCAGGGAGCTCATGGTAGAGTCTGTTGTTGGTCATCTTGCCGTTAGTACCGGAAAATTTTAAAGAATGCCAGAAAAATCTACGGATTTATACTATGTATGTTTGTGAATATGACATAGAGGATAGTGTCTTGGCAGAGCCGGAATTTCGCGCCTCCTTTAAATCAGTTATTTAATGTAATGTAAATAGATAGCGCACCCGCGCTCCTATGACGTAAATTTAGTTGTCAAAGAGGATCTAAAAAGGTCTAGTTGACGATACAAACTATGTAACTTTTAAGTAAGTATCTAGTGCATTTAATTAAAAATGTTCCAAAAAGCGTCTATGTAATATTGTAGAACAATATAAATTGTGTATTTGTTGTAAACAATTCTGCACCACTTTGTTAAATGAAATCAAAAAATACATTAATTAGCAAAAAAATTCATGACAACGTCAATTATTTACTTCACGCTGACAGAGTAGCCCAGTCGGCTAAACGAATTGTATTGCGATTTTGCCGGTTACACTGTCTATCGTGTACTGATATAAGATTTATATATATGATATAGATAGGCAACTCTCACTGCAAACGCCACGAAATGCGCCATCTCGCGTCTGGTGTGTTTACTAAGTGGTTACGGCGGCTCTTTTAAATATATTCATATTACTTGGGTTTTACATTACTTGCATATATGCCGCAACCAGATAGCAAAATTAGTCATTTCATAAAAAGACTACCCAAATAGTGTCTTTTTATAAAATGACTTACTTTGCAATCTGATTGTGGCATAAGAAAAAACTCAAATAAATAAGTAACAATTGTTGTATCATATATAAACGTATTTATATTTTTATCAGTACATTATACAGAGTTGTCAAAATATAATAACATAAAAACTAGTGATGAAATATTGAAAGGTAATTTGTCCTTGGCCAAAACTTTATATTTTAAGATGAGAAAAAATTATTAGGTATATGTATTTGCTACTTCAGTAAGTTTTCCATGGCGTATTCATGCTGAGGCAGGTTGGTAAGAGTGGAACATTCTTGTGCACGAAATGCTGATGTTGATGGAGCACTTATATCAATTGGCCCTTCCACTTCTGGTGGTGTTCCTAATAACACAAAGAAGTTTAGGGAAAAAAAACGCAAATGAATTCAGGTTATTATTACTACATGAATTTAGGTGCAGTTTGAAAGACTGCAGCTTGTTTACACCAAAATAACATGGACATATTTCAAGAGAAAATCAAGCTAAATTCGTTATTATCATTACAAAGCATGTTTTTGGTACTAGAGATGAAGTATGGTTGCGATTGAGTTTCAAGCAGAATTCGTCCAAACCAGCAAAGAGGTTAACATTAATTTTCCTTTTATACCACTAATAGCCAGAAAGTGTAAAGAATCATTTAAAGACTTTGTTGGGCCTGTTTTATTCGAAGAACCACTTGGAATGTATTATTTTAGATTTTAATTACGGGAAAGGATTGATATAATAAACCAGTAATTTTAGAGTACTTTACTGTAAGCTTCGACTTGTATATTGATAAATGGTACTCTGCTATATTTTAAAGCTTGTATAAGACTTAAAAACTACCCTTATCCTATGACATCCTGTCTACCTACTGCCCAACCTCGTCTGGTGAGAGTTACGCAAATTTCAGGCCAGACAGTAGTCCTGACAGCCATTTCTGGTTTAGGCCAAATTTAAAAATAAACAAAAATAATGCGTCTGCATAGCCTCAACAGTCTTTAAGATTCCGAGACATCAACATCTAATATAAGATACTGATTTATTTAATTATAACCTCTCGAAGTAACTTTCAAAGTAACTGTTATTTTAGTATGTTAGCAAAGAAAAATTTACCTGGTGCGTAGTAAGGTAAATGCATGGAAGGAATGCTGTCAGCTTTCAAATTCGCTCCCCATCGGCCATAAATTCGACAATCATTTGCAAAATGGATATCACAAATTCTGTAGCCAGCTCTGATATTATTCATTTCCTTGCCTTCTACTTTGCTATTTTTAATTCGTGTTAACCACTTACTGAATAGCTATAACAAAAAATTAAATATTAAATTCATTTGAGAGCTCATAATAATTAAAATAAAATAGTAATTTATGCAAAAGGTGCATAAAGTAATAATACTTCTGTCACAAATGAGAAGTTTGACTTCACAACTCGTAGGCAAGTGCGGCAATCCCATGATGAGTGAATAAAATAAAAATAATCTAAGTAATATTTGTCCAACAAATAGTATGTCTTTTTTATTAGCAGCTCTGTCTTTTTATGAAAATGCATAAATGAGTCTTATGGAGATACCTACATTTCTATTTAAACATTTCAGTAAAAATTATAAATTTTATAACCTAACCTTCATTCCAAATATTTCCTAGTAGTTATTTGTATAAATACTGATAAAAAATGTAAGAATTTACCTTTTGGTCACTAGGAAACCGATGCATTTTAGAATTACTTGAAGTGTTTTTACACAATGGAACAACACTAAAAAACCATGATAATTGACAGCACACAAACAAACAAAACAACAGCACACAAACAAACAAAACAACAAAATAATAGTGATGGGATCACTCGAGTGAAAAATAACCGGTTATCCGGTTATTGAAATAACCTGCATTACTCGGTTATTGTCGACGAGTATTCAAGTGAAAAATAACCGAATGTTAAACAGTTATTGAACTATTGAAGTAGTCATATCACTCATCACTCACAAATAAATTAAATCGTATCGTATAATAAACGAGTGAACCTCATTACTAACCTACGTTTCCAAAATAAATATTAGGTATATAAATTAGAACCGATTGATATAGTAATCAGAATCCATTTACTTACCTATTATTTATAATTATTTTATTTACATTTATATTTATTATGTCAAGAAATAATCAAACTAGGTGCAATTTTATAAAGAATCATTTTATCCTGTACACATTTTTCGCAAAAATGGATTGATTGATTGATATTTCCCATGGAAATATTGAAAAAAAAAATTATGAATCGGAATTTGAACAAAAATTATTAGCCTTGTAAGTTATGCATAACATTCAAGTGACCATCACTCGAATGATTATCCGGTTATTGAAATCACTTGAATACCTAGTATTCGGTTATTGAAATTAATCGGTTATGCCCATCACTACAAAATAAATTATTCTGTGAGTGTTCTAAAATTACAGGCATGCGCAGCGCAAAGGAAACGACCCTAGCGGCATCTCGCGTCTGGTGTGTGTCAACTATTCCCTGTCAAAAAAATCTCATCAATCCGTATTTAAAATTATCAAAAATTAATAAGTATCTATGAGAACCTATATGGTCAATAAGTTTCTATAAGAGTTAGGTAAAGTTGCTGTTGAAATTGTTATCAGTTTATATCCGCATTGACCAGCAAAATGAGTCAAGCCATATCCATTTGTTAATCCAAACATTTACTTATACCATATCAATGAGAATTTATGAGCACAGTATTTAATGTAATTCGTGCGGCTTTCCGTGATTAAAAGACAAGTGTTTCTTTAAGAAACGAGCTGCATTAGGTTAGAACAGTTTGGATTTGCAATTGAAGATTACAAATTATAATGTTTGAATAGGGATTTATGAGATCAGTTTCTATGAGTATTAAATGTGTTTTCATTTGTTTGAATGGGTAAAAAGAAAGGTCAGTTTTCAACTGCAATTACAAATACAAGTTTAATCGCTTCGAATGGGATTATATGCGATCAATTTCTAAAAGTATTTATGCTGTTTTCCGAATATAGTTATGATGAGGTTTAATCAGTAACAAATTGTTAACTACTTGTTATGATATGGTCGGAAATTCCAAGTACACATTTAGTATTCCTTCAAGAGGATTGATGAGAGCAGTTTCTACGAGTATCTATTTGTTGTTCCTATAGTAAATTATATAAGTCTTTATCAGTACAGATTCGGATTTAATTTAAATATGAAAATTATATCAGAATAAAGCAACCAAATATTTTAAACAGTATCTATTTGTAAATCCAAACATTTACTTATACTATCTCAATGAGAATTTATGAGAACAGTATCTAATGTAAAACGTGCGGCTTTCCGTGGTTAAATGGCAAGAGTTTCTATAAGAAACGAGCTGCATTAGGTTAGAACAGTTTTGATTTGCAATTGAAGATTCAAAATTATAATGTTTGAATAGGGATTTATGAGATCAGTTTCTATGAGTATTAATGTTTTTTTTTCAGTAATATATTAAATGTGTTTTCATTTGTTTGAATAGGTAAAAAGAAAGGTCAGTTTTCAACTGCAATTACAAATACAAGTTTAATCGCTTCGAATGGGATTATATGCGATCAATTTCTAAAAGTATTTATGCTGTTTTCCGAATATAGTTATGATGAGGTTTAATCAGTAATAAATTGTTAACTAGTTGTTATGATATGGTCGGAAATTCCAAGTACACATTTAGTATTCCTTCAAGAGGATTGATGAGAGCAGTTTCTACGAGTATCTATTTGTTGTTCCTATAGTAAATTATATAAGTCTTTATCAGTACAGATTCGGATCTAATTTTAATATGAAAATTATATCAGAATAAAGCAACCAAATATTTTAAACAGTATCTATTTGTAAATCCAAACATTTACCTATATTATCTCAATGAGAATTTATGAGAACAGTATCTAATGTAAAACGTGCGGCTTTCCGTGGTTAAATGGCAAGAGTTTCTATAAGAAACGAGCTGCATTAGGTTAGAACAGTTTTGATTTGCAATTGAAGATTCAAAATTATAATGTTTAAATAGGGATTTATGAGATCAGTTTCTATGAGTATTAATGTTTTTTTTCAGTAATATATTAAATGTGTTTTCATTTGTTTGAATGGATAAAAAGGAAGGTCAGTTTTGAACTGCAGTTACAAATATAAGTTTAATCACTTCGAATGGGGTTATATGCGATCAATTTCTAACAGTATTTATGCTGTTTTCCGAATATAATTGTGATGAGGTTTGATCCGTAACAAATTGTTCACTACATGTTACGATATGGTCGGAAATTCCAGGTACATATTTAGTATTCCTTCAAGAGGATTAATGAGAGCAGTTTCTACGAGTATTTATTTGTTGTTCCTACAGTAAATTATATAAGTCTTTATCAGTATGCATTCGGATCTAATTTAAATACAAAAATCATATCAGAATGAAACCCCAAATATTTTAAACAGTGTCCACCTGTAAATCCAAGATAATATTATAATGAGAATCCATCACAACAGTATCTAATGTAACGTGTGCGGTTTTCTGTGGCTAAATTTTAAAATTATTTGCAATAAATAAGCTTTAACGGATTCGAACAGTTTTGCATTTCCAGCTGAATAGTTTTAATTGTTAGGGATCTATGAGGTCAGTGTAATGTTTTTTTTTTTCAATAAAATGTGTTTTTATTGGAAAATAAACATTACACAAAGACACTGATCTCATAGATCCCTATTTAACAATTAAAACTATTCATCTGGAATTGCAAATTAAAACTGTTCCAATCCGTTAAAGCTATTTATTAAAAATACTTTTAAAATTTAGCCACGGAAAGCCGCACGCGTTACATTAGATACTGTTTTGATTGGTTCTCATTAAAATATATCTTTAAATGTTTGGATTTACAAGTGGATACTGTTTAAAATATTTGGTTGTGTCATTCTGATATAATTTTTGTATTTAAAGTAGATCCGAATGCATACTGATAAAGACAAATTTTCTATTGGAACAACAAATACATACTCATAGAAACTGCTATCATCAATCCATTCGAAGGAATACTAAATATGTACCTGGAATTTCCGACCATATCGTAACATGTGGTGAACAATTTGTTGCTGATCAAACCTCATCACAATTATATTCGGAAAACAGCATAAATACTGTTAGAAACTGATCGCATATAACCCCATTCGAAGAGATTAAACTTGTATTTGTAATTGCAGTTGAAAACTGACCTTTCTTTTTACCCATTCAAACAAATGAAAACACATTTAATATACTTATTACTGAAAAAAAAACATTAATACTCATAGAAACTGATCTCATAAATCCCTATTCAAACATTATAATTTGTAATCTTCAATTGCAAATCAAAACTGTTCTAACCTAATGCAGCTCGTTTCTTATAGAAACTCTTGCCATTTAACCACGGAAAGCCGCACGTTTTACATTAGATACTGTTCTCATAAATTCTCATTGAGATAGTATAAGTAAATGTCTGGATTTACAAATAGATACGGTTTAAAACATTTGGTTGCTTTATTCTGATTTAATTTTCATATTTAAATTAGATCCGAATGCATACTGATAAAGACTTATATAATTTACTATTGGCACAACAAATACATACTCGTAGAAACTGCTATCATCAATCCTTTCGAAGTAATACTAAATATGTACCTGGAATTTCCGCACGTAACATGCAGTGAACAATTTGTTACTGATCAAACCTCATCACAATTATATTCGGAAAACAGCATAAATACTGTTAGAAATTGATCGCATATAATCCCATTCGAAGTGGTTAAACTTGTATTTGTAATTGCAGTTGAAAACTGACCTTTCTTTTTACCCATTCAAACAAATGAAAACCCATTTAATATATTACTGAAAAAAAAACATTAATACTCATAGAAACTGATCTCATAAATACCTATTCAAACATTATAATTTGTAATCTTCAATTGCAAATCAAAACTGTTCTAACCAAATGCAGCTCGTTTCATATAGAAACTCTTGCCATTTAACCACGGAAAGCCGCACGTTTTACATTAGATACTGTCCTCATAAATTCTCATTGAGATAGTATAAGTAAATGTCTGGATTTACAAATAGATACTGTTTAAAATATTTGGTTGCTATATTCTTATATAATTTTCATATTTAAATTAGATCCGAATGCATACTGATAAAGACTTATATAATTTACTATTGGTACAACAAATACATACTCGTAGAAGCTGCTATCATCAATCCTTTCGAAGTAATACTAAATATGTACCTGGAATTTCCGACCATATCGTAACATGTAGTGAACAATTTGTTACTGATCAAACCTCATCATAATTATATTCGGAAAACAGTATAAATACTGTTAGAAATTGATCGCATATAACCCCATTCGAAGTGATTAAATTTGTATTTGTAATTTCAGTTGAAAACTGACCTTTCTTTTTACCCATTCAAACATATGAAAACACATTTAATATATTACTGAAAAAAAAACATTAATACTCATAGCAACTGATCTCATAAAACCCTATTCAAACATTATAATTTGTAATCTTCAATTGCAAATCAAAACTGTTCTAACCTAATGCAGCTCGTTTCTTATAGAAACACTTGCCATTTAACCACGGAAAGCCGTACGTTTTACATTAGATACTGTTCTCATAAATTCTCATTGAGATAGTATAAGTAAATGTAAAGACTTATATAATTTACTAGAGGAACAACAAATAGATACTCGTAGAAACTGCTCTCATCAATCCTTTTGAAGGAATACTAAATGTGTACTTGGAATTTCCGACCATATCATAACAAGTAGTGAACAATTTGTTACTGATTAAACCTCATCACAATTATATTCGGAAAACAGCATAAATACTTTTAGAAATTAATCGCATATAACCCCATTCAAAGTGATTAAACTTGTATTTGTAACTGCAGTTGAAAACTGACCTTTCTTTTTACCCATTCAAACAAATGAAAACACATTTAATATATTACTGAAAAAAAACATTAATACTCATAGAAACTGATCTCATAAATCCCTATTCAAACATTATAATTAGGAATCTTCAATTGCAAGTCAACCAAATGCAGCTCGTTTCTTATAGAAACACTTGCCATTTAACCACGGAAAGCCGCACGTTTTACCTTAGATACTGTTCTCATAAATTCTCATTGATGTGGTATAAGTAAATGTTTGCTGCTCCATTCTGGTAGAAACTGATAGAAATTTCAGCAGCAACTTTACTCCAGGCTCCAGTAGAGGGAGCTGTATACGTGTAGCTAATTCATATCTAATCTAATGTGACCTAAGGAACTGAAGTGTGTTTGTTAAATTAAAAACAAAGCAGTCTCTTTTACTGCTAACTCATTCATTGCTTCTAGGCTAGAACAAGAACACCCGAGGAAATAAGGACTTTGCAGAATTTTGTGTTTACCACAATATTAGTATTTCTATTTGAAATATGCAATTTAAACTGTACATTTGTCGGCATGCATATCCAAATTAATACTAATAAAAAAGCAAAATGGAAGTTTACAATAAAAATACATCTGTAAAATATACAATTGAAACTGTACATTTATTGACATGTATATCCACATTAATAGGTACTAATAAAAAACAATGTTGAAATTTACAATAAAAACATGTTGATAAATGGTGTGTTACATACGATAGATACTGGAGAAAGGACGGACTGGAACTCTTATGATATTACTTATAGAAAAGTTTAGAATCTCTTTAAAGTTGTATCTGTAATTCCATATGTTTACAGATATAAGGGCAAGGGTGCATTTGCAGACACTAAACTGTAGATTTGTTGATGTATATTTCATATAAGTACTCATGAAAGGGCAACATGATAATTCCAAATAGCTCATTCGGAATTACTGTTTCATAACCGATTTAAAACTTAATAAAACAGATAAAATCCTGTCTGTATAATACTAATATAACTTATAGGAACGATAAAACCGCATCACTTTTTTTTTATAAGTTTCTATGTGGAATTTTTGGCAGGGTTGCTATTTCTTGACCTTGACCATATAAGTTTCCCGGCCATGGACAATATCGGTGCCTTTTCCAAATATGTAACCCCCTCCCGGATGACAGCCTTGGCTTTGAATTTGGAGATTTTCGATTTTCTGCTATATGGAGTGTGTTTATATTTATGTTCAAATAAGACTAATTAATACGCAATGATTTTATAAACGTTTTATTTGTGAATTAAATATATTATTTAAAAAAAAAACAGACATTATTACCTTAGTCCTAGAAGGGGCTGGAACCTTCTGTGTGAAGCTGCCTCTGAAGTGGTTTCCACAAACACCAATACGCTTGAATACTATTATTCCACGCGCATTTCGCCAACCATGTTGGCATCATCTGAACCTCTTCAAACCCCCGTGTTTATTTATCCATTTTGAGTCATTTAATGGTCTTTCGTGCCGGATTCTCAAAATAAAATATGTATTTCTAGTTTTAATAGTGATAAATACCAACTATCTTTGACTTTATCCTCTAGCCCACAAAGGGGACATAACATTACTGCCTCAATCTTAATATCTCAATATCTTATTTCTGTACCAGTTTGATAGTTACTCAAACTGGTACAGAAATAAGCCATCAGCAAAGGATTTTTTTTCTAATTTAAGAGGGAGCAAGGTGATCAAATCAGAGGGGAGCAGGCAACAATGAGCCAATGTGAAGAGAGATCTTCGTAATAAACAAATTTTAGCTAAAAACTATCTTATATAATAGAAGTGTAGTATTCATTTACTTACGAGAATATCTTTTTTTCAGTTTAATAACATGAGCCAGTTCGCTAAAAAATGCTTTTTCCCAGTCAAGATTTTTAGTACAGTGCTTTTTAATAGGGCATCTGCATCACGTAACCAACATATTTTTAAATTTCAAGTTTTTCAAGTTTATTTTCATTTTTAATGTTTGTATACGCATTTTTAGCTTGGAGCCGCACTGGGTCCAAGCAAATATTTAAAAATTCACGAAAGTAATTTTTCAATATTGTTGATTAATAAAAATAGACTGCTAATTACAGGTTAGATTTCCAACCTACAAAAAGAGTTCTATTTTATTAGGACAAAGTATTTAGAAATTCATAAACATTACACTAATCTATATTTTAGTTGAAAATACGGGAACCAGAAAGAAATTTTAATAATAGTTATGTAATACTCTTAAATCTGAAGAAACACATATTTTTGAGGTTAGCTGTAACTACATCAGCTTTAGCTTTACCGACGAAACTTTGTGATTGGCGTTGTCTCCTCTTAAGAAATTCGACCTATAAGTCAGATACTTGAAGTTGACGTAATTAGCTTGTAGTGTTAAGGTAAGTACGTATATACCTGTTCCCTGCTAGTAAAGGCTAATAACTAAAAGCCAGTTTTAAGATGGTGATGTATACCCTCACGGCGCGGCGTGATAGTATTTAAGATTAAAAATAACTTGTTTACTGCTGGATTATTGAACGAATCGTTTGCGTACAACTTTGATAACAATGATTGAAATTCATCTGATATAGACCATGTGCCAGACCTTCTAAAGTCATTATAATTTGGGGGGACTGAATGAAACTTTTACCAGCTGTTTCTAGGCTCATGTGGAGCAAAAAAGTCGGGGGGGTCCATCATTGGGAGGTAGCTTTCAAATATGGCGGCCGTTCAAAATGGCGGCCCGACTGCGAATTTTTAAATTCAATTATCTCGAGATCGGGTGGAGCAATCTTGAATTTCTTTTTTCTACATGTAGGTTAATGAATTATTTGAAATTTACGTTTTGCTGCTTATTGGACTAACGGTTGGGTATATCGAGAACGTGTTCTGAATAAGAGTTTTAGAGCAACATCTCACCTTTAAAACGCAAAAAAGAAATTGAAGATCGGATCAATAGAACCCGACATTTCGAGATTCAAAGTGGACGGAGCTGGGTTGAGCATTAATACTGTATTTTAAAATAATAAGGTTTATCTATCTGTCCGTATAATTTTATTGTTTTTTGCATTTTATTTTATATTATTTATTTCATATTTCAGGTAATAGTGTGACTCCTCCAAAGAAAACAAGTTGAAAATTGACCGTAGCTGCATCATTTGTAAAAATTCCACACCACTCCAAAGACTTGGACTCATGGAATGCTTTGTACAATGCCGCGATACTAAGAAAATTTGAACCAATAATAAAACTGCACGAGGGGTTATCTGACCAACAAATACCTGACGTTTACTACCAATAAAGAATGTCGCAAAACTTTCGTCCACAAAAGAAATCTTGAAAGAATCGCCCGCGCCGCAGATGAAGATAATAGAAACATCAACGGAACTCCGTCATCTATGAGAAGATTATTGCCCGATGGGAAAAATGCCAGTACTACAGGGCGTGTTTATCTGGAGATCTGCATCTTTTGTGACAAGCCAGGAAAATAGTCCCAAAGTTCGAGGTCAAGTTCGTTGATCTCAGAGCGGACAAGAGACTTCGAGCTGTAGCCGTCGAGCGAATGGATAGTAAAATCATGGCAATTACTTCACGAGATATTGTCGCCGGTGAGGCTCACTATCATCATTCCTCCTACAAGTCATACACTAGGAAACGACCACAGAAGGTACAGCAGACTTCCTCAGATCCTTATTCCAAAGAAGATAAATTAGACAAAAAATTCGGTGATCTGTTAAGATGTGTCGACGTTAATAACAAGGTTTATATAGCTCCTTCCAATTACACCTTTGAAACCTAGCTAGTGACTATATTAAAACAAAGAATAAGTTGGGCGCATTTGAGAGTGGTCTCAATGTCAGTGAACAGATTGAAGTAGCAGCTGATATTCTGAAGAGTTCAATAAAGAATTCCATTTCCTCGGTAGAACAAATTTGGCCACCGAATATCAACAATCCATCCATTGATGACTTTCAAGGGCCGGAGATACTTCTTAATTTCTTAACCAAGCTCCTCAGTAATAGTATGAATAAAGTCAATATATAGCTCAAGATATACTATATGCTCCATTGATAAAGTTCTTGCTGGTAAGCACTGCAACCGCGCAGTTCGCTTACACAAGCTCATGTATGGAGCCTGTATGAGAGTTCTGTACTCTGGGTTTTTGGAATGGGTAGATATAAATGAGTTAGACCTTTCCTACGTCTTTGTTGGTCAGTCGTGCAGTTTTATTATTGGTTAAAATTTTCTTAGTATCGCGGCATTGTACAAAGCATTCCATGAGTCCAAGTCTTTGGAGTGGTGTATATTAACCGGTGTAGAATTTTCACAAATGATGCAGCTACGGTCAGTTTTCAACTTTTTTGGAGTAGGATCCATGTTTTCTTTGGAGGAGTCACACTATTATCTGAAATATGAAATAAATAATATAAAATAAAATGCAAAAAACAATAAAATTATACGGACAGATAGATAAACCATATTATTTTAAAACACAGTATTAATACTCAACCCCGCCCCGTTCACTTTGAATCTCGAAACGTTGGGTTCTATTGATCCGATCTTCAATTTCTTTTTTGCATTTTAAAGGTGAGATGTTTCTCTAAAACCCTTATTCAGAACATGTTCTCAATATACCCAACTGTAAGTCCAATAAACAGTAAAACGCAAATTTAAAAGAACCTTATTTTTCGAGTTTTGACCGATACTGTTTTTTCGGCTATAAACATTAGGAACAAAACTGTAGTCCATTCATTCACCTACATTTAGAAAAAAAAGAAATTCAAGATTGCTCCATCCGATCTCGAGATAATTGAATTTAAAAATTCATAATCGGGCCACCATTTTGAACGGCCGCCATATTTGAAAGCTGGACCCATGATGGACCCCCCAAAATTTTTTGCTCCATATGATCCCAGAAACCCGTGGTAAAAGTTTCATTCAGTCCCCCCAAATTATAATGACTCATAGGTCTGGCACATGGTCTAATATGCACGTGACTGCTATGACTGCTAGTGACTGCTAATTTATAATAGAGTCGTAAAAATGTAGTGAAATAAAAATGAAACACAAATCCCATCTTCATAAGTTACCATTTATTTTTCAACACAGAATCCTGGGTCAAGAATGCAAAAATAGCGTCAATTTTTCTCTTTTACAGTGTTTGGGGGGTGCCTCCTGAGCATTTTACCAAGTTGCCGAAGTCAGAGGGGGTTGGTAGCGGTAGCCCCATCTTTGAGAAAATTTCAAACGCAAATATTTCGCGAACCGTTGATGCTACTACAAAAATGGCAAGGAGCTCTTTTGTTAAGCACTAAGTTCTCTACAAATAACATAATATTTTGAATAGAGATATTAGGTTTGAATGTTTCGCAAAGATGGCGACTAACGCCAACCCCCTTAGACTTCGCCAACTTGACGAAATAATCAGAAGACACTTACGCTATTTTTATAAGAAAAAAAGTATCTATTGATTGTAGTACCTCCCTACAACCAGTTTTTGGTAATAGTGTTGCCAATCATGGCAGAAGGGCAAGTTTTTATTTGAACAATAAAAGCGGCAAGGTATAAAGTGTGTCTGCTACCCTGGTGTGCAGTAATGTTGTATTACTTAATACATACCGATTTTTGCAACAACCTGAAACTATTTAAATATTCGTATAGGTACTTATAATATGGAAATCAAAACCATATTTTCTATTAATTTATCTTATTACAATACTAATATATAACATGAATTATACTAAGGAATTTTCACCTATAACGTTTACAAAATATATACAACAGATTCATAAGATCCACTCAAAACGTTTTCAAATAAAACTTTCTATATATCAAAAAGAGCCAACAGCGTTAACACAGCTAGTCTTGTAGATTTTTTGTGTACATATTTTCCCGCTTTGAAATTACCAAAATACTGAATTGTCACAAGCGACATTTATTATACACGTGTGGGTACATTGTTTTGATGTGTTGTTTAAATAAAACAGAATTCACCTTGCTCATGACCATCGTATTGAGTCAGACGTGATTTCTATATTGCCCTATAACATGAGTAGGGCTTATAACCAACGTCTGTTTACACATTCTGTTACAATCATCCATAGCTTCTCCTTATGATGTTGTGAAATAGAACTATCATCAGTTAAATCATCTTCGCTCATATTTTCAATTTCTTTAATTGAGTCCTCCTGTGCAAATATCGGTTTAAGCATAACACAGCACTGAAAGAACACTGATTCTTTCATTGTTAGATCAATTTCGTTTTTAAAATTATCTAAAGAAAAAGGTTCTGTATCAATATTGAACATATCTAAGGTTTCAATAAAACATTGATGATAAAACTCTATTAAATGATCGAAATAATTTACGACTACGTTATTTTGAATACTGTCAAAAATGAAAAATATTAAATCTCTTGCTGGTGATCCATAATCGGTCAATTGGAAATCCACAATTTTCATCCCAGTAGCTTTATTTTCTTCCATTTTAATCATAGTGTTGTTGACCCAAAAGTCGCAGTGAATTAAAGTAGCGAAGGGTTCTCTGGGTTGACTGGGATTTTTCGTATAATTAATTGACCGTACCAGTCCATTTCTTATGGCGCTTGAGAACGGTGCACACTCTTTGTTTTCTTCGGCAATTTTTACTATTCCATCTATCTAAAAAATAATCGAGGATAAGTGGAATGAAATTATATTACGATATAATTCATCAAAACATAATATCGCACTGATATGAGAAGTGTTCAAAGTTGTAGATATTATTACCTACAAAAAAAGCTCTACAATTTTTTTGTGAGAGTTATAGTTTTCAAGATATATTTAAAAAACCCTTACATCCTCATTTTCAACATGGCGGCTAAATGGATGCACTCCCGACCCCGAAAACTCAAATTTAAACTTTTGTTGGACCCCCCAAAGTAATAAAAACAACTAAAATCTCACCCTACCCAAAATGCACGGTTGAATCCTCAATTAAATGGACTAATATGCTACTAGTTTCTTCAGATCTGATTATCGGCAGTCCTCGGCAAAAAAGCGTATATTATCCGAATTAATATCTCTTCTCATATTAGACTCAAACTCAAATGATGATCAAAACGAACATATAGTGGAAGTAAGGAGTCGGAAAGTATACAATATCGTGTTAAAGTTGTGAAACCTATTTCTCCCCCATTTTTGAGGATGCTGAACACGAATAACAGAAAAAAGTTTTTAGTCATGCGCACTCCCTGAAACGGCCAAAAACCACCCCTTCTGATTATTTTTCATATGACAGCTTGGCATCGACTATTCTTGCAGGGATTCTGTTTTTTCATGGGGGTGTAACAGATGGTGAAAGGTGACATCAGGTAGTAATTGTTTCTTTTTTTTTTTCTTGTTAAGACGTTTACCCCCGTTCTCGAGGATGCTGATCAAGGACGATGATAAGAGTGAATTGTGATAACCTCAGGTGGTTATATACACAGGACACGATTCTGAGTAAGTACAATATAATTTCATGAAATTAATATAACCTAGGGCGCTTACAAAGAGCAGGGTTCATATTGCTCGACATTCAGTGCTATTGCCTCCTCCTTCATCGCACGCATCGTACGTTTCCGATTCATGATGGAAATATAAGTAGTACTTAAATAAACTCCAGGTATAAAATTTAGGAGGTTTACAGCATTATCATAACTATTATCATTGGTTTCGTTTGTTTCTATACTTGGTTCATCATCTTCATCCTCTGGCGTACAATTTTCACAAAATTTACCTTGACAAGTCTTACAAAAAACGCTACATCGTAAACCTAATTGTAAACATCCGCATCGTTTCGCACATCCGCCCTTACCTTACAACTACAATTATAGCCTTTAAAAAAGAAATCAGGAACCAACTGATCTTCTGAAAATTTGAAATTGATGAACTACGGATACCTAGAAGACACAAGATTTATCCACAATACGGTAAAGGCGACAAAGACAAATAAAATGATAGTACGAGTCCCTAATATCAGCCAAGTCGCTACCTACACGGAAAAAAATTCTATACTGTCTCCAAGAATAATCCTATTCTTGAAATTTTAAATTTCATACAAGAGTAGAAGTCTAGGTTAAATAATAGTCGATATTTCTATCAAATATTTATATGGTGTTGACTTCCAAGCATCATTCTATTCAGGTAGAATATTTTATATTTAAGTTAAGATTAAAATTCATAATCATTTAAGAGAAGAGTTTAATTCAAGCTAATTAGAAAGTATTCTTGATAGAGAACTATATAATTCTTAACCCAAAAGGTTTAATATTCGATTTACTTCAAATACACTTATTCTTAAATGTTATTTTCTGCACATGGCGGGCCTCTATCATGGCACCTGCCCCTTTCGTTGTGTTGTGTGCAGTTAATGGAGAATCATTTAACAGTGAATAGTGCAAGGGTTTTGTTTTGTCTGATGTGTGATATGCAAATGGAATAAGGAAGAAATACTATATATTGCAATGCAATTGGTAAAACCACTTGCATTAATTTTCCGGTGCTTGAAAATGTTATTTCTTGGAGCCATTCGATTCAGCTCGATAGGAAAAATATTTGTGAGTACTTTTAAGGTCATCGAATTTGTTTAAAAAGTTATACGAAAATTGTTAAGAATTAGAGGATAGTGATTTTTAACCTTTCGTCGCTTACGTAGCGAAAACGGTAATAGATTCGACATACGTGCACTGAACCTTTTTGTAGACCATCGAATTTTCCAGAAAAAAGTCTGCAAGGGTATCCATCATAGTTTAGGATCTACAGCTACCCGTACGCAAACGTAATAATGATCATTCTTCGGCACTTTCCAAGCGGCCTAGCTATAATAATAATATTGAAGTTTAAAAATATTTAAATCAATTCAAAACATATACACTTTCAATAATGTTTTTTCAGCATTTTCTTCTTAAAAAAACCGCCGCCCAAGGAATCACTACTTCCACATCCGGATTTTCTATCCAAGTCACACAACGAAAAAATTTTGTATGTGGAAATAATTGTTTATGGAACTTTAATAATATAATATTTGAAATCCTCTACCCGAAAAACCCATAAAACGATACCCCACATCGGTAGTGGGGTGTGGGTGGTGACAGGGGGTGGAAGTGGGGGGTGGATAAAGTAAAAAAATATTTTGAGGTTTCTGGTTCTTGTACACACACTAAATCACATTTTTTTTCATCCCCTTTAATAATGGGGGTGGCTAATGCCAAAAATTTTTTTGAGACCTTAGCTTCTCTTGTCTATACTAAATATCAATTTTATGAACTCTTACCTGCTTGATTTACCTATTTACTCCAAATTTACCCCAATTTACCCCCCAACCCTTCGACGGAACAAGATGAAAATATAATCTAGTTCTAGATCTCATTAAAGTACATATGTGTACCAAATTTCAAGTCAATATCTCAAACGGTTCCAGAGTAAACGTGCGCACAAAAAAAGTTACAGACCGACAGACCGACAGATAGACCGCTCAAACTTGAAATCTCGACGCTCAAACTTGAAATCTCGACGTTTCATGACATTCTAAGCCTATTTGAACAATAAAAATTTTTAAAAATTTTTTTGTCGTTACTATACTTCCACTGGATGTGGAAGTAAAATAAGAATTGAAATGTATTTTTTTATTTATAAAGTATAAAAAATTAATACCTATTAAGGAACGAAAAGTTATAATTTCGCATGCTCCATGCTCCTGATGGTGCTATTGAAAAAATTGTTATTTTTTTATTTTCATTATTTTTAAATAAACAAATTGTTATAAACAATTTGTGGAGCTTTATTATTTTAAATTGTTTTTTTTTCGAATAATGGTTTAAAATTTACTATTTTTTTAATACTAGGAAGTATTCAACATTACAATTTTTTTAATAGCACCATCAGAATGAGCATGCGAAGAAATCAGCAACTTTTCGATCCTTAATATTAATTTACACTTTATAAACAAAAAAATATACTTGAACATTGGAGCAATGTTGCAACAATAAATAATAATTTTTTTAAGAAAAAAAAATACATTTGGTTTGAACTGCTTATAGCAATATTTAAATTATTTGAAAAATCCTGAACCTGCCTTATAAAAATTTACTTGAAAAGAAACCTCTTTTAACACTGTTAAAGTATAGGTAAAGCATACAGGCTACGCAAAAAATATAAAATTCAGCTTAAAAAATTTTTTAATTCGATATTTTTGACGTAAACAAAGCAAAGTGCGTCCAAACACAAGTGTAAAATCTAGGAATTTTTTTTGTTCCTGCCATGGATGCTGCCAAAAATAGTTGCAAAAATGTTTATTTTTTCTGTTTTACTCCACGTCCAGAAGAAGTATAGTAACGACAAATTTAAAAAAATGTTATTGTTCAAATAGGCTTAGAATATGTCATGAAACGTCGAGATTTTAAGTTTGAGTAAAAAAAATTCTGTCTGTCTGTCTACCTGCCTGCCTGCCTGTCTGCCTGCCTGTCTCTAACTTTTTTGTGCGCACGTTTACTCTGGATCCGTTTAAGATATTCACTTGAAATTTGGTACATCTATGTATTTTAACGAGATCTGGAACTTTTTGGCATTAGCCACCCCCATTACCATTATTAAAGGGGATGAGAAAAGATTGTGATTTAGTGTGTGTACTGTGTACAAGAACCAAAAACCTCAAAATATTTTTTACTTCATCCACCCCCCACTACCCCCTATCACCACCCCCACCCTACTACCGATGTGGGGTATCGTTTGATGGGTTTTTGGGGTAGAGGATTTCAAATATAATATTATTAAAGTTCCATAAACAATTATTTCCACATACAAAATTTTTTCGTTGTGAGAGACATGGATAGAAAATCTGGATGTGGAAGTAGTGATTCCTTGGGCAGCGGTTTTCTACTAATTTTTCACTGCTTACTTTATTTTAAGACCGTACATAAGATATACTAAAAATTTTTTTGTTCTTTACGTGTATTTGGGCGTCCTTTATACTTTGGTTATTTCCAAATTATTAAATTATATATATATATATTGTTGCCATATTTAATAGCATTAAAATTGATCTCTTTTAAAAGCAAAACTTTTTATAAAACGATAATAAAAAATATGCCATATTATGTTAACCAAATCTGCACGTAAGAGCAGAATTATTTATTATATTTAAATTGTGTTACCAAATTTTTCTAGTTGGCTGTACATTAAATTTATAATTATTTGTTTACTTCTCTATAGTAAAAAATATTTTTGGTATTTAGCGTTTATATTGAGTTTTATGAATTCGTTATTTATTTTATATAATGTGAATGTGTTGTTATGTTATACTTATAAAAAATACATTTTACTTTTTTTGGTAAAAATAGAATAGGACCTATGTACTGTTATTTTTAAATTGTGCAATTCCCATTTTTTGAATTTGTTGTACATTTACTCTTATGTGTGTTTACTTTTATTCATAATAAAAATCTTAGAACTATACATTATGTTTGTTATTTTTTCTGATTTAAACTGAAAACACTTTAAGAAACCATTTTATATAGATAATTCTCAGAGAAATACTGTTGTATTTATGGTGAAAGCATCTTGTATATCCACTAAGTTGAGGAATCAATTTTCTTAAGGTAAGTCGATTAACATCTAATTATTGTTCCATTACATATTTCAGTCATTGGCGCGCATTTTTATTTAGAAGGGAAAGGTCGGTTTTTCGAGAAGTCATATTAGGCATAATTTTTTTACTGAAAAACTAATGCAATATTATTCATGAGCATACTTTAGAACCTCTATATCCAAAATTGAATGATATTTTGATTTACAGTTTTAGAAATACGGCCCACCTAAAATAATATTTTTCCAGTATTAAATAATTAATAACGGGGAAACAAATTGTTTTTAGGAAAAAAGTGATTTCTCATTTTCTATTTATATTCACTTTTCATCAAATTTCGTAGAACAAATTTAGAAAAACAATTCATTTCTAAGTTATTAATTATTTAATATTTGAAAAATGTAATTTTAAGGTGGCCGTTATTCGAAAACGATAAATCAAAACGTGGCTAAATTTTTGATATAGGGGTTCTAAAGCATGCTGAACAATAATATTCCATTAATTTCTTCGGTAAAAAAAATGCCTATTATGATTTCCCTAAAAATCAACCCTTTTTTTAATAAAAATGCACAACAAAAACTTTGTAATAAATGCAGCTATTCTAATTTCAGGTAGTGCCAAAGGCTTGATTTAAAAATATGTTACAGTTTGATTTTAGAATATGTATTTTCTTCAATGTTTCGAATCAAGAACATATTATTTATATACAGTGTGTCCCATTTTTCACGGTAACACCTTCGTAGCTTAGTTATTACTCATCCAATTTTAACCAAATATGAATCGATATCAAAAGACCTTTACTATATCTTTTTCAGCGCCACTGAATTCTTTTTTGTGTAAAACAAATCTTAATTCAGCTATTGACGCGACAATGGCTGAAATGGAGAACAAGCTAATCTCATCATACTCGAAGTAAGTATTATTTTATTTGAGGAATAGTGAAACTAAGATATTCTTGGATAAAGTCTATTCATCTTGTAATCAGTGGAGCTTTTTTTCCATGTATTATTATTATTATTATGATAGGAGTGGTTTCCGACAGTTTAAGGTAAAACCATTTTTTTCTTGATCAGCATCCTCGAAAACGGGTGGTAAACGTCTTTAACAAGAAAAAAAAGCAACAATTTTACACTCCCTGACAGGGTAAATTCCACCCTCAAGGGCGGTTGAGATCTACTACCTGACACCACCTTTCACCATCTGTTATATCCCCATGAAGAAACAAAGAATCCCTGCAAAAATAGTCGATGGCAAGCTGTCGCATGTCACTCTGTTATTTATGTACGGGGGTAGGAATAGGTTTCATAACTTTAGCACGATTTTGCTTTTTTTCGAGAAAATCCCAACTCCTTACTTCCACTAATATACACGATAGTGATGATGATTAAATCTTATTAGTGCTCATTTTGTTTAAAATAAATAAATTGCATTTTTTAATTAACTATGATAAACCATTTTATTTACCTAAAAATATTGTTTTCCTAATATTGGGCCAAAAAAAGTCCATATGGAAAAGGTTAGAGATTACACAATTATTATGCGTGTAAAGAATTTTGACGTCTTTGATCTTTATCGCATGGCCAAAAGCGCAAACATTTTTTATACGAATAATAAGTGAGTAGTCAAATTTTTTTTATACACTAAAATGATTCATTATTATGAATGTATTTACTATTTTGAAGTATAATTAGAAAAGAAAATAATATTGTCCTGGCAGATTGGTCACCTGAACCACTGTGCGTCTCCTTGAAGGGGTAAATATTGCAAGAATTTCTGGAGTATGGAGTTCTTTATCTTCTAGCTTTCTCCATGATTTGGCTTTTGCATATCTAATGACGTGAACGTATTTCAAATGAACAATTTTGTATTCCTCAATTTTGTACTCCATTCATTAGTATTTCATATCACAAAACCGATAGATCAAAAGCAATTTTCCGTTACTTTCAGTTATACTCCAGGCATTAGAGAATTTTACCTGGAAAAATTCATGGTAGTTCTGGTTTACTTTATGTTTTTTGGCTCAGTGACTCAAAATGTTTAACTTCCCACCAAAAATTCCCCCTGCAACCCCCGCAAATTTAGAGAATAAAACCAAAAAAAAAATAGTATTTGATTTTTTTTACGGTTTTTTTTTTTCGTTTTAGAGAAAAAATACCCAGACATTCAAAAAGTAAACAAAAGTTACAACAAAAGTCCTTTGATATTTTGACGTTCGACGAACGGGAGGGGAGCGAGTGGATCCCGAAACATGGCCGCGCGTGCATTTAGGTATCACGGCAACTTCACAGTTACTCTCTCGTCTTTCGACCTTCTTCCCCTGCCACGCCCCTCGAGCTAGCATACTCTCGTCAAGAGGCCCTTCCCTTTTCTCTCCGACCCACGACACCTGTATGCTGCTCAAGAATTGATAGCAACCCGTTGATCGCGATCGAAGTTTCTTAGGCGTTTTAACCTCACTTTATATTGTTTATTATTTTAATTGCTTTAGAAAACTTGTTTCGCATGAGAACTGTTTTCTCATAATATTTTAAACATGGTTGATGTGACTTTAAATTGTTTCAATTGATCAAAGTCCTCGTCCAAAACCAGATTTGCATTCCCTGCCTCAGCTGTTCCGGACTCCAAATACAGATCCACAAGCTATCGCAAAAGCTGGCAATCATTTTTTCTTCGTCTGTATGGTTGCAAGGATGAAATCACTTGACTTTAAACTGTTTTAGACATCAGTGTTTCATCAAGACCGCGTAGAGCAGTAAACACAACATTGCCTCTTTGGCCCCAACTGAAGCTGCTGCTGCGCAACACTCACTGAGAACGTACCACCAAGTCCAACTTTGGCAAGAAAATGTTATCGAGACAGAAAAATTGGGCTGGAAAAAAACCAGTTACGGACTCTCCTGTCACTACTTTGAATCCTCCCAGCTCTACCAAAACTTCTAAAGATTATATCCGCCAGGTGTAAAAAAGGCTGCCGCGGCGCGCGTAGTTGCAAGAAAACCGAGTTGAAATGTTCCATCATGTGCCTGGAGTGCAACAATCCATGCGAGAATATTCCTAACTGAAAGAACGTAACCATGTTTCGAGGCGTGTTATCGCTTCCCCGTTTGTTCAACGTTAAAATGTCAAAGGACCTTTTTGTTGCAAATTTTGTCTACTTTCCGAATTTCTGGGTATCTTTTTCCTAAAACGAAAAAAAGAGGTTAAAAAAAACAGTTTTTTGGTTTTATTTTAAAATTTTTGAGGTTGCGGGGGGAATTTTTGGTGGGAAGTTAAAAATTCGGATTCAGCGCTCCAAAAAACGCAAAGTAAGCCTATTTCCAGAACTACCATGAATTTTTCCAGGCAAGGGCCCTATATGGTCTCTAATGCCTGGGGTATTAGAAATTATAACTTTTCATCCCCTATTTTCCTGGAGGCAGGAAGACCACGAAGGTTGAACTTACTTCGAACGGGTTTTTTCGTTGTTATATTTTCCCGTGGCAGTAATTAAATTTTTTCAGTGATCTGTGCGCGCACAGTGCGACAACTTCAAGTGTAATTTTAATTAGTTTTAAGCCCTTGTGGGCAGCATAGTTAAGGACATTGTTGTTTTTAAATTTGCCCGAGGCGAATGGGAGTTCCAACTTACCATCCTATTATCGTTCTTAGCCAAACCGGACCTGACCCGTCCAACCTTACTCACCACGCGCTACGCGCCGTGGTTATTTGATTGGCTGCGGGCTACGTTTCCGGCTAGGCGCATGTATATTTTGACTTTAAATAAAATCTTTTTGAATTGAATTGAATTGGGTATTATGTAATTTGTAACTTCTAAACGGAATAAGTTAAGATCTAAAATTACCTTAAGGTCATGGATAATACTAGGTGAATTGATTAATCATATTTTATAATGCCGTGTTTCAGAGAAAAGGACATAAACAATTTAATTTCCGTAGCGTTTATAATATCAATAGGTATATACTTTATATATTATTTATTTTAGAGGTCGGGAATTACACCAAAACCATGAATCTGTGCAAGGATAGTTCCGTCAATTGAATAATCAGATTTTACAATACTGTATTTCAAAGTCAAGGACATAATGTTACATTTATTCAGAGGAACTTATAGACTGATTATTCAATGTACACCAACATATAATTTGTTTAATTTTCGCTGTAGTTTATTGTAATCATCATTGCGTGTATTGGTAGCGGAAGTTTTTATATCACTCACATAAATAATTTGCTTCCGTGTAGTTTATGATAATATATATTTTAAATAATAATGGTGCATTATATACGTCCTTGAAAGGTCCCGGAGGTTACAGATAATATATCAATTGATTCTTTTACCACAACAAAGTTTTATAGCTTCAAAATAAGATTGGAAAAAATGTCGAAAACTTAGGCCAAAAATATATAATTTATGAAGCAAAGGGATGTGATTCGGCTTATCAATTGTTTTATTATAACATAAATGAGGTAGCATTATTTAATAACACTTAGAAGATCAATTATTGATAGTAACACAGGCACACAAAATAAAAAAGTGGTCTTTTTCTGGTACTCCCGTATGTATTTCGACGTGCTGAACACAAATTAGGTGTCCACTTAGTTCCATTGGCCACCATTTTTTTGTAAATCGCGAAAATAACCTAAAAAAACTCATAATTTAAGTTATTTTCGCGATTTACTAAAAATTGGTGGGTAACGGAGCTAAACGTATACCTGATTTATATTTAGCATGCCGAAATACCGAAGTGAGGTGAAGTACGGTACTAAGTTTCAGTGACTGAACTTCGATCGGCAAAGTTAAGCACGGCCAGGCGAGTCCGTCACTTGGATTGGTGACCGTATCTCATCTCGCCGTCCTGGTTAAGTGGTAGAGTAGCATTAACTAAACTTCGCCAGGACGTTAATATAAACAAAGACATTAAAAAAAAATACATAGCAATGCTCAATGTGTCTGTGTGTGTGTGTGTCTGTCCGTCATTTTATAGAAAATCGCGTATGCAAATAAATCGCGAAAATAACCTAAATTATGAGTTTCTTTTAGGTCATTTTCGCGATTTACAAAAAAAATGGTAGCCAATGGAGCTAAACGGACACCTAATTCGTGTTCAGCACGTCGAAATACATACTGCACTAAAATAACTTGAGCATCGAACCTGTTCTCTCTGTCTACCTCGTA
Organism: Rutpela maculata; assembly: GCA_936432065.2. Classification (NCBI taxonomy): domain Eukaryota; kingdom Metazoa; phylum Arthropoda; class Insecta; order Coleoptera; family Cerambycidae; genus Rutpela; species Rutpela maculata. The sequence continues at coordinate 66,802,174 of OW386288.2, read as the reverse complement.
ACGGTCTTAGTGTAAGCCGTGTTTGTAATAGGCCTTTTCATCATAGAAGCGCGCATGTGCTGCCGCTATGTTTGTTTGCGGGAACTATGAAATGTTCGGACACTTGATTGTCAAAATGGCTGGACCGGTATCATTTTTTCACATTAATTTAGACGAAAGTGTGATTGACGGTGCAAAATTAGTATACAACATTGTGAAAGAACACACTTGCGCCCAATTAAGGCGCTGGCTCAAGTATCCTGGCCGTAAAATGACTGGAAACAAAAAAAAATAACTGGTTGCAAAGTTAGAATTCAACTATCAACTTATCAATTTATATACAAGTGCATTAAAAGAAAACAAATGTGTTTAGTCTACAATATGCTTAATAACATTCTTCGTGCAGTAATTGAAAATGCAGTAAAAACATACGTTTTACGAAATGTAGGGTCAAAAATGCAATTGAAAATGAGGTTTTTTGTCGATCCTTCTGTGGATAAAGCTGGCTCCTATTTTTCTATTTTTTCAAATAGGTAAACTATACGATATGGCACTACCTATTTTCAGGAAATTGGTAACAGACTCATCATTATTTGGTTAAAAAACGTAATGTTTATGTCAAATCCAATATTGACATGCGAAAACTGGCGGAACTCGAAGTTTTTTAAACAAATAATGATGAATCTGTTACCAATTTTTTGAAAATAGGTAGTGCCATATCGCATAGTTTACCTATTTGAAAAAATTAGAAAAAAAGAAGCCAGCTTTATCCACAGAAGGATCGATAAAAAACCTCATTTTCAATTTTGACCCCACATTTCAGTAAAAAAATATTTTTACTGCATTATCAATTACTGCACGAAGAATGTTATTAAGCATACTGTAGACTAAACACATTTATTTTCTCTTAATGCACTTGTATATAAATTGATGAGTTAATAGTTGAATTCTAACCTTACAACCAGTTCTTTATGCTTGCTTCCAGTCATTTTACGGCCAGCGCCTTAATTGAGCGCAAGTGTGTTCTTCCAAAATGTTGTGCACTAATTTTGCACCGTCAATCACACTTTTCGTCTAAATTAATGTGAAAAAATTATACCAGTCCAGCCATTCTGACAATCAAGTGTCCGAACATTTCATAGTTCTCGCAAACAAACATAGCGGCAGCACATGCGCGCTTCTATGATGAAAAGGCCTATTAAGTATAATATTTGACTATAAAAGTGTAGAGCGTTTTTCGAACGCTATTTCGAACAGGTTCGATAAATTAAAACGCTGAAGACATCATTAGATTAAATGAAAAGCGCCCCACGCTTTTATACTCAAATATTATACTTAATTACAAACACTGCTTGCATTAAGGCCCTTACGAGGTAGACAAAGAGAACAGGTTCGATGATTGTTTTTTGTTTTTTAGTGCAGTATTTATAAGAGCGTGTTTTTTTAGTTTTTTAAACTATTAATTTATTTTTTTACTTTTTAGTCTTATATTTAAGGACAGAATTTTGACACTTTCCACATTTATGTAAAGAATTCGACTAAATATTTATAATCTGTGACCTCGAAAAATCCCTAGATATCGATTTTCATACAAATCAGACAATATAAATTACAAAATTGTTAAATTTGTATCAGATAATTGTAATCTGCAACCTTAATAACCCACAGATACCGATTTTCAGTCGAATTCGACGATAATTGTTAAAAACTATGCGCCATGTTGACGCCGCCATTTTGAACACATATTTGTTTTCTACTTATCAAGTTCTTTCTTTTGATACCCATATCAAGGGCGTTGTAAAGAAAATGATAATCCGCCATCTTGAGGCGGCGGCCATTTTGAGCATTTTATAATATTGAGTATACTATATTGTATTGTCGTCAGAGCTACACACAATTGCCAAATTTTATGATTAGAAGTGGGTGAAATTCAGTTCCTTAGACCTTATTACTTACATACATAGAAAGGTACAGGTTGACCTAATAAAAGTGTGTTAAAAGGTAACACATTTCCGGACGACGAAAGCATTGAAGTCCGAGAATGTGCTTTTACTACGAGGTGCACATATTATTTTTTCTGATATCGCCATCAATGTTATTATATTAAGGAATTGTTATTAATGCATAAAAAAAAAAGAAAAAGTCAGAGATTTAGTGCTTGTTATTTACTGTCTAATATATATAGAAGAAACAGTCCCTGCTTGCGCCGGGAATGAATTCCGTATTGTTAAACTGCGGTGTGTTAAATAATTATAAATATTTTCCGCACCGCTCAGGAAATGATGAGTTCCCACACGCAAAATAAATGAAGGAAATGTCATATCCCACACACAGGAAATTCGTTATATCAGTATCAGTACACTTTTTTTAGAAAATTATTGAAGGAAATTAATAACACAGCCACACAAAAAAAATTTTGTTTCTGATCTGGAGGTCTGACCATGTTAACTATACGTTTTTGGGGTCGCTGAATCACATCAGGATTTTGCCATGACCTCAAAAAACCCATAATTTAAGCTGTTAAATGCATATAACTCTAAGAATGAAGTTGTAATCTGAAAACCCAAGCTCTTAAACCCCATAACTCCGTAACCCACTTAACCCCATAACCCAGTTAATCTCATAACCCTAAGAATGAAGTTGTAATCTAAAATTGATCTCACAGCCACACAAAAAAAAAGTGGTCTGGCCTGCGGACCAGATGAGTGTATCCTTATGTATTTGGACCCGCTAAAACCGAATCCGAAGAAAACGCCCCCCCCACCCAAAAAGTGGTCTGGCCTGCGGACCATACCAGTTCATCCTTATGTATTTGTACCCTTATATACTTGGACCTTCTGAAACCGAATATCCGAAGTCAGATTCGTTCGTTTTTCACCCCTACCCCAAGAAACACCAGTAAAATAAAAAAAAGTGGTCTGACCTACGGACCAAATCTGTGTATCCTTGTGTATTTGGACCCGCTGAAAACGAATCCGAAGTCAGAATTGTCAGATTGGCTCGTTTTTCACCCCCAACCTCCAAAAAATGGCCTGTCCAGCGTTTCATATCAGTATTTCCTTATGTATTTCGTAAGGATACACTGGTCTGGTCCACCCGATAGACCATTTTTTTTGTTTGTTTTGGGGTGGTTTTTGTGGGGTTGGGGGTGGAAAACGAGCGAATCTGACAATTCTGACTTCGAATTCGGTTTCAGAGGGTCCAAATACATAAGCATAAAGCGGTATGGTCCGCAGGCCAGACCACTTTTTTGGGGGGGTGTTTTCTTGGGGTTGGGGGTGAAAAACGACCAAAATGACAATTTTGACTTCGGATTCGGTTTCAGCGGTTCCAAATACATAAGGATACACTGGTCTGGTTCGCAGACCGGACCACTTTTTTTGTGTGGCTGTGAAATCAATTTCAGATTACAACTTCATTCTTTATCGGATTAAGTGGGTTATAGGGTTAAGTGAGTTAAGAGCTTGGGTTTTCAGATTACAACTTCATTCCTACAGTTTAATGCGTTTAATAGCTTAAATTACGGGTCTCTTGAGGTTATGGCAAAATCCTGATGTGATGGGGTTCAATGAACCTCGGATTCGGATTCAGCGATCCCAAAAACATACAGTGAACATAGCCAGACCTCCAGATCAGAAACAATTTTTTTTGTGTGTGGCTGTGTAATAACATCAAATACCAAAAATATATTTGTCATAATTTAGGGGCACAAAACATTATTACTGACATTCTAATAAGCAAGATACGATTACTTGATTACAGAAATTTACTGTGTATAATGTCCAAATTTTATTACAATTGTTACAGTACCTAGTTTGAAAGTTATAAGCTAAAAGAATTTCAAGATTTAACCTTTAACTCTCTCTACAGATACTTTTAGAGTTTTTTGACTATACTCTTCTAAAGTAATGCCATATACTTCTAGGACACCCTGTATAAAATAATTTTACCTAAAGTGCCTTACTACACCACAAAAAGTTGCAAGGGGAATTTCTCTTGTTCGTTGTCAATTTAAAAGATTAGAAAAATCTTAATAATTACCACATTAGTTACTATTTCATCTCCAATTCCGTCGAAAGCTTTCACGTTATCAATGAACGGCAAGATTTTCTTTTCAAAGATTTCGGGCTTCTCTAATCTCAATGCCAATGGAACAGCATGAAACCTTGCCAGGTTTTTTAAAATAAATTTTGCTACTTCCAAATCAAAACCTGAAAGATAAATAAATTGAATATATTAAAGATGATAGGTATTTGTTTTGTTTTGAAAAACGCAGGAAATATTTTCATGAAGTTTTTATTTTTTCTAAGAGGAACTTGTATATTATACATGCTGAATGAAGTTTTTGGTAATAAAATGTATAATATAGCAATCAAAAAGTTCGAGAAAATAAATATAAAAAAATCGGACCGAAGCTCTGTATTCCAACACATTTAACCAAATTAAAACGAAGTATTTACTTATATTGCAATAAAATTAATTAGACAAAAATCACCTAAACTGGGCAATCCAAAAAAAAAACAAAGGTTTGAGTGTCCCAAATTGTTTATTACCCTTTGCTCTAAATGTAGCAAAAGTCCTCGCAGCCAGACTGTTGAGTTGGGAAGGGGGAAGAGGTCAGAACAGTATGTTTTCTTAGATTTTCGCAAGTATCTGAAAAACCATGCATTATTCTATAAATAATTATTGTACATAAAATTTTCCACAAAAATGGTCTAATGCATTTTTTTGCTGCGCTCAGTAGTTCCGGGGGGGAAATACTGGACGTCAACGAGATCACTTTCCGGTCGCCATTTCTTTATTTTTCAACTAATCGAGATGGAACTAGGCACGTGTCACACGTTACCAAAATGACATATTTTTATTTATCTGTCAAGTTTCTACGATTTCCGGTAAATGAGACACCATGTATATTTTTACATTTTTGGAATCTAGAGGTCATTCTACATACGACTGCATTAATTTTGTGAGCCTTTCCTCCATTTAGAATTTTTTGCTACCAATTTTTATTTTCAATCTAGTGTACCGTGTCCCATCAGAAATTGTTCTAATATTCATAAATAATTGCAGAAAAATACGTATTGAATTTTTTTGTGGTTCGTTTTTGTCACAAAGCGGTCAAAAGTTGATAAAATCACTTATTCGAAATTTCTCCGGTGAGAGTAATAGGGGATGTTGTAGAACCTCCCAGAATCGACCCAAGTCGAAGCCAGAATAAAAGTCCGACTTAGCAAAAATTCCATTTAAGGACATTTTCAAGAGTATGAGAGACTTCAGAGCCACAGACTAGTCCAAAAGAGCCCTTATGAGTTCGATAAGACATTAGGTGCAACCGGGTAAAAATTCGAAGAAACACCGAATTTTTACTTAGTAAAATATATTTCGGTCCAGGATATGAGAGTAAAAGTATATCGTGGTCATGGAAAAATGAATCACAAACTTTTTAAAAGTACGCCAAAAAAGTACTTTGAAAATATTCAAAATATTTTCAATTTTAATTCCTCCGCCGAAGACATTGACCATGGAGGCACAGTCATAATATACCTTGTTTAAAGAATGACAATAAAATTTTAACAAAGACATGTATCAGAAAGGCGAAACCGTCAAATTTGGCAAAAGTGGCGTAGCGCATATAAGCAGAAATTGGCAAAAAATCAATGAAAATGTACAAGGCCGGTTTCTCGCATAAAACGAGTTTGGATTCACCCAACGTCTCGTAAATCGGTCGAGTGCGTTGGTTGGTCAATACAAAGCGATGGTAGGAAAGCCAACTGCAGGGCGTTCCGAATAATAAAGTTATAGAGAAAACCGCCTTGTGCACAAAGGACTCAAAAGTCCATTTTGCCCAAAAGTCGTTCGGAGGCGAGTCGCTGCCATTTTTCCAATATTGAACACCTACATAAGGGCAAGTAAGTCGTGGATTGACCGAACGTTATCAAACTTATGTAGTAAGTAAGTCCTTTTGAATGTTGTTTTAGTACGTGAAATCTCACGTTACGAGAACTTTAAAGCTAGGTAGTCTCTAGTGAAACTAATTTTTTTTTAGTAAAATATTTTTATGTTATTTTCAGTCAGCTGTAATTACCATAATTACAAAAGTCATATACATTTTTAAAAAGGCTTATATTTAATTCTGGGAAGGTCGCGTGACTCTTTTCTACCAAATCAATTGAGAGGTATTCTTTGAACTAATTGCATTTTATTGATGTAAGAACTTGTTGCTAGTCTTAATTCCCGGAGTTTTCGTTTGGAAGACATAAACAACTGAGTTAATCGGAATCTCATGACTCCTTAAGTCTGATACTCAGTGTTCTGGTCGCCTTACGGGAGCTTGATAGGGATTTTTCTATGCGATTTCTCAAGAAATCTTTAAGTGCGGAGACCATTATTAGTAGGTAAATGGTAAATCTATACAAAACACGTCAAATTCCAATCCCGTCAGAAAGAAATCTTCGATAGGGATTTTTTTTTTATGCAAAAATAGCAGAAACCAAAAGACGTCAGACGTCATTACAGTATAAACAGATCTAAATCACGTCAAATTCCAATCATGTCGACAGGGATTTTTTTATGCAAAAATTGCAATAATCCAACGACGTAAAAGCCCTTATTGTTAGTGAATAATTGAAATCACGTCTTGAGAGAGCGTCGTTGATGATCTGAGGTAGTGTAGCCTTGACCCATTACTCGTCTATCGAAGCAGATCTTATCTCGAACCCTGGGAGCGGAAGAACGGGGCAGAACGCGACTGGCGCCCTTCTAAAAATAAATTGGTGCCGCGTCACCTAGACGCAAGGTAGTGTGTTCTTCTACAATGACACTGACCTGTTGGTGCTGATAATTACTCTTGCTCCCCTGAACTGTAGCTTGAAGTTAATTGTGTCTGGTAAAGGCAACCAGTCAAATAAAATTCATAATATTCATACAATGCAGCATGAAATAGATGACAATAAACATGCTTTATCGTTTGTTTATGCCTTTGCAGGCTGTGATTCTGTATCTTCAATACACATATAGGAAAGGCAAAACGACCCCATTTAAAAATGTTAAATGTTATGGGGAACTGAGAAAAAAATTTACTTATTTTCAATGGCCCTAATGCACAGAGAGATGATATTGCTGGTTCTTGCCACAATTTTTCCTATCTTTATGTAGATCCAAAAACACGCAAAATTTGGACGCTCTACGTCGCCAGATATACTTAATGACAGTTGCAAAGCAAAAGGTGCAAGAAGAGTTCAAGTTAGATACTCTACCTCCAACAAGCACAAGGGAACACCAAGTGCAGCAGTGGTATAGTTTCAAGAAAGACCCAATGAAATGGCGCTGGAAGAAAGTTTTTAATTTTTGCCCCACTTCAAAGATTTTGCTTAAATTAAATATTTTCTAAAAATGAGATATTTTCATTAGAGATAGTATCTATAATATTGACTAAGCAGGGCGAAAAAATTACTAGATCTTCTAGAAATCCACAGGAGGCAAATATACTACATTCGCCCACCTCAGGGAAGACCCAAAACTGTTGCTGTGACTAGGTCAGTAAATGCAGTCGAAATAAATCAAGTCTTTTTGCAACCTATATCTTCCTTTTTATAGTCATTGCATCGGTAATAAAATAAAAAATCTGTAAAAGTATTTTTTGCACGATCAAGCTTTTTTGCCTATTTACAAAATCTGTTGCCAAGACGTTAGCTTATGTTTACTGATTGCTAGGCCAAACTCGTCGGTAAGTAATTTACCTACCGACGTCTAAACTGAAATTAATATAATATACATATGTTATTTCACAAAAATAAGGACAAAAAAATAAGGAAATTTATATTTTTTCAAAGATGAATAACATTATTTTCTGCACGATCGTATTAAATTACACTTCAATTAAACTAATTTAATTTCTACTAAATAAACGAAAAGTCAAAATACAAATATTATATTTGACATGTTGATATTGACGCGAAATATAAATGTCACTTTTGACTTTTCGTGTATATTTAGTAGAAATTAATTATATATTTTAATTAAAGTGTAATTTAATATGATTGTGCAAAAAACAGTATAAGCATCGCGAACGTTAAGGGTTGTACCGGTCTCCGGTAAACATTGCCGTCGACCGGTAAACACCCCCTACCGTTCTTTATACTTAATATACTAGGTTTTACGCAAAACTTTTTCTGTTTACCACCTTTCATTTATTCATTACCATTTCTGTAGGATAACTACCCTGTATATTTTTTTAAATAAAAGTACATTCATTTTTATGTCCTGGCAACAGTGACAACTACATTCCAAATATTATTTTCTTCTGCCGTTAGGGCAGGGTGGTCACTATAAAAAATATAGTTTGTACCACCGATAATCCAGCGATATAAAAAAGCTCGCAAAAAACGTAAAGGGTACCGACCGTGTATCAATTTCAGTCTATTTACATAAAAGGCCATAAAAATGTTCGGCTTCTTTATTATCATCACAAAAAAATGGTCACATATTTCCTTACAAAAATGTATGCCACCCCCACTGAATATAATTGGTTGAAATTTTCTCTACCGGAATTATGATAGGTTAGGATAAAGTATGTGGTCAACGTGGACCAGCATTGTCAAAGTTGACAAGAAGCGGTCGACGTCCTTTATGCTTTTTTGCGAGCTTTTTTATATCGCTGAATTATATGTGGAATACACTATAACTAAATAAGTAGTTATTCTTTGTAGTGACTACCCTGTTTACTTGTCACTAAAAATATGTCAAGTTTTATCCTCGGTAATTGTGTTAACTACAGTCCAAATATTATTTCTACCACTATTATTTTTGACAGTGACCACTTTGTATATGTTTCATATTTTTTCTCTGACAGTTGTCTTAGCTACATGCGAAATATTCTCATCCGTCACATTTTTTCATTAATTTCTTAGGGTGCATAATTTTTTATATTATTCTTCAACACTTGTGTTAAAACTACTTCCGAAATATTATTGCCCCTCGTCACATTTTTTTCATTACTTTTTTAGAGTTTCCACCCTATATTTTTCATATTTTTCTTCTTTGACACTCGAATTAATTATATGCGAATTATTGTCCTCCGTCTCATTTTTTCATTAATTTTTTTAGAGTGAACATTCTGTGTTTCTTTTATAAGTTTTCTCTTGGAAAGTTGTATTAAGTACATGCGAAGTATTATTACCCTCCGTCACATGTTTTATTATTTTTTTATGATGATCACCCTGTTGTATATTTTTCATATTTTTCTTCATTGGCAGTTGGGTTAAATACCTGCCAAATATTACTGCCTTTCGTCACATTTTTTTTGCTAATTATATTTTTAATGGGGTTCACTATGTATATTTTTCAACGGAAGTATACCCCAGTTCTTCGTAGGTAGTAGTGTAAATTACCTACTTACCTACCAAATATTATTCTTCTCCCTCAAGTGGTTTTGTAGATATAGCACCAACAGAGACACAACAGACCGTCAGACTGCACACAGACAGACAGACAGACAGACAGACAGACAGACAGACAGACAGAGTTAAATGGCTTTAATTTTCGTAATCTACATACTCTGAGACGTGAATACCCTGAGAAATCTCGGAGGCTAATTTTCTACTATTACAATATTTCCCTTAGGTAAGCCAGGGCAGTAAAAAAATGGAAGAAAAACACCAAACACTACACGAACTATTTTAATATTTCTACAGTCTTTCAAAAGAATACCACTGCCGTCGGCGCTAGCGGCTCAAAGAGACATTTCAAGTGTTTTTCGGCCTTGACCTGTTTAGCTAGAGGCTATGCAACGGTTTATCCATCATACTGTATTGTTGATGTGTTTTATGGCAAATAATTGAAAGTAATAAACCTGGATGTAATAAAAGAGGTGATGAATTAAGTGTTATTGACTGTTAATATTTTAATTACCCACAATGACTGTTAGTCAGATTTGCATTATAATAAACAAACAAAATAGTAGTTTTTATTGTCATCATTAAAATACATTTTTGTAGTTAGACAGACTTTGTAATATGGGCGTCGTGTAGTGGCAAAACTTTTTTTTTTTTTGTAAACCTGTGAAATTAATAAAAACTGTAGTTTGAAACTTGACGCAGTTATATCAATTTCCTTTTTTTCTAAATTTTCTTAGAATTTTTCTTGCCAATTTAATAAAATCTAAAATACAGCTGAAAAAGCTTTTGACTTTAAAATGAGAAATACAAAAAAAAACGTAAGTATTTTTGACAAGCACTAACGGAGAAAGCTTTCCGTTAGTGCTGTTAGTGCTTATCAAAAATGCTTACGATTCTTTTTACGGAAAGCTTTCCCATCTACTTCAGAATTCTATTTTATTTTTATTCTACACGATACGATGAGCTAGATATTGCTGTTTAAAACAGTTTTACAAAACTGAAAGATTATGACGGGTACCGTATAAATTAAATATTTAATGTACTTACCCACATAACACAGTTTGTACTTAGTATGTATGATTTATAAATATACGTACTTTTTGGGTATGATTCTATTTCATATGATAATAGTATATACTATATTATTATCAGAGAACTTACACCACAGAGAAGCGACAATATCGGTGGTTCCTTTGATTTTGCTGGCCCGGTTCTAATGTCATTGAACTTGAGTGAACACAACCTCTTACACTGAGAGAACTTTAAAGTGTGATGTACACTGAAAGTAATTCAATGATTGACCGCTTTTGTGCTGCGAGAAGTTCTGTGCACACTGCACATTTATTCGTTACCCCAGTGTTGCTACTGTAATCGAAAATGAAAACATGTCAATTAAAATTTCTATGGTTCTAGTTATTTACTTTTTGCCTTATTTTTTTCAAATTGCTTAAAATACAGAAAAGCTGTGTTTAAGGCGACAATATGTTGTACACCACTTGGAGTTGGAGTTTTTATTTTTTGTTATCTATTTTTAATAATAAATTATATACCGTATTTTTTTGGCTACACGATTATTACTGTCAGGCCTGTAGCCAAAAAGATATTGTAGAGTGCGCTTGGGATTTCAAGATTTCACAGAGCATCTGCGGCAGGTTGCTTGAAGGTAAAACTAAACAAAATCATAACCCAGGGCCGGTTTTCTGACTAAGCCTCCTAGGCCCGGGCCTAGGGGCGCCACTCTGTGGAGGGGCGCATTTTCCTTTCATCTTAGTGGTTAGGGTCCATAAACTGATAGCAAGCATAGAGATTATAATAGCAAAATTGACCTGGGCCGAGGGGCAATTTATATCTAAAACCGGCACTGTCATAACCTCTGATCAAAACATTTGGTGAGCCTGATATCTAAATTGTAATAGGTACTTTGCTTTATTGTGAACGACATATTTATCTGGATTATTTGTGTGCTCTAAGAAAATTTGACTTTCATTAATTCATTATGTATAGTGATTATTGTTACACCTTGGATGCTAAAAGTGTTACTAGATACAGAGAAAGAAATCGCCATAATTAGTTATAGACCCCCTCCTCCTCCCCCCCCCCCCCGGAAAATAAAAAAAGAGACACGTACTTAATAGATATCAAACAATACAGCAGTAATATAGAACATTTTCCTAAGACAATATATCCAGATATTGTTAATTATATAGATACTGTATACTAAAAGTGCATACTAAAGTGAGGTTATAATGTATTATTTGTTTATCCTCCAGGCAGATGCCCTAATGTAAAACTATCGAAACAAAATAGAATATTTTAAGGTGGTATTCCGATAATACAGATACTTGTACTGCTGTGGAACCGTACCATCTATTTTTAGCCCCAGAACACTCAACTGAAGATTGCTTCCATAATTTTGAATCACCTTGTATACTAATTTATAATAAGGAAAACAGACAACGTTTGTAAACAAATAATTAGCAAGTCATACTTTTTGTTGTTTACCTTTAGTACGATCAATGCAAAAATAACCATGAAGTTTTAAGTTTTCCATTAAAATTACAGCATCATTATCAAATGAATCAGGGTCAGCTCCAAGACCCAACCTTCCTCCATAGAAGTCTGGAAAGAAATCCATCACATGTCCTATCCCATGATGTTCCTGGAAATTTCTGAGCGTTGGCAAAATTGTTCTATAAAATTCTAGTTCTTTTTTAAAAGTTAAGGAAGATTTAAACATTTTTTGAATAAATTCATTTTGAGGAACAGCTTTGGCAACCACGTGTAACGTTTCATCTTGTTCATCTTTCTTATTTTTTATTCTTATATCAAGTGCTAACATTAAACTTCCATAATTTTCACCAGGGGCTGTTAGTCTTTTCGTATCACATCCAATGATTTCTCTTTTTTCTCCCAAATATTTTGGCAGTAAAATATCTTCTAAGTTTTTTATCTCCTCGGACATTTTGTCTGAAATGGAAAAAAGCATTTAAATAAAACGCAAATCTCTATAAGGAGGGTACAAAAATAAAATAGAAAAATCGTCGGTAAAACCAAAAGTTCACACCCCACAAGTTGCTTTACCCAAAAAGGCAATGTCCCTTAGATTTTCATAAAAAATTAATTCAATTTTAGTTCGCTAATCGGTGCAATACTACAAAATTAATTTCTCGACGCTAATGAAAATTATTTCTTTATCGTCCTATTTTGCTGCAATCTAGGTAACACATTAAAAATGCTACAAAACATCCAGACCCTAGCCATTATTGAGGTGTTTTTAATAAGACACTATTATGAAAAGAATAAAAGTGGCAGTCGGGTGTTGCCGACTGAGAATGTCTATTAAACACGATAATTTCTGTTAAACTTAAAATCTTTGATACATACAATGCAAAATACAAAACATACAAAATGGCGTGGTAGAACACTTCCTAGTGAAACTGGATAATATTCGTCATACAGGGTGATCATCAGATCATCTATCCCAACCAGCAATTTGGTATTTTAAAAAAGCTGCAGAAATGTTTCCGACAAAAATTTAATAAAACAACATTAGTCTCAGAAACACTTTAAAAACGTTATTACGACAGCTATAAATGTAAAATTGGCACCATCTTATAAAATAGTTTAGTCATTGTTGATATTTTGTAAAAGCTATTGCAACCATTACGAAATAATTGTATAAACAATTCCGCAAGCTCTAAAAAAAATTCTTTACCGCCACTATAAAACAGTTTTATTGAACCTTTATTTAATTGCGTTACAAAGCACATACTTCACTGTTATTATTGCTATAAAACACCAATAAAAAAAAACAATTTCTTTAATGTATTAAAAAAGTCGCATACATATACTTACAAATATATAATATGCTGACCTCTATATATAACAAGTTTTCAGTCATTTTGCTGGATAGTGAATAAGAACCTACTTTCAATAATTATTTTAGAGACGTATTCACTCATACCGGCTGCAATTTTTGATGCGAAGGAAATTTTACTGTGAATTATGCCGTGTGTTTTTGGTGAATTTTAAGTGCTCCTCATGTTTACTGATAGGCCGGGAGCCCGTGTATAAAATGACTGACTATTCGGTGAACTTTGAAAATATGCAAAATGGATTGTTCTTATATAAGTTAGCAAGGAATGGACCGTCAGCTGGTTGGTTAGCGGTGGGGGTGGTTGTCAAAGAGTTGAAAAAAAAATTGAGAAAAAAAACTATCCGGCGAACGCTGAAACTTATATGAGGGGAAGATTATGTTATATAATGAAAGTAGAACCTAGTCAGCTGGATGGGGGGCGGTGGATTTACCGTCAGCTGATCGATCAAACAGGTCCAAAAACATGAAAAATTTAAATTATTCGGCGCACTTTAAAATTTGGGTATAAGATAATATTTATTCTGAGATTCACGAAAAAAAAAAAAATTATCAGCTGCAAGTATGTAGGTGGAAAAGTCGTCAGCTGCTACAGAACAGTGCTGAGTGTTGATCGCCTGCGAGGCAGCTCGCATCACCTTTCTGGCATCAGCTGACGACTTTTCCACCCACATACTTGCAACTGACTGTGTTTATCGTTAATCTTAGTATGAATATTATCATATACCCGAATTTCAAAGTTCGCTATAAAGATTTAATTAGTAATATCGATATTGATAACATAATGTTAGAAAACGTGAGTGCAGCATTCCCGAGGTGCTTTTTTAATTTGATTAAATATTCAAATTATTATTAATATACATTATTTTATGAGAATACAAATTAATACATTAATACATTTCAAAATTATACAGAATGATCTGCTCAGAAAATTTATTTAGTTTAGTGAAAATAAAAATAAATTTATGCGGCTTCCGATAACAGAATTTAACTTGCAAGTGGTTTGATGGAGATCAATTACCTCCATAAGTGGAATTGATTATGCGAGATGCCGAAAAGACTGAAGGTATTATATCATTTAAGCTTTTCACTTTTCATCCTATTGTAATCTTAATCAATTTTTTATAAATAATTATTTTTTTTTAGATGCGAGTGACAAAGAGGAAAATGATCTTTCACCCATTGAGCATCAAGAGAGTGCTGAGTTGGATGAAAATAAGAATGAGGAAGATCTGTTATCGGAAGCCGAATAAATTTATTTTTATTTTAACTAAACTAAATAAATTTTCAGAGCAGATCATTCTGTATAATTTTGAAATGTACGAATGTATTAATTTGTATTCTCATAAAATAATATATATTAATAATAATTTGAATATTTAATCAAATTAAAAAAAGAACCTCGGGAATGCCGCACTCACGTGTTCTAACATTAAGTTATCAATATCGATATTACTAATTAAATCTTTATAGCTAACTTTGAAATTCGGGTATATGATAATATTCATGCTAAGATTAAAGATAAACACAGTCAGCTGCAAGTACGTGGGTGGAAAAGTCGTCAGCTGATGCAAGAAAGGTGATGCGCGCTAGGCGATCTACAATCAGCACTGTTCTGTACCAGCCTACGACTTTTCCACCCACATACTTGCAGCTGACTATGTTTTTCGTGAATCTCAGTATAAATATTATCTTATACTCAAATTTTAAAGTTCGCCGAATAATTTAAATTTTTCATGTTTTTGGACCTGTTTGATCGATCAGCTGACGGTAAATCCACCGCCCCCCGTTCAGCTGACTATGTTCTACTTTCATTATATAACATAATCATCTCCTCATATAAGTTTCAGAGTTCGCCGGATAGTTTATTTTCTTAATTTTTTTTACGTGTTTTCAACCCTTTGACAGCCACCCCCACCGCTACCCATCCAGCTGACGGTCCATTCCTTGCTAATTTATATAAGAACAATCCATTTTACATATTTTCAAAGTTCACCGGATAGTCAGTCATTTTATACACGGGCTCCCGGCCTATGAAGGTTTCTAATAATTTTTGGAATTTTATAAAAATCGATTTCACATTTAAAATTTTTTTGCAATTAAATTTGACGCCAATTTGTTTTAATTATCATAACTTTATAATTAGCACGTATTAACTACCATAAATATTGATAAAAATGTGCTTTTTAAACTTTTTATATCTTGTCATATTTACGACCTCGAATGCTGGCCTCATGAAATGGCTTCCTTCTATAAAATACTTTTGTGTTAATAACAATCATTTTAAGATAATTAAGCTATAGGCGATTCCTACAAAATATCTATATAATAAGAGGTGACAGTTTGTGACAGGGCCATATCTTAAATGAAAAATATAACAACTTTTTTTCACAAATGTCTTATTTTGCATTTTTGTTATAACTTATAACCGAAACAAAATAACTGTAGCCGGAATCGCAAACATTTTGATTGATTGACTAATTTATTGTAACTGTTACCGTTTAATTGAGTATTAAGTTTTCATTTTAACACCCTTGCTCATTTTATGAAAATTTTCACTATAGTGCTTGAAAAATTTCTGGTAATTAATTAAAGCACGTGGGGATTCAATAAGTAAATTTTACTCAGCAAGATTACAGATCTGCACTTTTTTGAATTTTCACGTAGGTACACGATAAATTTCAAACTGTGGTTCTCTCGGTATCGTCTATCCTTTTATTTAAAAAAAAATGGTACTGTAGGTCCCGAGTCTTGGGTGAGGTAGGAGACAGAGTATGGGCTTCAATTTTTTTTAAAAGAAGACATGCATGATTTAAAAAATTGCACTATATTTAGTTAGGTCTTTGACTGACTGTCAGTGTTTGTGGCCACCCAGTGAAAGTTTCTTAAAAATTGCATGATAGATGGTATAGCTAGAAAGGTTCAGATATGAATCCAGGAAAATCCACTGTGTTTGCATTTATAAAAAAGAGCAAACTGAACTTGGGAAAATTAGTGGCTACCAAAGCCACATGGGCCTTGTAGGCCTGCAGATGAATATAAGCATGGTAGGTAAGAACCGGAGACTACAACCAAAAATGCTGCCCTGACCACCCTGATCTGGTGGCACAAAAAGTGTAAAAGGATGCGATGAGAAACCTAGAAAATGTGCAAAAACTAAAGTGTGTAGCAATAATGGGAGCAATGTCAAGAACGCCTAAGCAGCCTTAGAAGCACTACTCTGACCACCTCCACTATATTTCGTGGAGAATGAGGCACTACTAGCGGCATACAAATTGAAAAGAAACAACCCTCAAGTTCTGGAACCTGAAGTTTAATCAAGGATATGTAGGTTAAATACTTGTTAATTTGTTGTTTTTAGTCCGCCAATTCATGAAAATTTCTCATTTTATTTGTTTTAGAGATTTGTCCTCATACGTGTTATGGCGAAAATAATTATTGAATTATATCAGCGTTATTTTTATCATTTTTGACAGACACGAACAGAAGTGATAAACGCACACAAGGAGTGCTTTGCTCTAAATTTGATATTAGTATGAAATTTTTGTAGTGAAAAAAAATTAAATCGAAAAAAGAATAATAGTCGAGTCAATGAAGATTTTGGCTTCGGAATTCTCAGAAACAGGTCGGATTTTGATGATTTTTTTTAATATTTGTAATATTTAATTACTCAAAATCAGAAACATTCCAGTTGGGAGTAACTTGTAGGGATGGCCACCTCTTTTAAGGGGGTGACACACAAAAAAACAAAAATATTGGGGCTGAAAGAGAATCAAATTTTGACAAGAAAACGCTCTATTCAACTTTTTATTTAAATTGATAGTCTTTAATTTATAACGCCTTGTAGCTTGAAAAAGAAGGTATTTTAACACGATTTTTGTCAAATAATTCGAAAAGTATTACATTGTGCGAAAACATGCTAGAGACAAATAAGAGAGCTACTAAATCGGAGATAAATTCCTTATTTTTCTAATTTCTGTAAAATTAATGGTTTCGGAGATATGGAAGTATAAAGATGGAGTCCGAACGTTTATAAGATGAAGTATTTAGTTAAAATGTTATATATTTCAGAAACTATTGCACTTATACGTCAAAAATGCTAGCAGACAAAATGAGGGAATATTAATTAGGCTTTCAAATATAATAATATAATAATTTTTCGTCCGTTTACAGCACTTGCTTCAGAAAAAAATCCATTTTAAACTATAAACAGATTTTCGAAAAAACGTAATTTATTTTTTCTTAAGAAATTTCTTAATAAATATTAGTTTAAGCGAAAACATGATAAATATCAAAAATAAAGCTTATAAACTGGGAATGAATTAGTTTTACTTTAATATTTACGTTGAATTAATAATTCCGGAGATATTTAAGTTTATAGACGGCATCCGAAAGATTATTGGATGAAGTATTTAGTTTAAATGTTGAATATCGTAGAAATTATAAAATTTCTCAAAATTCCTAGGAAACAGAATTAAAGATAATAATTAATCAGTATTTTAAATGATTTCTTGTTTGTTTCTATATCGTACAAAATAAAGAAGTTATGGCCGAAGCAATGTGCGTTTTCACATTTTGTTATTGTAGTTGTCCAGAGATTAAATATTTCTTTCATAAATGCTGTTTTTTTTTGTTAATATATAGCATCACTTAAATGTTCATTTTTATTGCCCTTTTAAAAAAATTAGAAAAAGTTGAAATCCTGCATGTTTTGAAAAATTTTCGGAAAATTCTGAGAAAATTTCAAGAAAACCTTTTTTTTAACAACGTATTAGTAATCAGCGATCCTCTTTATAAAATGTATGAATTATTCAAAGCATAAAAAAAATCCAATTTTCAAAATTATAATTCAAAAATTTTATTCCGCTCGCTGGAATGTTTCTGATTTCAAGAAGTGTAGTATAAGAAATATTTTTTTAAAAGTTTTATCATAATGGGCTCATTTAGCATATTTTTTTTTTACATTATCCAAAACATCTCTTAATTTTAGAGCGAAATGCCAAAAATCGGAATATTCTAGGATATCTATAAGCTTTAAATGGAAAGCCTACTCAGATGGCTAATAGAGGCGCTCGGATTTCCCTATAGTAAATCCAGTTACGCAAATAGTAATGTTATTCATTGGTTACGGATATATTGGTAGACAAAAACTGCTGTCAGTCAAAATAACATAGGAATAGATCTAATGATTTTGTCTAAATTGACTACTTGGAAAGTTTATATAACCCGATTATTATCAAAACGTCTGGAGTTGTCGAGCATGAAGGTTTCTTGTATGTTATTTCCCCAAACTTGGCTTAAGTTGAAATTTGTATTGGAATGTTCAATTTTATTTTCTTGATTGACATTTCAACAAGCTTATCAATGCAAAAATCAGTTTTCAAAAAAAAAAAATTAAAAGTGAATTTTCTAGAAAACGGCCAAGGGAATGATTTTAGATTTTACGGCAATTGTTTCAGGACAGATAAAGCTACCATTTCCCGTAGGAATTGAGAGAGTGCATGCATATTTCATTTAAAGGTGGTTCTAGCCTACTGTGTACGCAATATAAACATCCATGTTGTCTAAGTTCCACAGTTTCTGGTTGATACATTTGGATACATTTTTTCCACTTTTGCTTAATAATGGTTGTCACTGCTTACATTTAAACCTCCCCTCCCTTAAAAATGGAGAACTTACTGCAACTGGTCCAAAAACTACAAATAAGATCAGATCTTTACGTTTTGCGGAAACACGAAAAAGTGGTGTTTTAAAAATGTGTGCGTGCCGTATACAGGGTGTCCCACCGAGAACAGCATCGATCTATGTAGCGAAAAGTACGCACCAGAAAATTTTGAAAATTTAGAGAATTAATAATGTCAGTATGGCCAATCCAAGTAAAATAATTGTAAGCATTTGGCACTTCCGCTTATACCGGAAGTTGATACCAACTTACTTATTTTAAATGGAACTCTCTATACAGAGTGATTCATAAGTAATGGTACAACACTTAACTGTAGATAGTACGAGTCAAAATATTAAGATTTAGCCAATAATGCCTCAATGAAATGTTGGTAAAAAGATACAGGGTGTTAGAGTTAAAATTAAATTTTGTATGTTCCTTTGTAATTTAATGATTTTGTAACATTTTATCATGAAAATTGGTGGGTGGGGATTATTTGTGGTGGAAAATAAAAAATGTAATTTTAACTCTAACACCCTGTATCTTTTTACCTATATATATTTCATTAAGGCATTATTGGCTAAATCTTAGTATTTTGATTGCTACTATCTACAGTTAACTGTTGTACCCTTACTTATGAATCACCCTGTATATTTAAAAGTTTTTGAAAAGAGCGAAATATTCTCCAAGGCTGTCCGAAGGCCGTGGAGAGAAAATACGGACCCAGTGGTGAAAATTATTTTGAAAATTGATGAGCTTGGGAGGGGGGGGGGAGAAATCCGAAAAACCGTTTTTTGGTCCGAAAAATTTTTTGATGAGCGAAAACCGGGCCCCCAAAACAATCCCGGGTCCCTCAAAACGAGCCCGGGCCCGGGGGAATCACCCTCGCATCCCCCCCTCTCGACAGGACTGCAAAAGTGTTACGTATTTGGAAAAACGCAGACACATCCATATCCACCGACACTCTCAGTGCCAGGGCTGGGGCTCGAACCCACTACATGATAGACAGTGCGACCAGCATATTCGCCCCATATTACGTTTTAGCAGACTGAGCTACAAAAATATAAGAAAAAAAATATGGACAAATTTACTTCCACCACCTAATATTATATAAACATTTATCGAGAATTATGTTCAGAGAGACATTTATTATGTCTTCAAAGTCCATTGTTTATAGCCGAAATCTAAAGAAATCTCAGAAATTTTAAAATGACGATTGAATTTATTTGAGCAGATTTCCAATGTTTATGATTTTTTTATCTATTTGTTCAAAAAACCCATGCATTTTTTACTAGCTTATTAAAAAACCTTAAAAACTAAATTTGCAGCGAAGTGTATCACTGCAAGTAGTACTAATTGTACTTTACTAAGAAATTATTTTAATATACTGGTAACACATGTCTCGTAGACAATAACAATAATAATTTATACTGATAATTAGTTATATATTTTTATGAGAATAAATTAAGTACTAATAAGAAATTATATAATAATTATTTACTTACGGATTTCTCTTAACCTTTTCAAACCAAACTGCAATTATCTTCAAAATAACGTCTTCTAATTTATTATTAAAACGATTCATCTATTCATTTTAATTACATGGAAATTCACTAAACACTAATTGATTTAGCAATGTCACTGATAAACGTATTTTTTTAAATCTGGGTTTTAACATTTATGTTTAGTCACTGTCTATTAAATTTATATTGAGGTCATTAGAGATGGTAAGAGATTTCAATTATAAAAGTAACTCTTTGTTTAGAGGGGTACTGATAACTCTATCAACTTAAAATTGAAATAATTTCATATTACTATATACAAACAAAAGTTGATACAATTATACAGGGCGGCTCAAGGGCAGGGCAACCCATTCGCTCTCTGTGGACGAAAAAATGGCCCCCATCTTGGTTCTTGTCTGTTTTTTGAGATATCTTAGTAACCATGGATTTTATGAAAAAAAATCCCAGAGATCGTAATTGTGGAGAATTGGAAAACAAATGTTTTTTTACTGGAATATTTTTTCTTAAAATGAAAAATAAATAAATATAGTAAGAAAAATATAATCGTTACCTTGATTTTTTTTTCAAATATTTCGGTAAATACCATTTTTACTAACCAAATCAAATATACCTTTATTATTCAGGGTACAAGATTCTACGTTTTGGTGTAAGATTAATATCTTTAGCTATGAAACTAAAGGATATATAATTATTTATATATTTGTTTCAATAAACACAGCATTTAATAAATACTCTTTAATGAACATACGTTAACTTTTTAACATTTGGTTAAGGATCGTGTAATAAAGTCTATCTAATAATTTTTAATCTTGTTAAAAAATGTACATTATTAAAAAAAATGTCTGCTATATAAATATTTTTTAGTTGCCTTCATCTTCTTCCACGAAACTAACTAACATTGGCCACATTCCGGACAACACTCTTTAATACGGTTTTCGAGTATGAACAATTTTTGACAATTGCTTGCAAATGCATACAAATAAAATTTTAATAGGTTTGCACAGGAACAAGATAACTATGGTCATTTTTTCCGCACATGCTTTAAGAGATCGAGATGGTTCCCAATTCATTTCTGAAGCTAAAAAGTTTATAATAATAACATGTTTTTTGCGGAAAAATCACTATCATACCTGAAAATATGAGAATATGTACGTTTTCAGTAGAAGGCAACGTACTCCAATTGAATGCTGTTTTTAGTTCTTGTCTTCGCGTTTTATTGTACAAAAGATATCTTAGTTGCTTGATGTGTTTAATATTTCATGGAACTGAAATAATTTTAAAAGAAAACTGAGCACTGACTACACCATTTCAAATTTCTCACCAGTTTTATTTATAAACACTTAATTTCTTGGCAGAATTCTTTGTCTTTCCTCAGTACAGATCGGTAATATTTTTTGATTTATTGAATACAAAAGGATTGCACGTAAAATTGATACGATCATTTAACAGTCAGTTTCTCTATCGTTGGTTATCTTTTTGGTTCACTAACCAGAACCTGAAAGTTATAATTATTAGTAAATACACATTACCAGACCTTTTATAGTAATAAATCATTGGTCAAGTTCTAACTATTAGTTAACGAACAATTGTAAAATTGGCTGTTAATGTCACAGATTTTCATAATAAACTATTGGTCAAATCCTAACCATTATTTAACCAACTATTATGAAACTAGCTGTTAATGTTCTAGTTTGTCCTGTGTGTCATATATTTTGGTTACTTTATATTTTTACCGCCTTGTCAGGACAAAGCATTTAGATATTTTTATCTTCAAAATGGTATATAAATAGAACCATTATATCTGTATCCTCGAATACAACTGTGACATGTTTTTTTGGGCGTAGATAATTTTACTGCAGTCGAAGTAATAGCAAATCAATAAATCTTTCTGCTTGGTAGGTGTGTGGCACACAGTTACACCTGTGTTGTGGAAATAAGTTCGAGGAAGATTTATTTTGTTTTTATTATGGTTGTTTCTTTAAAAAAATGACCGCCCAACCCTTCAACAGAATAAGATCAAAATATAATCTAGTTCCAGATATCGTTAAAATACATACGTGTACCAAATTTCAAGTCAACATCTTAAACGGTTCCAGAGTAATCGTGCGCTCAAAAAAAGTTACAGACAGGGAGACCAACAGACAGAAAAATTTTTTTCGCTCAAACTTAAAATCTCGACGTTTCATGACATTCTAAATCTATCTGAACAAGAAAAACTTTCAAAAATTCTTTTGGCGTTACTATACTTCCACTGGATATGGAAGTAAAATATGTTGTGGTGTAATGTCCGTAGTCAGTCGAGTTGTTTTTAAATAAAACTGCTGAAATGGTGGGGTCGGAACTCAGTTCTCTGTTTAAACTATATTAGTTCCATGACACATCAATCACATATGCTTTTTACAATAAAACTGCTTGAAGGCAAAGACTAAAATCGGCATTCAAATTTTCTACGTTGTCTTCTACTGAAAACTCTGTGGAGCAACATCTCATCAGAGTATATTTTCCGGTATGATAGTGGTAGATAGCTGTTCTTGCGGCAACCAATATGTTATCATTAGCACCAAACCATAGAAGCTTGTACCCTGAATAATAAAGGTATGTTTGATTTTTTCGTCAAAATAATATGCTGCGAGATATTTGAAA
This sequence comes from Rutpela maculata, assembly GCA_936432065.2. Taxonomy (NCBI): domain Eukaryota; kingdom Metazoa; phylum Arthropoda; class Insecta; order Coleoptera; family Cerambycidae; genus Rutpela; species Rutpela maculata. The sequence goes on along the minus strand of OW386288.2, from coordinate 66,779,098 downwards.
AAACCAAAGAATTCAAGACGACGCGACGGCCATATTTTTCTTACCATATTATTTATTCATTTTTCATTTTAGGAAAAAACATTCCAGTCAAAACATTTGTTTTTCAATTCCCTACAAAAGCGATCTCTTGAAATTAAAGAAAAAACCATATCTCACGAAAACAAACACCAAGATGACGACAATTTGTTTGAAACTTCCCTCACAGGAAGCGAATGGAAGCTTTGGCAGGTTAAAAAGGACGATATTGTCTAAATATTCCCGCTTAGGTCAGCTTGTTACTATTTTTTTTTACCTCTCCCCCCTATATCATATTTACTCTACTATCTAAACTCGATGCGTCACTCCCTTCTCAGGGTGACAGGCAAACGGAGTACTGAAGCATTCGAAACGTGGGTCTGTTATAAACCTTGGAGAACCCGTCGCACCATCAATTCGATTCGCTGTATACCTCCAAAACGACTGTAGCAAAGCGTGGTATTGGTGTCACCAAGGAGTTGATGGGGGATGTCGTACGTCTAACAGGCAACCACAACTAATGGTGTGATGCTGTCAGATGTGCCATACAACAAAAAGATTCCAACTAGAATAATGCCACATATAATGGGTCACAAAACGTCTGCCGACACGTTATGAATAAGAAGATATTCAGTCATCAGTCTTTTACAAAGTTCTCCGTTTTGTTATACGATAGCAAATATTATTTGTTGAGGCTTATCTAACTGGAGCATTTACATTTGCTAAATTAAAACGAGGCCATGTGTTTTTTCTTATAAAATCAACAGATCCTGTTTACGAATTTAATGATTCACCTGATAGCTTATTATCAGATGCGTAGGAAAAACAAATTTATAACATAGTACCTAGAGGTAAAAAATATGCAAAACTTCGGAATAATGTCATATTGAACGGATTTCGTTCATTTTTGGCAGTATAATAGTAAATGCTTCACAGAAAAGTGTCTATATTGTGCGGGGGCTTGCTAATTTATAGGGGGTGGCACTTAAAAAAATATATATATTTATTGGGGCTAGAATCAAATTTTAAGAAGAAAAGATTCTATGCAATTTTTCACATAAATTGATAGTTTTTAAGTTATAACGACTTTTCGATTTTAGCTTAAAAAAAAAAGGTATTTCCAAACGGCTTTCGTCAAGTATCTCGAAAAGTATTACTTTATCGAAAAAATGTCACAGACCAATTACAGAAAGTATAAACTGGGAATTAATTATATATTTTGTTTATTGATGTAGGATTAATAATTTCGGAGATATTTAAGTTTACATTTGGCATCCAAGTGTTCATAAGATAGTTATTTAGAGTGAGTTAAATATCTCAGAAACTGTGACACCTACGTCAAGGATGCTAATAGGTAGAATAATAGGTTATTAATTAAGCTTTCAACTATTTTTTATTTGTTTCTGTGGCATAAAAGACAAAGAAGTTATAATCGAAGCGATGTGCGTCTACACATTTGTTTAATAACAACGTCGCCATTTTGTTACTGTAATTAGCCAGTAATTAAAAAAAAGGAATTTCAAACACTGTTTCTCATTAATATACAGCATGACGTAGATGCTCAAATTTTTTGGTTTGTATACAGCACTTGCTTTAGAAAAAAATACAGTTTAAACTATAAAGGTATTTTCGATAAAACGTATTTTTTTTTCATTTTCCAAATATCTCAATAAATATTAGTTTTATTGAAAATTGGACAGAGACCAAAAATAAAGCTGATAAACTGATAATGAATTTCGCTTGTTTATTTATTTACACAGATTTAATAGTTTCGAAGATATGAAAGTTTAAAAATGGCGTCCGAACGTTTATAAGACGAAAAATGCAGTTTAAATGTTAAATATTTCAGAAATTGTGACACCTACGTCACGCATGCTAAGAAATAAAATGAAAGACAATTAATTGCACTTTCAAATTATTTTTTACTCGTTCCTGTAGCATAAGAAATAAAGAAGTTATGACCGAAAAATATGCGTATTTATATTTTTTTATATAAATAGGTCGCCATTTTGTTACTCTAATTAGCCAGTAATTTAAAAAAAATATCTCAAATACAGTTTTTCGTTAAGATGTAGCATTACCTAGATGCTCAATTTTTTTGCTCATTTAAAGCATTTGCTTTAGAAAAAAATGCATTTTAAATTTTAAAGGTAATTTCGAAACACTTGGATACCAAATATAAACTTAAATATCTCCTAAATTATTAATCCTACATCAATAAACAAAAAATATAATTAATTCCCAGTTGGTACTTTCTGTAATTGGTCTGTAACATTTTTTCTATAAAGTAATACTTGTCGAGATACTTGACGAAAGCCGTTTGGAAATACCTTTTTTTTTAAGCTAAAATCGCAAATTTGAAGTCGTTATAACTTAAAAACAATCAATTTATGTGAAAAATTGCATAGAACCTTTTCTTCTTAAAATTTGATTCTGTTTCAGCTCCAATAAATATATATATGTTTTAAATGCCACCCCCTGAGAGGAGGTGGCATCCACCCCCTATAAATTAGCAAGCCCCCGCACAATATAGAAACTTTTCTGTAAAGCATTTACTATTATACTGACAAAAATGAACGAAATCCGTTCAATATGACATTATTCCGAAGTTAAAACCTCTAGTTACTGTACTAACATACCTATAATTATTGCGGCAAAGCCATCTATATTCTAATAATAATAATAATAATAATAATAATAATAATAATAATAATAATAATAATAATAATAATAATAATAATAATAATAATAATAATAATAAAAGGTCTTTATTCAGAGAAGAAAAAAATACATTTCATTTCCCTAAAATAAATAACTAAATAAGGAAGTATTAAAATATTTTATTTTTCGTCATGTAAAATGAAAAATAATAATACATTTCTGTATATCATATTACAAAATTAGTTCAATTACGCTATTATAACGAGTGTAACATTTTTGTAACTCAATGTACCATTCGAAAAAATGAAAAAACTGTAGATGTGTCAGATGGAGGAAGAGAGAAATATACTTTACCGTTCAAAGAAATAATTACACAAGAAAAAAGGTTTTGTCCTAAGGTTCTCATCTAACATTTTTGAAGTATTTTAACACACTGAAGCCAATGTTAGACAAAAAAAATATTATTGTTAGTTTTCATCTATCCTCCCCAAAAAGGGTAAAAAAAAAGGTCTTGTTTGTCCTAAGATTCTGATCTAAACTTTTCTGAAGTATTTCGTCGCGCTGAAGTCAAATTTGGACAAAAAATTCTATTGTGTCAGTTTTTCTCTACCATCCCTTGTATCCCCTAAAAAGGGCAAAAGAAGGTCTTGTCCTAAGGTTCTTATCAAACTCTCCTGAAGTATTTTGATGCGCTGAAACCAATTTTGGACAAAAAAAAATCTATCGCGTCAGTTTCCCTCTGCCTAGGAGATAAAAATGGGTGGTAGAAGGAAACTGACACGACAGATTTTTTGTTGTCTAAAATTGGCATCATAATATATAGCAGGGAGCCTTTTAGACCAAGTGGAACTTCCGGACTTATCTTAGCGGCATTAAAGTATTTTACTGAAGATTTTACATTTTGATTGCGGTTCTTACGGTAGAACTGAATTTAGATATATATGGATCTAAATCTATAACTCTGAATCTTTTGCATCAATATTTCATGACTTTGAAAGCTTTCAGCAAATTATAAGTCAGCCAAGGCAGCTTCACCCTCATTTCTCTCATAATAAACACTTCTAAAAAAGCAAAAATTGCGTCACTTGTACTTCCATTAGTTTGATACCACGCTGGTAAGTCAAATCAATCAAACCAAAACTGAATTTTATATAAATTTAAGAAAGCTAATATCCTTGTTTATAAACTTCTCAATTATTTTAGAAACCATAGGTACATATTAAAGAAATTGGCAGATATTTTGAAGGTTGATCACAGTACAGCCCCTAAAGGTGGAATAATAACAGAAGTTTTTAGGTAGGAAGGTAATATACCGGTTCCAAAGGGCTGCTTTATGAGATGAACTGAAACGTTTAGTGTGCTTCTGGTATTTTTCAAAAATGTTAACACATAGTCTACATAGGATTTTTATATTCAATTTATAAGATGAGTTCTTTTAGTTAAGTTATTTCTGTAGGTGATAAGTAAAGACTCATGTGAACATTAATATTACACTGAGATAATCTAAGTTCAGGGTTATTTGGCATCACAATATTGCAGTGGCGGCTGGTGAAATTTCAATATTTTTTTCTCGTCTGTGGCGCATGGGACCCATACGAAATATGGGAAATAACATCTAGAGAAGCGCTTCTCTAATGACCCCTAAAAAATTTTGAAAAAGCAGTTTGCGAAAAAATTTTTGAAAATTCGGTAGCCTCCCCTGGTCTAGGGACTCCTGTTTATTATTATTTTTTTTTTGTCATATGCATTTGACTTTTCATAAAAATACAACAATAGATTTTGGAGTTTATGAAAATATTTTCATTAGTAACTGAGATACAACGAATTGAAACATTGTAATTTGTTAAATTGTAAATTACAAAATTTCAGTTCATTGTATTTCAGTTAGTAATGAAAATATTTTCACAAACTCCAAAATCTATTGTTGTATTTTTATGAAAAGTCAAATGCATATGACAAAAAAAATAAAAATAAACAGGAGTCCCTAGACCCAGGGGAGGCTAACGAATTTTCAAACATTTTTTTGGCAAACTGCTTTTTCAAAATTTTTCAGTAAATTTTGCTCCGAATGCACGAGGGTAATTATTAGTTAAGTTAAGATCTAGTTTAAAATCGTGATGTAGTTTGACTGTTTCTTCTCTTAGATCACTAATAATTGCCAACATTCCTTTGCAACTCTGGTCTCCTTCCTGTGATATTTTGGTATTTACTAAGGTACTCAAACTCTGAAAAATTTGTTTTTCTATATTTTCTTATCAAATGAAAGGAACGTAAGTTCTTTCCCACTGTTTGCATGCCCTTACTATAAATTCGTTCATATTTCTGTAGAGAAGTGACCATGACAACCTGTTCAGCGGCGCAGTGCTTACGTTATTAGGCTTGCGACCACGGAGTCCCGGGTTCGAATCCTGGCTAGGGTACGGATGTGTAGTGGCGTTTTTCACGTGTTACCGAGATTGTAGCAGTGGGCTACGCGGTTGTGTGAGAGACAGCACGGCTAGTCGCGCTTACATATATTGCATAGATAAGTTAAAAGAGATGAATAAATTAATTAATATCTGAGCGGAGTTGGGAATAAGGTAGAGGAACTTGCGTTGGGACTGATAGTTTCTTTATTGTTGTGGCCGACGCGCTGCACCACGCCGAACTTGTTTATGTAAGAGCCGGTCTCACGAAGATCGCGTGGTTCAACTTTGCCTCTGTTTAGTCTGCTATTCCCTGCTATCAGACGGTATAGACTTCTAGTAAGGGAGTACATTTTCCGTCTCATTTATATTTTGTTGTAGGTCAGTCAACGGTCCAAATGAACCCCTCAGATACTTTACAGTTTCTTTTTTTTTTTAGTTTTCACCACCCGATAGATATTGAATTAATTATTTTGTTTTTTGTGAAGTTCTGGGTGAAAACCACGGCTTAAGACCTCTCCTCGTTGTTTGTAATGTACCAAGTTAATTCATCTCAAAAAGACTTTATTCCAAATTAAACATTACAGCAGAGCCAGTTAAACATCCACGACGTACAACATCGTGGAAATTGACAAATTGACCCCGTTTAGGCCCGAATTAACTAAAAACAAATATGATGAGACAACGATCAGGCTCTTTTCGTTTGAGGCTAATTAAAATGATAGTATTAAAGATGTGAACTTCCAAAGGGGAATATTAAAACTTATTAACTAAAAAATGGTGTAGCACTGCCGGAATTTTTTTTTTTTGCCACCACAGAAAAAGACAACAAACTGAGATACCATTAAAATAATTCACTAGCAGGGGAGCGATGATGCTATAAACTTGAATTGAAAATGTTGTGGAAAGGTACAACCGGAAAAGAGGAAATGGTTAGGAAAAAAGAGAGAAAGAAGGCTCTAATAAGTTAGATATGAAATCGCAATCGAAAAATTACTTCGGAAATGACCCTCAGCTGCCCAACAACATTCATGGCCCCTTTATTCGCAGACCTGTGTTATTGTCAAAAGTTACACATTAATACGTCCCACCTCTGGATACCCCTGTAAGTCTTAAGTCTACTTATATTCCTTAACTGGTACGTACTCACCGTTCAATGATTCTTAAACTTTCACTATATTCTAACGTATAATACTAGCAGATGTAGATACTTTCTCAGTAACTAAAGAATTCAAATTGTTTTCCACTTTTATTTTATAAATCGTGAAGTTTAAACTGGCGTTTAAAAAGCTATCCCATGGCCTTAAAAAGAGTAGCAGTTTTTTTTATTTTAATCAGATACTGATAAATACTTTTAAAACTTCCATACCTATTCACTGCATAAAGTTATTCCGTAAATCGTGACTAAGCATAAATCACTTGCCAACAAGTAAAAAGACAATTAAACACACCACTGCTGCACTGCTGCATCCACACTTATACAGAGTAATAAATCTAACCTTGGTTTATATTTTATAAAATATATTGTTAGAGACCTCTCATTCACTGTACGTATCTCGCGTACACTAACTAAAATGTTTATTATATAACCGTCACGTCATAATAATCTAGCTAATTTCACTTTTTTTCCTTGAAAAAATAATTGCGTCAGTAACGAAATGATTTTTTTAATCCCACCAAGTACTAACATTCAATTACCTCCATAATTACTGGCCACAGATTTAATTTTGCAATAACAAATATACAGGTAACAGAAGTTTCAAAGAAGAATTTAAAAAATATGTATTCGAGTTTCAAAAAATGTAAATGTGTTTTTACAAATAATCAAGTACCTATGCACCCATAATTAAAAGAAGGAAATCTGTTTTAAATACGATGATGAACCACCTTATAAGATAGTCAATTAGAACGTGTCACTAAGGGTCAGTGTCAGTAATGAAGCCAAGGAATGCATCCGGAGGTGCAACAGACATAAATTACGAAATATTTCAAGGAATAATTTCTATACTGCGTTGTAACAATAGAGATTTTGTTTATTTATTTGCTAATTGAGAGTAGAGGCTTGGTGGGCTGGCTCCCTGCCCCTTTGGCTGCATATTTGCTATGGGTTTTGTAGCTTATCTACAGGAGTCGTAATTCTAACAATCGAACATTATATGTTTTACTCAAGTTTTTTTCAAAGGTACAGAAAGAAGATCCATTCAAGTATTATAAACTTTTTATACAATTGCTGCATATTCTATAGAATACCTACTCCTCGCAGTTTTTTTGTAAATAATGTTAATTTCGGTCATTTTAAATTTTATAATGCCGTCAGTATAAAAAGTATAAAAGTAACTACATTTATAACATTATAACTCGTGTGTGTTTCGAACCTAGATTTCAAAACAATTACCAATTAAAATATTCTTTATTGATTGCTTTATATTTTCGTACACAGCATTTAATTCATAAAATGTAAACGTAAATCAAAATTATTAGATGAAGTAATATTTTATGAGCACCCAATTTTACAAAGTTGAATATATTTTCTACTTCTTAATGCAATTTGGTTTTAAACGAAAACTATTTTTTTTACAAAGTTGTTTTTTAATTTATTTATTTTTATCTCTTTAGTCTTCGTCACGTAGCTTATCGTATTCTACTCGGCAAACCCTTTCATTTGATACCCATGTCACGGGAGCAGCTCCCCGCATCAAATCATGGGCCCCGGTACCAAATTCACTGGCGGGCCCCCGCGCCTTATAATTGATGAGCGGGAACATTTTTTTTGTCAAAATCTCTGGCAGGCTCTCGCTACGGGCCCCTCGGAAGCCAACGGCCCCCCGCGATTTATAATTGATGAGCAGGGGGAAGAAATTTGAAAAAATATTTTTTGCTAAAATCTTGGCGGGCCCCTTAGACGCCCGGGCCCCTAAACTCAGTAGCCCTTAGGCCCCTTCATACGGGGGGGGGGGCGGCATGCATGGGAGTGGTGAAGAAAAAGGTAAGCCGCCATCTTAGATCGTCCGCCATATTGGATTTAGAACGATATTATATTGTATTGTCCTCAGAGGCACCAATATACGGAAATTTCATATTAAATAAAAAAGTATGTAAGTTGTGATTTGCATAATACCTAAATAATATTTTCTAATCGCGATTGTTTGTTATTTTCTATTATAAAAATGTAAATTTGGACTGTAATCTCTACAATACACAATTGGTAAATTGGAAATTAACTTACCCAAAATCCTATCCAGTGTTGCACTTCACAATTATTAGATATAAGGGCTATGGGAAGGGTTAAAAGGATAATATGAATTTCTATCTAATAATCAATTAATTTCCAAAATACTGTCTCGAGTTAGGTTCTATCCAGCGCGGCGATGTAACTATATCAACTATATCGTTTTAAAACCTATCTATGTATCTGGTCTACAAAAACCAACCAACAACTATGTTTTGCATCGAAAAAAGATGGAGCAATTTAAATATTTAAATCCTATATCTAGGGACACCTATTGATAGGAAGATTAATTAAATTTAATTTTGATTTGAAATTACTTAAATTACTATTTTAATATTCAATATCAACCATTCCCCCGCCCCTGAAAGAATGTTTCAGAAACCGGGTAGTAAAAAAACCACAAAAGTGTATATTTTCCCTAGACTATTATTAATTTATTTTACTATACTAATTACTACTACTAAACTAAAACTAAAGTATTTAACTATTTTATTGTTGAATAATTACTGGGTAGGCAATGGACACAATTTGACTACAGGGCGCTTAAAGATTCCATCTTTAGTTTTTACGGAGACGACTCTAACCACACCGTCCCGTCCAGGAAACAATTCTACAATACGACCTAAAGGCCATTGCAAAGGTGAGATATTAGGCTGTTGTATCAAAACAATAGTACCAATTTTAACTGAATTAGAAGGAGTATTCCAGCGTTCGCGTGCCTGCAAGGTGTGCAAATATTCTAAATGCCATCGCTTCCAGTAATCCTGAACCATACGATCTATCATTTGATACCGATCTAAACGATTTAATTTTTCATTAGTAAGATCAGGAGCTGGCAATCTATTAAGCGGAGTAAGCGTTAAAAAATGCGCCGGTGTGAGTGCTAGAGGTTCAGCGGGATCAGAACTTAAGACACAACGGACGTGAGTTAAGTAAAGCTTCGATTTGTATTAACAACGTGTTCATTTCTTCATATGACAACAACTGATTACCTACTACTTTGTATAAATGTGTTTTAACCGATTTTACATTACTTTCCCATAAAGATCCAAAATGTGGTGCAGCCGGCGGATTGAATTTCCATTCAATTCCTCTATTAGCTAATTCAGTGGAGATAGTTTCTACAAATTCTTTAGACTCAACTAAACCATAAATTTCATCTAGAACATTTTTAGCACCAATGAAATTTGATCCGCAATCGGAATACATTACCGAACAAAGACCCCTACGCGCTAGGAAGCGTTTGAAGGCTTGTAAAAAATTAGCAGTTGACAAATCAGAGACGAGTTCTAAATGTATTGCTTTAGTGCTAAGACAGACGAACAGACAAATATATGCCTTTTGAGAGCGTACGCTCAGTGGAGATAGTGTACGGAAAGCGGGCCAGCGAAATCCACTCCGGTGTGCAAAAAAACTTTAGCTTGTTGAACCCGACAAGGCGGAAGATTTCCCATCAATGGAAATTGTGGTTGAGGTCGGGCCTTAAAACAAATATTACATTTATGTATTCGATTTCGCACTACTCCACCTCCACGCGCTGCTAAAATCCAAAATCGTTGTCTTAATAGTGACAAAACTAAATTAGGACCTGTATGAAGGTTGTGATAATGATAATGATCTATCAATAAATCTACTAAATTATCCTTTTTAGGAAGTAAAATCGGGTGTTGGCTATCAAAATCTAAACTTGAATTTACTAAGCGTCCGCCTACTCTAAGAATACCATCTTTTAAAAATGGCCTAAGTTTACGTAAAGATGAACATAATATTTCTTTATTTTTTATCAACGAAATTTCTCGAGAAAAATGAATATTTTGAACCATTTTTATCAAAGTATACTCGGCAGTCTCTAGATCTGCAGCAGATATATAATTTCGACGTGGTAATTTTTTAATAAAACGTAAAACGTAAACTGTGCAACGAAGTAATTTCAACCAAGATGAACAACGTTCTATTAAAGAACTCAAAGGATGAACAAAATCATTAGTGACCACCAATGTTACCAATTTTTGTTCCAGTGGAGTACAATCCTCCTCACTAAAAGATTTAATGGGCCAATAAGACTCATCGGACCACAACCAGCTAGGCCCAGTAGTCCATTCTTTAGTGGCCATAAAACGTGAGGGTGTTAACCCTCTAGAGAGACAATCCGAAATATTATCTTTTCCACTTATGTGAAACCAATTTTTTGAAGGCACTAATTCTTGTATCTTTGATACACGATTTGCCACAAATGTTTTCCATCTATGCGGAGATGAATTTATCCAAGTAAGAACTACTGTCGAATCAGAGAAAGCAAAAATTCTATCTATTTTTAAACGCGATTTAAATGTTTCTACTACGAAATTTATAAGTTTGGACAACAAATGTGCGGCACAGAGTTCAAGTCTAGGTATTGAAAGAGTTTTCAAAGGTGAAACCTTAGTTTTTGCACATATCAAATTAGTTTGGACTTGAGCATCAGTTACTGTCCGTAAATAAACAACAGAACCAAATGAAGTTTCACAAGCATCGGCAAATCCGATTAATATAGCGCTAGAATTTTCAAAAACTCCTATATGACGTGGAATTTGAAATTCACTTAAAAGCGGTAATTCATTTTTAAAATCTATCCACTGTTTTACAAAACTATCGGGGGGAACTTCATCCCAGTCTAAGTGATAAGTCCACAATTGTTTAATGAACAATTTAACTACTAAGATAACTGGAGCCATTAAACCTAAGGGATCAAAAAAGCGATCTACTACCGAAAGAATATTTCGTTTGGTACATTCACGAGACTCCGAATCTATTTTAAAAGTAAAAATATCTAAATTAGGTTGCCACTGTAGGCCTAAAACTTTTAAATAATCAGCCTCAAAATTAACCACATTAACCGCACGGTTTTCAATCGGTATTTCTTCTAAAAGTTCTTTAGAGTTAACCGACCACTTTACTAAATCAAAACCACCAGACTTAAATAATTGAATTAATTGTTTATACAATGATTTTGCCTCATTAATGTTTGAAATACTAGAAACAAGATCGTCCATATATATGTCTCTACAAACTAACTTTGATGCTAATGGATATGATTTTGCTTCATCTATAGCTAACTGACGTATTGTTCTCAAAGCTAAAAAGGGTGACGACTTTACTCCGAATGAAACAGTGTTTAATTCATAGGTAGAAATCGGCTCATTAGGCGAAAATCTCCATAATATACGTTTTAAACATCTATGTTCTGGACACAAAGCTATTTGTCTATACATTTGACGTATATCTGCGGTAAAAGCTATTTCACACAACCGAAAATTAAGAAACATATTCAAAACGTCGGATTGTAATTTAGGTCCAGTGTACAATAAATCATTTAAAGAATATGAACTATCTGTTTTTGCACTAGCGTCGAACACAACTCTTAAAGGTGTACTTGAACTTTCTAATTTAAAAATACCATGATGTGGTATATAATATGCAGGAGAAATAAAATTCTCAGATATTTTAGACATATGCCCCTGTACTATATAATCAGTTATAACATCCGAATATTGATTTTTATAATCATCAAAAAGTTTAAATTTTTTCTCTAACGACATAAATCTTCTAAATGCAACCGAATATGAGTCGCCTAGATTAGATAAACTACTTTTAAAAGGCAATGCTACACTATACCGACCAGAAGGGTCACGTTTGTAAGTAGATTTAAAAATATTTTCACATTCTAAATCGTCTGGATTTTGAAAAGTTTGAAGTGGAATTTCCTCAATTTCCCAAAATTTACTAACTAATTTTTCAAGTGGAGGATCTATAATTGTACAAAAATTTTGTTGAATTTCACTGTTTGAAATAACAGGTGCTGTGCCCATTAAAACAAAACCTAAACTAGTTTCAATAGCTACAGGCAAATTCGGCGGTCCTACTATACGCGTTTGTCCTAGTAAATGTGGGAATAAATCCGCACCTATAATTCCATCAATCTCTCCTGGGATATAAAAGGTACTATCAGCTAACGGAATATTATTAATATAATTAAGTGAATTAGTTTCAACTACAGAAAATGGTAACTTTTCGGCTATACTATCTACTACTAATGTATCTAGTGGATATCATTTGTTTGGGTCAAAACAAGAAGTAATAATTATATTAATACGACCCCTAGTTAAACACGATGCTACGCCAATGCCTCGCACCGTCGAATGCATTTTCAAAATGGGTAACCTCAAGCGCCGCCAATATTCTTGGCTAAAGATGTCGGTCTCGGATGACTGGGGCCGGGCAGGACTATTGCCCTTTACCCCAATACATCGCTGTAGACCGGGGACCAGCCTCGTGCAGGGCGGGCGAACTTACTTTACGTCGGCCCCACTCACAAATGTGAGCGGTGCAGACGATTTCGGCCCACCTCCCTGGGTCCTGGCTCGTTGGACCTTGCTGGCTAAGGCCTCTTCTGGCGTTCTTCTGTCTTCGTCTTCTTTTCTTCGCCAGCTTGTTTGCCCCCCGGGGGGTAGTCATCGGTCTGTTAGGTGTTTTTTTTTTTGGGTTTGTGGCGGGAGTGACTGCCGGTACTCAAGATGCCAAGAGGCATCCTGTCATCCGGATCATCGGTAAGGTAAGGATGAGCTGTGTAGCTCGAGGAAGGGCAGACCTAACTGCTTTGGTAGCATTTTTGGTCTGCCCGGAGCTAGGGGGACTACAGGTACTGGACGGTTGTTTGTCCGGTACCCGCAGGGTCGTGGGTGGGTGGTTGGGTATCGTCATGTCTCTTCCGTGGGGGTGGATCGTCGGTTGGTGGTATGCTTCTCATACTCACCCGTTATCCAGGAGCTGCACCTTCGGCCGCTTGTGCCTCGGAGCATCTGCTGGGTCATAGTCAGTTGCCTCCCTGACTAGTGGGTTCCCATGCTCTTCGGCAAGGGCGTACATCTTTCTGGCTCTCTGCTTGATGATCTCAGTGACCGGGGTGTATTCCAGGTCCCTGTAGATGTCCTCGTTGCGGATGAACCAGGGTGCATCGACTGCCGTTCTGAGGGCGACGTTCTCCACTCTCTGGATCTGATGGAGGTAGCTCTTTGCTTGGTAGCCCCAAGCTACCGAAGCGTACGTCAGCTGAGGCCGGATGAGGGACCTGATAAGCGTGAGCTTGTTTCTCAGGTTGAGTCTGCTCTGTCTACCCGTCATCGGGTAGATTAGGGCTCTCGTCCTCCTGCCTCAAGCGCCGGCAACATTTAACCGTGATAAAATGCGATTGACTGGCCGAATCTAACAAAAATCTAGCTTTATGTATTTCCCCATTTTGATCTAAAATATTGACAATAGCGGTGGATAATAACACAGTTGTATTAAAACTAAATGTTGGTTTAATAACGGTAGAACAAATGCTCATCAATGATGTAGGATTTAAATTAGAATTATCAAAATATTTATTAGATGTCGATGTCGCGGCCGCCTGGTTATGAGAATTAAGATTTGCGGTGACCCCACTACACGATGGCATATCTATACTATCAACCATAGTTTCGCACGCAGGCTGCGCATCGGAGTAATTATCGCGAGACGATTTACCAAAATGTAACAACGAATGATGTCTTAGTTGACAGAATTTACAATTAATTTTACTTTTACATCCTAAAATTTTATGAAAACCTAAACAATTTAAACACAAATTTCTATTTTTCACTATTTTATAACGTTCATTAGGAGAAAGATCTAGAAATTTAGGACAACTAGAAATTAAATGTGTACTAGCGTTACACATCGGACATTTTGTTTGATTGTAATTATGATTAGTAACAAAACTATGCGTCGTTTTAGGTTTACTATTACTTGCATTAGTACTCCTAGGATTACTACTATTGTTTAAGACGGGCTTACTAAAAGAACAAGTGCGTGAATGAATTTTTGTTTGTTCTTTAACAAAATCAATAATTTTCTGATAAGACGGTATGGCTGAATCTCTATGGCAATTTTCAAATAAACGATTAGTTTCCGGATCAAGTTTTTTCAAAGCTAAATATGACAAAGTGAAATCAAATAAATCAGTAATTTCTGATTTTTTAAGAGCTCTTGTGGCACTATCAAATTTTTCTAAAAAGTTATTTAAACTATTAGCAGAGGCTACTTGGGCTGGTTTCAGTTCAAATATTTGATCTAAATAAGTGTTTGCTAATAAACGTTTATCCTGAAATTTGTCTACTAAGGCCTGCCAGATAATATTATAATTATCACCTACAGGTGGAACTCCAGAACAGACAGTTAAAGCTTTGCCACTTAATTTCCCAATTAAATAATGTACCCTATCTACGTCATTTAAATCTTTATTATCATGAATAAGACTTTTAAAACATTCATAAAATGTTGGCCAGTCCTTAGGATTTCCTGAAAACCCCGGCAATTCTAGTTTTGGTAACTTAGGTATATTTTTAGGTGTGCTAGAATGTGCACTGTTACTGACGCCATCTTTTATTTCTGGTTTTTCAAGAGCCTTTTCTGCTATAGATAGAATATTACAATATAATTCATCAAATGTGTCCAAAGCCTGGTAATTCGGTGTGTAATCATCATCTATCTCGTAACTAAGTGTATTTATGTCATCTATAATTTTCGAAAATGCCACTTTGGTGTCCTCTAAAGATTTAAATCTAATCCGGAAATTATTCAAATTTGCCTTATCATCAATATTTCGACCTAAATCATATAATGTTTGTACCCTAGTAAAATATTGTTCTTTTTTCGACACAAGCATATTAAGTTGATTTTCCTTTTTTGTTGGTGCCATTTTAAACTACCACCAGTATTTATTATCTAATACTAAATCAACTAAAAACTACTTATTACCAATAATTTGTATAAACTAAATTAGTGATTACAACTAAATAATTAACGAGAATAATTGCTAAGAGAAAATAACTAGATGTAAGAAAAAACTACCATAAAAAGAATAACTATAAAAAACTATAATCTAGAGGATATTTGCTACTAAAAATACTTTAATATGTAAGATTAAAATATTTTAAACTGAATAAATCTAACTCGAAATCTAACTATAATGATCCGGCTCGAACGGAACCAAAAAATGTTTGTTATTTTCTATTATAAAAATGTAAATTTGGACTGTAATCTCTACAATACACAATTGGTAAATTGGAAATTAACTTACCCAAAATCCTATCCAGTGTTGCACTTCACAATTATTAGATATAAGGGCTATGGGAAGGGTTAAAAGGATAATATGAATTTCTATCTAATAATCAATTAATTTCCAAAATACTGTCTCGAGTTAGGTTCTATCCAGCGCGGCGATGTAACTATATCAACTATATCGTTTTAAAACCTATCTATGTATCTGGTCTACAAAAACCAACCAACAACTATGTTTTGCATCGAAAAAAGATGGAGCAATTTAAATATTTAAATCCTATATCTAGGGACACCTATTGATAGGAAGATTAATTAAATTTAATTTTGATTTGAAATTACTTAAATTACTATTTTAATATTCAATATCAACCAGCGATGAAAGCAAATAAATAAAAAATAATTAATTGTAAAAAACACATCAGTTTTCGACAAGCTCGTTTACATCAATATTTTAAGACGAGGTACATATTTTAGCTTTTTGTTATATTAATTTGTTCTAGAATAATATTACGGAAAAAAATAGTGCAAGTACCGAACGTTTGTACAAATTTGTACGTAACAGGCTTAGACAGACTCACACCAGCACAATGCAGAAGATTTTTATTTTATATTAAATTAATTGCTTAAAAAGATTTTTATTTTTTTGCGGGTCCTCGGCAACCCCGTAACGCCACGAACACAGTGGCGGCAGGTTTTCTGCTTTCCGAAATTCGGAACCGATCGGCGCTTATTGCCTGCTTTTGAAGCGAACACAGTAAATGCAGGTAGAAGCAGGCGAATTTATCAGTTCATTCAACTCATCACTAATTTCCCTCCAATATTTTTCCAACACATTTCTATTAAACGAGGTTCAGACTCTTATGGAAAATCTGAAGAACCTGGAAAATTCAGGGAATTTTAAACACCCTAAAAAAAATCATGGAAATCTCAGGGAAATTTAAATATTTCGCTAAAATCATGGAATTTTGAGTCACGATATGGAAAACAATAAACTACTTAGGAGCTCCCACTGTTATTTTAAATTATTTTAAACTGCAACATTCGTTCGTCCACTTAATGTCGATTTTATACCGCAAATTATTATTTTTTATCAAACTGAAAATGAAAGTAAAAATTATTTGATTACCTACCTAAAATTACGTTTAACATAATGATAATAATTATTTGCCACCGAAGAATATTTTTTTTGTCATGGAAAACCTGGAAAATTCAGGGAATTTTTTTTAAAGTAAAGTCTGAACCCTGTTAAAGTGAAATCTAAGTGTTTTATCCCATATAGGATCTCTTACAAATACGGCAGCAATTAATCTTTCCATATCCATTATCAATAGAAAACCAGCGCGTGCAGCCGGTAAGAAAGAACTAAATAAAATGGTCGGTACCGACTACCAGCGCCGACTAATCGGAACCTGCATCTACTGTGCTACTGCCAATTTAAATGCATGCAATCATTCTCAAAGCTTATAAGCGCGGGTCGGCGCCGACTACCTGGAAACAGGTAACCGGCGATCACTGTGTTCGTGGCGTATAAGCCACCAGCCTACCATTTGCCCGCCTGTCTGTTGCGTCTATCTGCGATTTTCTGGTTTTTCTCTTTAACTGGGAAATCATCTGTATCAAGGTGAGAAGTTATTGTAAAATTAAAAATCAGGCGGAGTTAATTCCAAAAATGCTCTTGCAGGTTACCTGAAGACCAAATTAAATTCGCACAATCCCTCTCATTTCGTGCTGAATTGATTGAATTGAACCATTCACTCATTTTCTGTTATCTTCATTCAGAAATGGAAATCCTTATGCCACATTTGGAAAAAAATTCTAAATAAGAATAGTTTTACTTAATTAGACATTTGCGCATTGATATTTATTGGCAACATTATTTTCTTGTCTACTAGTACGTAATAAAATAAAAATTTACTGTTCAAACTTTTATAGGAAACGCTTCTAAGAACAGGATGAATTATTATTAAAATTTGAGTATTTTAACTTCACTGCTTATCTTTTTCTTCTTTGCACAAAAACATTGTGTCGAAATTATCAATCTATTAAACGGTTCTCTTTATCAAAATAAACTAATTCTTTTATCTCAGTCTCCATGAATTTTATTAGTAAATCTTCCCCTAATCTTCTTTTCTGCATGGGTTCTGTAATTGCAACATTCCAGCCTTTCTTTGGCTTTTCTTTCTTTTTCTTGTGTCCATACTGCAACAGCTGTTTTCTCTTCAGCATAATGATAAGTAATGGACCAGGAGCCCGTCGACACTCCAACCACTAATTGGGTGTCATGGGTTTACTCCCAAAATGTGTGAATTGTTGTTAATTTGGAACAGTAGAGCACAGAAATGATCATGCCAGCCCTTTTTGGGGGCAGGGGCGTACGGCAGGCCCCCAAGGGTGTAAGAAATATGACTTGTAAAAGTCACAAATTAGTTACGCATGGGGGTTGGAGGGATTTTTTAATTTACCCCCAAAAATCATGAATCCAAACTCCCATACATTTTGGGAGGTACAAGGAAGCGCTACGCTCGCCCAAATTTGAAAAAAAGTCAGATAAAAAAATGATAAGTTTATGAATGGCTATCAGGAACCTGGTAAGTATGAACCTCCTGAGTGCGAAAAGACATTCGCCATCTTTGAAAAGTGGTGCGAACGTCTTGACGATAATTGACGGCGTATCGGCTGTTCTTACCGCATGTACTAGTTACCCTTGTGATTCGATGATTTTTGATTTTAACGTCTCAAAAAATGAGAAAACAGACATTTCTATAAGGATAGCTCGAGAGTGGAATGAAATCCTGTTGTTCCTATAGGTTATCTGCTGTTAGCACGTTTGAAGAGCCTCGTATAAGTTATATATTGCCCTCAAAAGCATTTTCAAGCGTTCAGTCCTGATGAATGACATAGTCGTCCATATAAATTTTCAAAGCTAGCCCCATGCGACCCAGAATTTGAATAAGTATTATTACCATCAATTACAATCATCAAAATTTTTAAATACATCTTTCAAAAAGAATTTGAATCATTTGTATCAGTCGACTGATATTATCGCTCTAACCCTTGAATGTAGAGATGTGTCCCTAACTTACCATATGTGGTACGTAAAACTGGTTTATTTTATACATATTTATTTATTTAGGTATTGAATTATTTTTACTTTATACAAATTGAATTTTATTTAATCAATAATGTACACGTATTAATTGAATTCTTATTGAATTACTTATCTTTAAGTTTAACATCTCGCGCGATTCTGTTATTGGATCGACAACTGCTTTTTAAGGAACTTCACAAGGTTTCTCAAGTCTGTTCAAGACTAAAAGTGCATCAACGATGATAGGATACTGGCAGAGTTGGAATCTAAGGTAAGTAGAGACGACTGTCGCCTTCAGCATATAAATTCTTATTGTGTCCTTAGATAAGATCGTCCACATTCTCAACCAATTTTAAAGGGGTATAGTTTAAAATGAGCATTTGGTGATCCTGTTTGCAATAAAGAAACCGTTTGAAATCACAGTGGAAACAAAAATAGTTTTTATTTCATAAATCGTATCTAGCAAAAGATAAACGAGCGGGTGCCAATAGCACAACAGAGAAAAGAGAACATTGTGTAGATTTTGCCGCGTTAACTAGTACATTTTCTGATGGATCTCTTGCGTATTCTATTGTTCTATTTGTATTGTTCAAAATCATTTCAAAACATTGACACACCACACCACTAATATGGTCGACTGTGTTGAAATAAAATCACACGGAAATTCGTTTAAACAAAATCAGTAGAGGAGAGGCAACGACAAGAACCTAACGAAGGGCGTCAGACTAAGCAGTGTTCAATTAGACTTTTATTATAATTTTTTTGGTGGCGGCAGCTCCAATTTTAAGTAGGCATATTTTTTTAGTTTTTCGGATGAGACCTTAACCACCCTCCACCCTGTATAACTAGTGAACAGCATTCGTGCAATTTTTGTGTTTTTCCATTTATATAGTATTTAAATATACACATGCCAAAACGTAATCAAGGTTGTTCAGTATATAGAGTTACCTAAGTGAATTTCAACTTCGTCAAATTATCAGAGTGACGTTTTTTCGTAATAGTACAGTAACTAGACATTTTAATTCAGAAAGATTGTCATATGAATTAAATTTCGTTTTTCACTTTCGAGCGACATTAGGATTGAAGAAAGCATTGTAATCGTCCAAAAATTCGACTTTGATTGACAAATTTTAATTCTACTCCCAGATATAGTCTAGGAGATAACTACATACATGGGGCCTGGGATATAACCTGTGTGCATTGCTGTTATGTTTTAGCAAATATTTTTCTGAGTATTTTATCTTATGTGAGTCAGAAGTCCCCCCCTGACAGTTTTGGCGCTAGCCGCCCCCAAAATGTTCAATTGTGGAACGAAGTTTAACCCTTTGGGGTTTGGTGTTAGTTGAAGAGGGTATCTTGGTAATCAATATTCGATATATGCCAATATTTTTTATCCGTGCAATTGGCAGCACTGGCGACATCAATTATGGCCAAAATTGGAACGTAGTATAACCCTCTCTGACCAGGCCGAAAATTTTCGTTGTCAATGCTAATTGCTGGAAAACCATATACCAACATTTTCTGCTTGACCATTCTCCAGATTTTTTGGCGAAAAATTGGACATTGGCCTAAAACGGGCTAAAACTGGTGCTTTTCAAAAAAAATGTTGGCACCTTCTCAGACTTGCAGTTTTTATACCAAAAAATAGTCTCTGTGAGTGCCAACAGTTTTTTCTCAATGTAACCCCCCCCCTCCCCAACCACTCCCAAAACCCCCAAACATTCAAATACTTTGTTATGTTAAAAACAATAATTTCATTAATTTCTCGGTAATTACTCGCTAAATGTGTCATTTTTTTGTATCCTTTTTGGCATAATAAATAAATAATCGGTATTTGAATGTTTGGGGGTGGGTTGGGGGGTGGTTGAAATGAAATCGTTCTCAAACTCAGCCGAGGCCCAATAATAATTTCATCAAGCTCTGTCTAATCTAAGGTGAGCAAAAATTGGACACAAGATTTATTTTAGTCAGTAATTTGGCAAATACGTTAAGGACAAAAAGTCAAATTTCGTCGAAATTGTATTCAAATTGGTAATTAGGTATTTTATATGTACCTGATACCTAATCTGATATAACAGGGTGTAATAAGTTTCATATCATTAAAAAAACTGGTGGTAGGGAACAACTAGACAAACAAAAAACCTTATATAACATGAAATGTAAAGCCCATAGCTTTGGAGAAAAAATTAATGAAAAGTTTTAATAATATTGTTTGAGAACTACTGGAATATTGAGGTAGGATATGTTATCATCGCGTCTGGTCGCGCATGAATGTCAAGGGATCTACAGACGATCCAACTTGCTGAAGCCAACATTGTCGTCATGATTTAAACTCATTCGTAGAAGTGAGCTGGTTTGCTGGAATTCCAGCAATCTTCATAGCGACAAGGTTGGATTCAGCAAGTCGGATTGTCTGTAGACTTCTTGACATTTGTGCAGATAGGTGCTCTTCCTTGTGATATTCTCAAGCAATATTTTAGTTTATATCGTTACTTGGTTAAGTACATGGGCGCAGCCCGGGAGCCATGCCCCCCCCCCCCCCCCAGCCGTCTTCCATGAGCCAAAAAGAAGCATAATCTCTATCAGTACAAAGCAGTATCCAAATTATCCCTTGAAATAAATATTTTGTAATTAAAGCCAATATTATCTAGTAGAGGAATCTACATACACATCCGTTTTCAACCATTTTCTGAAAAATTTTCCTCATCCCCTGGGGAGGCCGGTTCTATTGCCCCCCCCCCCCCCATGAATTTTCTGGCTGCGCCACTAGTTAAGTATGTACACACATTCGTTCTTTTGTACGTTGCCCTTGTTATTTTTGAATTTGGGCCACTGCGTTATTATACTCTTCGCAAAAACGAAGAGTATATTGTATTTGATCGGCATATTTCTAAATCAGTAAATATCGCTCGTAGAGAAAAAAAATTCAGATCATTATGTTAGTGTTCTTTTACCTTTCTTGTTATTTTTGTTCCCTTTTTGTCTTTCTAAATCCCTCTAGGTCGAAAACTTTTCAAAATCCTAATTTTTTAAACCACAATTTTATTTCTACCCTACCTTCCTTCTCGGCGATCAGACCACAACGTCGTCATTTGTTCGAACGAGTTTTTTCGTTTAGTTGTGTTTCCCGTAACAACAATCAAAATTATGAATTGCGTCCGCCTACGATTTTAGTGTTCTCAGTGTTGTGTTTATTACTTCCACGTCCAGTGGAAGTATAGTAACGACAAAAAATTTTTTAAAATTTTTTATTGTTCAAATAGGCTTAGAATGTCACGAAACGTCGAGATTTTAAGTTTGAGCGAAAAAAAAATTTCTGTCTGTCGGTCTGTCGGTCTGTCTGTCGGTTTGTCTGTCGGTCTGTCTGTCACTTTTTTTGTGCGCACGTTTACTCTGGAACCGTTTGAGATATTGACTTGAAATTTGGTACACATATGTACTTTAACGAGATCTAGAACTAGATTATATTTTCATCTTGTTCCGTCGAAGGGTTGGGGGGTAAATTGGGGTAAATTTGGGGAAAATAGGTAAATCAAGCAGGTAAGAGTGCATAAAATTGGTATTTAGAATATACAAGAGAAGCTGAGGTCTCAAAAAAAATTTTGGCATTAGCCACCCCCATTACCACCCCCACCCCATTACTAAAGGGGATGAAAAAAAATTGTGATTTAGGGTGTGTACAAGAATCAGAAACCTCAAAATGTTTTTTTACTTCATCCACCCCCACTACCACCACCTATCACCACCCCCACCCCGCTACCGATGTAGGGTATCGTTTTATGGGTTTTTGGGGTAGAGGATTTCAAATATTATATTATTAAAGTTCAATAAACAATTATTTCCATATACAAAATTTTTTCGTTGTGAGTGACTTAGATAAAAAAATCTGGATGTGGAAGTAGTGATTCCTTGGGCAGCGGTTTTTTTAAATTACACAGCCACACAAAAAAAATAAAGTGTCTTGACCCCAGAGACTGACTAGGTAGACCTTATGTTTTTCGGGTCGCTGAATCCGAATCCGGGGTCCATTTGATCCCATATCATCAGGTTTAAGGTCATTTGAAGGTCAAATTGAGATATGACCGTGAAAAATTCCGTAAAAAATTTATGTTTATGTTTTTGAGGTTGCTGAATCCGAATCCGGGGTTTATTTGATCCCATGTCATCAGGTTTAAGGTCATTTGAAGGGCAAATCGAGATATGACCGTGAAAAATTCCTTAAAAAATTTATGTTCATGTTTTTGAGGTTACTGAATCCGAATCCGGGGTCAATTTGATCCCATGTCATCAGGTTTAAGGTCATTTGAAGGTCAAATTGAGATAGGACCGTGAAAAATTCCGCAAAAATTTACGTTTATGTTTTTGAGGTTGCTGAATCCGAATACGAGGTTTATTTGATACCATCATGTCAGAATCAAGGTCAAATGAAGGTCAAACACATGAAATTCAATAATACAATCTTTTTCGACCCCGGATTCTGAAAAAGCAGAAAATTTCACGTCCAAATACATCCTGAACGGTTCATGGAACCGATTTCTTAGGTCATTTGTTGGTTACCAAGCGGTCAAATGCTTATTTTCCATTTCTTAGCTGATATATTGATTGTAAATCGAAAACTTGCGTCTATGACTAGTGACCTTTAAGTTTTTGTTGTCGCTTATCACGATCCTGGTATCCATTTGATACCATGACGTATAAACCAAGGTCAATCGAAGGTCAAACACCATAATTCGAATGATATAAATTTTTTAACCCCGTATTCTCAAAGAACAAAAAATCTTACGTACAAATACGTCTTGATCTGAGTCGAACCGAACTTTAGGTTTCATATGGAGGTATTAAACTATTTTGAGATGTTTTAAACTACATTTTTAAGCCCAAAGACCTAAATCCAAATCTGCTGAATTCAATAGCACCAAAATTCAATAACCCAATAACCTACTAGCTCTAAAAACCTGATCCCGTAGCTATAAAATGGGGATTACAGACGATGAAAGCTGATGAATCCATTTACTTGAATGACCACATTGCTCAATAATCCCATAACCGAGTAACCCCATAATTTTATTACTTAGTCTCTCATAGCAAAAATTCTGTTCTTTATAATTAAATTTGTTGATCTTCACAACTCCAAACCATGCCACTGTAATTATGGAACTCATTTTCTCGTTCTGCAACTTATCATGAAATTTCTTTGCATGGAACAACCTTTACACCTAAATCAGCATTGCACTTGTGTCTGCATCCAGGGCACCTCCTCGCGGTGACGGAGGGCAACGGAGTAAGCCCGTTATGATGTACAAAATCCGTTCACGCAACCTTCTCGTGGTATACATCGGGTAACGCTAATGCTGACGGTTTTACAATTCAGTTGAAAGATTCAAAAGAAATCTGTATTTGACCTGCAGATGATCTTTCAGGGTCCAAAAAATTATATCATTCAAATTATAGCGTTTGACCTCAGTTTATACATCATGGTATCAAATGGATACCGGGATCGTGATAAGCGACCACAAAAACTTAAAGGTCACTAGTCATAGACGCAAGTTTTCGATTTACAATCGATATATCAGCTAAGAAATGGAAAATAAGCATTTGACCGCTTGATAACCAACAAATGACCTAAGAAATCGGTTCCATAAACCGTTCAGGATGTATTTGGTCGTAAAATTTTCTGCTTTTTCAGAATCCGGGGTCGAAAAAGATTGTATTATTGAATTTCATGTGTTTGACCTTCATTTGACCTTGATTTTGACATGATGGTATCAAATAAACCCCGGATTCGGATTCAGCAACCTCAAAAACATGAACATACATTTTTACGGAATTTTTCACGGTCATATCTCAATTTGACCTTCAACTGACCTTAAACCTGATGACATGGGATCAAATAAACCCCGGATTCGGATTCAGCGACCCGAAAAACATAAAGTCTACCTAGTCAGTCTCTGGGGTCAAGACACTTTATTTTTTTTGTGTGGCTGTGTTATTTTTAGGTCCATGTAGACACATTTTTATCTTATCCTAGTTTTAAGTTTGCCTACGGCAGACAGGAGCCACTAGCTCACATCCTCTATTTTTCTCAAAGCCAAACCGGACCTACCCCGTCCAGCCTCACACCCACCTCGGCGGCGTTTGCCGTGGTTGTCTGGCTGGCTCCGGTTAGGATCCGAGGAGGCGTATATATGTACTAAAAGTATTTAATAAAATATTGTTGTTGTTGTTGTTGCTTTGTCTGGCAATCCAAAGGCCTCGTGTTTGAATCCCTAAGAGGGTTTTTTTCCATTCTTTTTTTCATATATATTTTTTTTACAACAAAGTTGATATCACAAAATTTAGAATGTCCAAAAACTAATATTATTTACAAGAAAACTGCGAAGAGTATCCTATAGAATGTGTAACAATTATATAAAAAGCTCAGTAAATCGGCGAAGAGTATAATGCTTCCACTAGTTTATAGTTAAGACTTATTTTATTGAGTTACCGTTCAAGTCGTTAAGTACTTGGTTACGTAAAGACACTACTTATAGTTGACTACAGACTTATTATGCGTGTAAAAAATGTTGGCGTTTTTTATCTTTACCGCACCGCCAAAGACGCCGACATCTTTTACACGCATAATAAGTGTGTAGTCAACTATACTTGCTCATTATTTCTGTGTTGCTTTTTGGATTTTGGATCAAGCTTCTTTTTTTTTTCCTTTATTGACAACGTTAATTGATAGTATAGTGTGGTATTTTAAAACACATATTTTGGACATTATGGGAGATTACACTTATCCAAAGCTCGCGGATGTGCACTTGTTGTATGGAGAATGTCGTGGAAATGCAGCTGCTGCGGAACAGCGTTATCGTTTAAGATTCCCTAATCGAAACAGTTCGACTCGATGGACATGGAGGAGAGCGAGGTCCACAACACGAAGACAGGGTAATTGAAGCGGAGTTTCAAATTTTGAAGCTCGTAAAAGAGGATTCAACTTTAAGCACCCGCGATATCGCGAACCATGTGGGAGTATCCCATCTTGGGATATAGAGGAGATTGAGAGATATGAACGTTCACCCTTATCAATGTCAACGTGTCCAAACTTTAGAACCTCAATATTTTGCAAAACGAATAGAATGTTGTAGGTGGATTTTGAGAAAACACGAGACAAATGAGGATTTTTAAACGTTCTGTGTTTCTCCGATGAGCGGTGTTTTACAAGGAATTTTAGAAATATGCACTATTGGACAGACGAAAACCCACATGTAATAAGAAGGCCACATTTTCAACGATGGTTCAGCGTTAATTTGTGGGCAGGAATTTGCGGTAATGAAATAATTGGACCTATACAATTACCTGCTAGATTAAATGGTGATGTATACTTGAATTTTTTACGAAACATTGCCAAATTTGTTGCAAGATGTACCTTTGGCAACGCGCAGAAGAATGTGGTATATGCACGACGGCGCGCCAGTCCATTTTAGTCTGGCTGTTCAAAATATTTTAAACAGAGAGTTTCCTCAACGATGTATTGGACGTGGGGGATCAGTACCATGGTCTACTAGATCACCCGACTTAAATCCGATGGATTTTTATTTTTGGGGGCATCTTAAATCTCTGGTTTACCGTGACCTAATTGACACTTTAAAACAATTGCTGCAGCGTATTTTAATGTGCATAGAAAGCATAAAAAAATGATCCTAATTCAATGTGCCGAAATGTGTTTTCATAGAGATGTAGGTCATTTCGAACAATGTATGTAAATCAACAATAATTTATTGGTAAGTTCTAGATTTCTCGAGTAGGCCTGTCCACCACGCTGTCACATTGCTGCCAGTTTCAAGTCAAAGTCGCTACTGGGTTAGATATAAATTTTATTATAATGAGCAACTTTTGTGGTTTTGTGACAAATTCAAAAGAATTCTTCTGTTATTGGTTGTTACCTGTTGGGCAATAAAGCCATTATTATTATTATTATTAATATTATTATTATTATTCTTATTCGCCGTTTTGTTCTGATCTGTTTATTATTGTTTACATTGATTTCCATAGAGACCAAAGACTCGATTTTTAGTTTTCGATACCTGATTGGAAAAAATTATGTGCGCAATTAGTTAAAAAAAAAATAGATTTTTCCTAACTTAACATACACATAACTATTTTCTGTTATCGTATCTCGGACATCTAACTGTTCGCTTTCCAATTTAATGAAATAGTTACTCAGTTGTTAAGCTTTCAACACAGAACACTTATTTATGTTACAAATGGTAATGAAAAATTAAATTCTATAAATTATAAACCACGCACAAATTTGTTGATATCTTTTGGTTTAACCTCTGCTTATTTGATATGCTCTGGCCATCTCGTGGGAGCTTGCCACTTCTTTCTTTTTTTTTTGGATTCTTTTATATTGTGTGAAGCAGTGGCGTGGCGGCTCTAGAAATTTCAATCATTTTTTTTCTCGTCCGTGGCATATGGGACCCATACGAAATATGGGAAATAACATCTAGTGAAGCACTTCTCTAGCGATCCCTAAAAAATGTTGAAAAAGCAGTTTGCGAAAAAAATTTTCAAAATTCGGGTGCTGGTCTAGGGACTCCTATTTAAAATTATTCTTTTTTGTCATATACATTTTACTTCTCATAAAAATGCAACAATAGGTTTTGGAGTTTATAAAAATATTTTCATTACTAACTGAAATACAACGAATTGAAATTTTGTAATTTGTTAAATTGTAAATTACAAAGTTTCAGTTCATTGTATTTCAGTTAATAATGAAAATATTTTCATAAAGTCCAAAACGTATTGTTGCATTTTTATGAAAAGTAAAATGTATGTGACAAAAAAGAATAATTTTAAACAAGAGTCCCTAGACCAGGGGGAGCGCCCGAATTTTGAAAAAATTTTTCGCAAACTGCTTTTTCAAAATTTTTTAGAAAAGTGCTTCACCAGATGTTATTTCCCATATTTCGTATGGGTCCCATGCGCCACAGACGAGAAATAATTATTGAAATTTCTAGAGCTGCCACTGGTGTGAATTATTTGTATATGTAGTGATGTGTATTGTGTATACATTTTTTATATTATGCATTTTCTATTTTTGACTTGCCAAAAACGTATTTTGTAACTTAGTCATATAAAATATCTATCAAAGCTCCAATAATTTTGTTCCAAATTAAAAACACACATGTAAACAAATCCTCTGTTTAAACCCCTGTGGCCATCCTGTGCTTGCGGCTGTGTAGAAAGAGAAAGCAAATTATGTACAAGTTCGGTTTAAGCGGTCCCATCAAAGTGCAGTGCTTCTTGCTATGAGACCGTGCGGCGGCGAGGACACAAGTCGGTAATCTTTACACTTTTTTATGACTTTTTAAAAATTAACTTTTTAAATTAAGAAAATTCTATTTTTGGGAACTATACATCCATTGACCCAGAAACGCAGTGGTTCTCAAATGTCTCCTACCTTAACATTCAAATTATTGACTTAAGTTTTTTTCAAAGTATAGGTTTTGTTGTCTAGTCGGTCTCCATTACCAGTTCCCAGTCCCCATTATCAGTTTTTTTTTAATACCATGAATCTAATTAATTACACCCTGTATATATATATATATATATATATATATATATATATATATATATATATATATATTTTTTTTTTTTTTTTTTTCGGAAAATTTACATAAAAGTAATTTATAGTAGAGTCAAAATAAAATGTGAGTGGAATTCTCTGGCTACAGCAATTTTATTGTTTTGATTTGTTGCAGGTTTAATAACAAGTGCTCTGAGCAATTTTTTCCAAAATCCGTCCATTGCTTCTTGTAGAATTTTAACAATTTATTTTTCAATACATAAATTTTCTGCTATTTTTCCTATTATCTCATGTCATAGTAATCGTATCGCAATAATAAAAATACCAAACTGTTTGCTATAAAATTATGAATAAGACTAGGCATTTTAAGAAGCTTCTTGATAATTTGTAAATTTGTAAAAAAATAAAAACCACAAAAAATTCCCTTTTTTACCAGTTTAAGAAATATGACGTAATAATCCATCAATTTTAACGAAAGTTGGTGTAACCATGCGCTTTATTGAACTATACGTCCGTGCCAAATTTTAGAGCGAAATATTTATTCAAACAGCTAAAAATTAACAATAATTTCTAAATTTCCATCGCACTTTGTTTAAGTGCATCGACTCGTAGTGGGACAATTTTTCTTTTAACATGTAGACATGTACTTTACGGTGTTGCTTAGAAAGAAAAAAAAATTAAATTTGAACTAATTTTTTGGAATTTAATTGTAATTATGGATATTGCACGTATAAACAATTTCGAATAACTACGTGATTTTTTTATGAAACCAAAAACGATAAGCGAATTATGAAAGTACATGAAATAACCAACGTTTAAAAAAAAGGATGATGTTCTACTTGCACTTGACTTCGTGACACGTTAGTTTTTGCGTTTTAGTCGATTATAAGTAACCATATTGATATTTTTTCTTCAAATTTGCGCATATTGTTCCAAAATGATTATATTTCTTTCTCTGCTAGTTGAAAATTATCTACAACTAAAACTTTTTGAATTACATCGCATAAAGTACCATTTAGGACCTAACGCACGTTGAAAAAAAAATTATCTCCCCACTCCCTGAATATTGTAACTAGGCAACTAACTTAATTAATGGTATACATCACTCCATTTTCATCATAACGAGTCTTTTTTATAACATTTTTAGTCTTTTTCGTATATTCTGATTCTTTTATTTGACAAAATATGGTTTGTTAAGTTTTTATTCATCAAAAATTCAACAACCTTTATTATTTTATAATGTTTTCGGCTTTTGTCATATCTGATTTTCCGTTTCTTTTTAAAATGTTTGTATTTTGTGTTTATTTTCAATTTTTAGTGTATTGTAACGTAAAATAATTTGTTTAGCTGTTATTTAATTAAAATGCATTGGATATTTTAGCTTCATAATATTTATTTTGTGGGACCAGACTGGATATATGAATATAAAGAAAATTAAAGACAACATTTATATAAATGATACTTAAAATATATTCTGTTTATGAATTTAACGTGATTACTGAATGATCTGATTCATCTTCATCGACGGAGCTTTCTTCACTATCAATTTGAAAATCATCCTCACTTTCCGAAACATTGCTACTTCGTTGTTGTCAATGTTTTCCACTGTAACAAATGAATTTTTAAAGTCTGCTTCATCTGTTTCCATTTCATAAATCGATAAAACATCGTCTTCATCGTCGTCAAGTTCGTCCTTAGTTTGTTTCAGTGTTATTTCAGAACAGTTGTTGCAATTTAATCCATTACAAAAATGACACAAATTTGTGTATTTAATCACCACCCTTTTACATGAACAAAGTTTTGTTTTGCAACCCGATTTACACATAAGCAAATAGTATTCAATAAATTATCTGACAAAGGATTTTTTGTTGTTGTCACTGGCATTAATCCATTTATGGTATCTTTCCAATCATACTCTTCAGGATTTTTATCTGCAAATCCTAACCATTACTGTATTTGAAAATACACCCTCAATGAATGTTCGTTTGCAGCCTCTTTGGTTGGTGGGAGAACAGATAATTTACATGATGTTTTTGAAGTGCATTTTTTAAAACATTCAAAACGCAGAACGTGCATGTAAACATGTGTTTTTCATTGGATCTGAACCATGCAGTGCTACGATACAACTTATACCAGCAGAAAATATCCTTGCCTTTGTAGCTTGTCGATAGTAAAAAACTTGCACATCTTTTTGTAAGAATGGATATTTCTTCTAATTGTTTATCATCTTTCTTTAACAAGGATATTCTTTGGAATAGAAGAGTAGGATCAATTGGCACTTCTTTTTTATTCACATTGACAGTAGAGTACATCACGCTTAAGAGTAAAAAAAAATAATTTAAACCATCAAATGCTTCGTATTATTGACCAGCGACCACAAGGAGAACGTCACTTCCGTTCGGACAACGAGAAGCAGTAGTACGTATTTATCAGCGGAAAATGGCAAAAGATTCTTCAGAAAAGCTCCTACGAGTCACGCAGGACTACACTTAGAAATCCATAACATTTCATATTACACTAGCGAAAACAACAATTCTTCATCTGAAGGAACGAAGCAAAAGTGGCTCAATTGCAAAAATTATTTCGTACTTCAGATAACACATCGCAAATAATCTATATTGTCTTGAATTGTTTAATTAAACATAGAAATAATCTACTTAGATTAAAATTTCCAATGTATTTTAATTAAATAACTGCTAAACAAATTATTTTACGTTACAATACACTAAAAATTGAAAATAAACACAAAACATAAACATTTAAAAAAAAACGGAAAATCAGATATGACAAAAGCCGACAACATCATAAAATAATAAAGATTGTTGAATTTTTGATGAATAAAACCTTAACAAACTATATTTTGTTAAATAAAAGAATCAGAATATACGAAAAAGACTAAAAATATTATAAAACAGGCTCGTTATGATGAAAATGGAGTGATGTATACCATTAATTAACTTAGTTGCCTAGTTACAATATTCAGGGAGTGGGGAGATAATTTTTTTTTCTAACGTGCGTTATGTCCTAAATGATGCTTTATGCGATGTAATTCAAAAAGTTTTAGTTGTGGATAATTTTCAACTAGCAGAGAAAGAAATATAATATTTTGGAACAATATGCGCAAATTTCAAGAAAAAATATCAATATGGTTACTTATAATCGACTAAAACGCAAAAATTAACGTATCACGGATTCAAGTGCAAGTAGGATATAATTTTTTTAAACGTTGGTTATTTCATGTACTTTCATAATTCGGTTATCGTTTTTCGTTTCACAAAAAAATCACGTAGTTATTCGAAATTGTTTATACGTGCAATATCCATAATTACAATTAAATTCCAAAAAATTAGTTTAAATTTAATTTTGTTTTCTTTCCAAACAACACCGTAAAGTAAAAGCCTACATTTTAAAAGAAAAATTGTCCCACTACGAGTAGATGCACTTAAACAAAATAGTATGGAAATTTCGAAATTATTGTTTATTTTCAACTGTTTGAATAAATATTTTGCTCTAAAATTTGACACGGAGGTTTAGTTCAATAAAGCGCATGGTTACACCAACTTTCGCTAAAATTGATGGATTATTATATCATATTTCTTAAACTGTTAAAAAAGGCAATTTTTGGTGATTTTTATTTTTTTGCAAATTTACAAATTATCAAGAAGTTTCTTAATATCCCTAGTCTTATTTATAATTTTATAGCGAACAGTTTGGTATTTTTATTATTGCCATACGATTACTATGACATGAGATAATAGGAAAAATAGCAGAAAATTTATATGTTGAAAAATAAATTGTTAAAATTCTACAAGAAGCGATGAACGGATCTTGGAAAAAATTGCCCAGAGCACTTGTTATTATACCTACAACAATTCAAAACAATAAAATTGCTGTAGCTAGAGAATTCCTTATTAACCTATTTTTATCCTTAATTTGACTCCACTATTAGTGATGAACAAAAATTTTTAAGCTAGGCGAGAAAATAAGTTCTGTGCTGCAGTACCATCTATTACTTGTTCAAAATAAAAACGCCTTCATTTCAACTATGTTTATTTTTTCACAAACGAAAAAACAGTGACATTATATTGCATGTATTTGTCTTAATGACTTTAGAACCAACTTTATATCCAATTACGTTTTGCAAATTCCTGCACAATATACCAAGCTCTCTCTTTATGTTCTTGAGTATGCTTGGATGTAAAAATGGAATTCAATTTCTTCATGACGTGCACGAATTGAGAACTGGTCGCCTCGGTGGTCACTTCTTTTAAAAATTCTCCAAAAGAAAATGATGTAACTTCGCAGTCAAAACTTTGTAGGGTACCGATCAGACTATCATGGTAATGCTTTATTAATTCGTCCAAATGTTCCTCCAAAACTGATGTTTCGACGCTGCTGAACAGGAAAAATACTAAGTCAGTTGCTGGAGAGCCGTAGGTGTAATACTGAAAATAAAAAAAACAAAAAGGTTGTTATATAAAAATTTTAAAAATCAATTTAAATATGTTTTCATTAATCAAATATATATCTTAACTAAAAGAGTACTAAAAAGGACATAATCCATATAAAGTAAATAAACGTGTAAAAAGAAAACCTCAAGTTATAATGCAAAACTATTTTTCCAGTAAAACGCGCATTTCGTTTCTCGATACACCGATGTCATGACTTCGCAATTAAAAAAACTCGGCGTTCGTTGTACAAAAAAACATCAGAGATAGGTAAAGGAAATTTTTCATATGAAAGCTTCTGGAACAAAGTTTTGAAAAAATGAAAGCTTCCAATAAAATATTTGAATATTCCGAAAGTTTCCAAAGGAAACTTCCCGAAATTATGGAAACTTTCAAATATTCAAACATTTTATTGGAAACTTTCATTTATATCAAAATTTCGTTCCGGAAACTTTCAAATGGAAAGTTTCCGGAAGATCCATATTACGAAAATTCCTGAAATCCTAATATCTAAGACCTGAAAATCGCAAAGAACTATGGCGGCACAAAAAAGTCAATTTTTATTTAAATAGCAACAATATAATGGCGAAAAATAAGCGTTTCGGAACCTTTTGATACTTTGGTGACCAGTACAAACATAACTATCAACTGCACCATTTGTTTCGTTAAAACCGTTATTCTAGAGAACTTCCTGCCAAAAGGCGCGTATAGTGTTTTTAAGATACTGACGAAGAAGCATACAAATAGGTGTCCTTATTTTGTTAGTAATAAGAAGACCATAAGCAGCTGAAAGACGGTAAGACTGCTGAGCCCCATGACATTCCACTTGAAATATTCAAAGCCTACCCTAGCTTGTTTGCTAAAAAAAAAGTGTGAACCACAGAGTAGATACCGGACGAGTGGAGGAATGACCTCATCGTCAAACTGGAATTGGCGTGAAATAACAGTATTAAACACTATCAATAAGCCGATAGCTACTATTTTATACCTTCATATCTCAGAATCTCTTGAGTCAACCCTCCGATGCGAACAGGCAGACTTTAAACTTCACCGAGCCCGAGTCGACCACATCGACATTATCATAGAACAATCGCGGAAACGCTCAGCAATACTTCTGGTAATCGTGGACTTTGAGTGGGCATTCGGCACCCTACGAAATGTGGCTATATGGTGGGCACTTCATGAT
The DNA here is from genome assembly GCA_936432065.2 of Rutpela maculata. NCBI lineage: Eukaryota > Metazoa > Arthropoda > Insecta > Coleoptera > Cerambycidae > Rutpela > Rutpela maculata. The sequence goes on along the minus strand of OW386288.2, from coordinate 66,745,376 downwards.
AGGAGTACCTGAAAAATTGATTAATGTCATCAGGGATCTATACAGTAAATCTAACTACCAGTAAAGAATGGAGTAAAGCAAAGACGCGTTTGTCCCCCTTCTATTTAACATTGTCCTAGACGAGGTAATGAGAAAAGCAAATGATGCATAGATGGGGTCTTGCTGACGGATTAGAACATCTGGATTACTCAGACGATATATGCTTGCTGGCCCACATGCTGAGAGACATGAAAATCAAAATACAACGGTTGGGAAACAAAGCATTAAAAGTTCGGTTCAAAATAAACACAAACACAGCGAAGGAAACGCGCTCTGGAACTGACAGTGAGGAAAGTCTGTTTTATTGTGAACATCAAATTGAATAGCTGAGCAAGTTGATCTTTCTGGGAAGCAGTATTGACCAGAATAAGGGCACAGACAGAGACGTCAAAGAGAGAATAATGAAGGCCAGAAAAACTCAAAATTCTCAAAACGTATGGACGCAGGCATCTATTCCAAGAATACCGAGCGGAGGATATTCAACATCAATGTCAGATCGGTGCAGCAGTAGTAGGTCATCACAAACCGATGTTTACGCATAATTATGACAGTTTTCTGGCCGGATCGGATATCAAACGAGAATATATGATACAGAACCAATCAGAAACCAGTTAAACTGGAGATTCGACAGAAGAAGTGTGGATGGCTGGGCTATATGCTTCAACAACCAACCGAATATGCAGCCAGAAGGGCATTGGAACACCCAAGGAAACCGAGGAAGAGGTAGACCCAGGACAACTTGAAAAAGGGCAATCTCGAAGATGATCATGGAATGAACTTAATAGCGTACAGTCGCGAATACAAATCAGCTTCACCAGAAATTGCGTCAGATGGCGCAACTTTGTGAGGGTCCTACATACATATTGTTAATAACTGTTTAATCCAGAAAAGAAGGGCAGTACACACCTCCCAATGAGTATGGTTCTCTAAAACAATTCTATTTTTTATGACGGCGGCCTGTGAAGACTAATGTCACATACAAATATTTTATACAGGGTGTTTGGTATATCGATAGAAAATTTTCACTCAGTCGCAGCTGGAGTCCTTTGGAACCTATATGACCATATTTACCCTTCCGAAAAGTCTCACCCTTTTTGAGATATTCACTTTTTTAGATATTTTTCGAAATAGTTGTGTTGTTACTAATAAATGCCATTTTTTATGAGACTAAATACTTTCAGCTTTCTTAAATATATTTTTTTAGATATTCTTAATATGCATTTTTTCGAAACAGCACAAAAAGAAATGCCGACGTATTGGTATAAAAATTATGTAGGACAATTTATGTGTTGAAATATTGGTTAGATTTTTTTCTATTTTAAGCAACATTTTCTCAAATGCGACACTGCTTCGAGAGATGCAAATAGTTTTAAAAACTTTTCTATTGCATACTCTTTCCAATGGTGTACCACGATATGACAGAATTATAGTTCATTAAACTAAAAAATAAACATATTTGTAGACATAACATTTTTAATAAGGAAAGAATATTAAACAAAATCATAATAAATCCAATGTTCTGTCTGAGACATACTGAAATGAAATCAAACGTATTTACACGTACAGTGAACAAGAAATGAAATAAACAAAGGGTAGATATCAGGAGACCAGACGCAAAAAATTGTTTTGCTTGGATCCCACTGACACATTTCAACGTTCGTGTCAAACGCTGTTTTATTTAATTATTCACAGTATTGTCACATTTTTCTGCAATGGCATCTTTTTCTAATTCTCTTTATATACGGAATAGCATGTGCAGCAGCAGCTAAAGATTTTTATCGGGAACGATTTCCAACAAGAAGAATTCCTAATGTCCAGGTATTTTGTAACACATATCGACGTATACGTAAAACAGGTAATCTTTATAATAGAGAATGGATGCATATTGTGCAACATGGTCCTGAAATAGATGAGCAAACTTTAGATGCTTTCGAAGCAGATCCTACCAGCAGTATTCGAAAAGTAGCTCGTCAACTGAATTTGTCCATATGGAATATTTGGACAACTCTTAGGATTGAAGGGAAACATCCATTCCACTACACGCCTGTTCAGGGGCTCGAAGAAGGTGACCCAATACGGAGAATGGCTTTTTGCCGTTTTGTGTTAAACGCGGATCTGAAAGATCAACGTTTTCAGAAAGTATTTTGTGGACAGACGAGAAGGAATAACAAATTTTCACAATCTTCATTACTGGGGCAATGCTGACGAAAATCCGCACATGAAAAAACAAACGTCTTTTCAATACGAGTTCGGTGTGAATGTATGGGCAGCTGTCATTGACAGACCTTTCATTGGTCGGTACTATCTTCCAGACAATTTAAATTGAGACAGTTATTTAGAGTTTTTGCAGAGTAATTTACCAGATATCTTAGACGACATACCCCCAAATGTAAGAGACAGACTAATATTTCAAAACGACGTATGTCCTGCTCATTACCGAATTATTGTGAGGGAATTTTTAGACGAAACATTTCTTAATCATTGAATTTGGAGAAATGGGCCGATATTGTGGCCAGCGAGGCCTCCAGACTTGACGCCCCTCGATTTTCATGTCTGAGGTCGAATGAAAGAACTAGTTTATGAGATTGAAATAACCGACCGTGACCCCCTTCTACGGAGAATTAATGAAGCAGGTGCCAGAGTAAGAGAAGAAATGAGGTTAGGCGTCACCCAAATATGAAAGAGAGCACGTAAATGCGTTAGAAATGGAGGTTTGAAAATGAAATGAATTCATTATTAGTTTTAGTTACATTTGTTTTAGTTAAAACTGGAAATAAAAGTAATAAAATGATCAATACTTATTTCATTTTTTTCCTAATTAAAAATGTAATGTCTGCAAATATATTTCCTTTTTAGTTTAATGAACTATAATTCTGTCATAACTTGGTATACCAATGGAAAGAGTATGCAATAGAGAAGTTTTTTAAAACTATTTGAATCTTTTGAGAAAATTTTGCTTCAAATAGAAAAAAAATCGAGTCAATGTATTTCAACACAGAAATTGTCATACATAATTTTTATACCAATATTTCGGTATTTCTTTTGGGGCTGTTTCGAAGTGCATATTAAAAATATCTAAAAAAATTATTTAAGAAGGCTGAAAGTATTTATTGTCATAAAAAATAACAAGTAACAACTCAACTATTTCGCAAAAATATCTAAAAGTGCCGATATCTCAAAAACGGTGAGACTTCGCATAAGGATAAATTTGGTCATATAGGTTCCAAACGATCCCAACTATCAGCCAGTGAAAACTTTCTATCGATGTATTAAACACCCTGTATACTTGATATAGGTCATTTTCAGCAGTGAGTTGGGTCCTTCCTGTGCGGGAAAATCCTGTGTAGAAAATTGATTTCCAATTGAAACTTAAAATGTGAAAAATTTCATTAGAATGTAAAGACTTTGTTTTCACTTTTACCTAGAAATGTCTTGAAGGAAGTTATCATTCTAATAAATATGACCTTTGCAACGATTCATGAGAGTCGTAATGAAATAGAGATAGTTGAGTAATTTAGTCTTCTCAAAGTGTGTTGTTTCTTAACTATTTTTGTTCTACAAAATCACTAAATTAGTGTCTGCTTGAACTGAGACTAGACGTGCATTAGAAAAGTGGTAGATATACTTCATGACGTCAATGTTCTAGAGAACTTCTGAAAGGAATTCTTTTAAATTTTGATCGTAATCTTTAACGCCTCAGACTAAACGAGAAGAATAGCGATCTGTATATTTCGCAGACAAAACTCAGTTAAGTAGAATTTTAGGCAATTGTATAATTACGGTTTAGATTAGACAACTGATAACATAACTTTTGATGGAAGATCCGATCTTCATTTTGTCAGAACAGATAGATGAATCGTGATGCTCAAGTTTCCGTTGAGGACATAATAAACAACTTTAATTCTCGTTTCTTAAACGTCACTTCTGTAAGAACCTCCTGCGAACGGGGGACAGGTATATGGTTTATTAACAAAAAAAAATTAATTACAGCATAATAATTCAGGTGAATTATCAGACGAAAGATTATCAAGGGAGAACTAATATATTAAAATTACCAGACAAATTTTTTAGGGGCTGGGACTTCTCCAAGTTTTTTTCTAAATCTCGAGAACTCTTACATATACGAAAAATTGTATTTTTTAAGATTCTTCACTTAATTTTGTTGAAATTTGATTTGTGCACATTTCCTTGTAAATTATTAAGGCAGAATAACGATCCGAAAATCGCGTGCTCAGACATACCGGGTGTAACAGGATCATCACACCCTTTTCTCCTTTAGTTTTGAAGATCAGGTTTTAGAGCTAGTCATAGTACAACCACTGCATTAGCCCACATTGCAGACGACATTTTTAGAGCTAATGATAGAAAATGTAATACTTGCTTAATCTTGTTAGACTTCAGTAAAGCATTCGACACCTTGGATCATCAGACTCTTTGTAAAAAGCTTAAATATTTTGGCATAAGTGGAAGTACTTTACTATTCTTTCAAAACTACTTAAGTCATAGATACCAGCGTATTGTAAATAATGGTCTGTTTTCCAGTTTTAAATCGGTCGATGCTGGTGTTCCGCAAGGCAGTATTTTAGGCCCTCTTTTATTTTCAATCTATACCTCTGACTTCAGCAATTTTCTCCAAACATGCAATGTTCATCAATATGCTGATGATACTCAAATATATCTTTCATTCGACTTTACTGAAATAGGCACTGCAGTAAATAATATTAATTTCGATCTAAATACTATTACCGATATTTCAAGTGCTCATAGTTTAGTTCTGAACGAAAAAAAAAACGAGTTACTAATCTTTGGTACTCAAAATGTTTTAATAGAAAATAACTTGTTCAATATTACCCTAAATGGACAAAAGTTAACTCCCAAACAAGAATGCAAAAACTTAGGTATTTATTTTGATGTGCAGCTCAGATTTACAAAGCATGTAAACTACTTAATTAAAAAATCATATGGTAAGCTTAAATCTTTTTATATGCATAAAGATGTACTAGACCCTGGTGTAAAACTCAAGCTCTGTGACTCCTTGATCTTGTCGACTCTTTCCTACTGCGACCTACTCTATTGGCCAGCATTAACTAAGCGAGACCGCCTAAGCCTACAAAAAATTCAGAATTCCTGTATTCGTTACTGTTATAATCTTAGGAAGTTTGACCATATCTCCGCGAAAATTGCAGAGTCAGGTTGGCTCCTATTACAAGAAAGGTTCTTACTTCATTTATCATGTTTAACATTCAAAATAAACTTACATCGGGAACCAACATATCTCTACAATAAACTACTGAAAGGCTCAAACGCGCATAGTCGCAACACCCGACACTGCAACCTATACACTGTTCCTAAGCACAGAACCTCGCAATTCCAAAAATCTTTTTCTTATAATGCTACGAAAGTCTATAATAAACTCCCCCCTGACATCAAAATATGCTCCAGCGTAGTTTCATTTCGGAAAAATGTAAAAAAATATCTACTACAACGAAGGCCGTAATTGTTATTTCTTCTTCTTTTGTTTTTTGTACCCCTGTAAACTTTTTGTATGAAAAGACATTATTGTGTTGTTTTATTTATTTACAAATAATGTGAAGAATATTTTATTGATGGTTGCGTGGAAGAACGAGAAATCGAACGCCGCCATCACAATAAATAATTACTTATATTGTATTATAACAAAAAGAAATGAAGACGTTATTTATTTATTTATTTATTTATTTATTTATAAGATACTTGATTGAAATTTGGTATATCCTACATACATAATAAGCGACACTTTTTAACATACAAGTGAATTTTTTTCACTTCCGGTTTCACCGGAAGTGACACTAACTTTCAACCTTTAATAGAGCACCCTGTATATTATTGCATTTTTGAAATCTGCATAATTTTCGGAATCCAACGATACCAAATAAGTGATATTTCAAACATCAATATTTTTTATAATATAAATTTTTAGTTTTCCATTTAAGTGTGCCATGACGGTTCCGATATATTCTAAATGACCCGTGTAATACTAGAAATCCCATCAAAAATACTAAATTACGTGATTTATGAGCAAATAAAGTTCATCAAAACGGTTTTTGGGGCAAAACTCGGTTTTTTCAAATGCAACCATATTGGTACCGTGGTACCATTTATTAGTACTATTAATAAGGAATTTATTCATATGTCGTATTAAAATGTGCGATAAATACAAACAAAATTACAGCTAAAAGAAAATAAGAAAATACAATGTTGTTCTAATTATCTTGTTATACATAAGGTGGCTTTAGAATATAAAAAACCGCTGTGCTGCCCAAGCAGTCACTACTTCCACATCCAGATTTTCTAGCTAAGTCACTCACAACGAAAAAATTTTGTATGTGGAAACAATTGTTTATGGAACTTTAATAATATAATATTTGAAATCCTCTACCCCAAAAACCCATAAAACGATACCCCACATCGGTAGTGGGGTGGCGGTGGATGAAGTAAAAAATATTTTGAGGTTTCTGGTTCTTGTACACACACTAAATCACAATTTTTTTTCGTCCCCTTTAATAATGGGGTGGGGGTGGTAATGGGGGTGGCTAATGCCAAAATATTTTTTGAGACCTTAGCTTCTCTTGTCTATACTAAATACCAATTTTATGGACTCTTACCTGCTTGATTTATCAATTTACCCCAACCCTTCGAGGAACAAGATGAAAATATAATCTAGTTCTAGATCTCGTTAAAGTACATGTGTGAACCAAATTTCAAGTCAATATCTCAAACGGTTCCAGAGTAGATGTGCGCACAAAAAATGTTACAGACAGACAGATCGACAGATAGACCGACAGACAGAAAGACAGACCGACAGACAGAGAGAAAAATTTTTTCGCTCAAACTTAAAATCTCAACGTTTCATGACATTCGAAGCCTATTTGAACAATAAAAAAATGTTTGTTGTTACTATACTTCCACTGGATGTGGAAGTAAAATTAACACAAAACATTACAATTGTTCGAAATGCTGTCCATTAACGTCAATGCACTTCTGAACTCGCATAGCTGTTTTTTTTTATTCGCCTTATTTATTTTAATGTCCTGGCAGAGTTTAGCCGATGGCTATTCTGCCACTTAACCAGGACGGACACACATATAGACAACATCACAACACCCATTCCCCGCGACATTGTCATCTGCCGCAGCTGAGACTCGAACTCAGGAGAGGAGAGCGACTGGTCCGTGTTCTCTCGCACAACCGCAGTTTACCCCACCGCAGTTTACCCCACGTCTCGGTAACACGTGAAAAACACCACTACACATCCATACCTCAGCCAGGATTCGAACCCGGGACCCCGTGGTCGCAAGCCTAAGACCTTATGCACTGCGCCATCGGTTCGGTGGCGAAGGGCTTAAGTGTTTCTCGAAGAACGTTCGTCAATTGCTGGGCCGTTATGTTATTAATTGCGCGTCTTACTCGTAGGTCCAGGTCTTCACGGGTTCTAACGGTGGTTGCGTAGACAATATTTTTTAAAGGACCCCAAACAGGTTAAATCAGGTGACCTTGGAAGCCACCTCACAGGACCATTTTATTTTCTTATTTTCTTGTTACAGCTACAATTTTGTTTGTATTTATCGCAAATTTTAATACGACATATGAATAAATTCCTTATTAATAGTACTAATAAATGGTACCACGGTACCAATATGGTTCCATTTGAAAAAATTGAGTTTTGCTCCAAAAACCATTTTGATGAACTCTATTTGCTCATAAATCACGTAATTTAGTATTTTTGACGGGATTTCGATTTATCTAGAATTACACAGGTCATTTAGAAAAATCGGAACCGTCGTGGCACACTTAAATGGAAAACTAAAAATTTTATTATACAGTGGCGGATCTACAGGGGTTCCGCGGTACCCGGGCCCGGGAGCTTTAGGGGCCCGGAACGCACCATTTCAGATACACTCCGTCACTGATATTATAAAAAATATTGACGTTAAAAATGTCACTTACTTGGAATCGTTGGATTCACAAAATCATGCAAAATTCAGATATGCAATAATATACGAGATGTTCCATTTAAAAATCGAAAGTTAGTATCACTTCCGGCGAAACCGGAAGTGAAAAAAATTCACTTGTATGTCAAAAAGTGTCGCTTATTATGTATATAAGATATGGCAAATTTTAATCAATTATCTTCAAAAGTAAAATAAAAAAAGGGGGGGGGGTGTAACCATGATCCTGTTACGGTATAAGAAACATGGTTACTAAATTGAGTGGTAAACCATAAACTGAGCGATATTGTTTTGTTCTTGTGCTGTTAGAGGAATTTTCAAAAACCAAATATTTTTGCCTAAACAGTTTAGCAGACAGGTAGAGGATGGAATTTTTTGTATGTTGATTAGAAGTCAAATAGTAATCACAAAGTGAATTTTATTCACCCCATTTAGGGGGCCATAACACCTCCCAGGGGTGATTTTGGGACCGTGTTCATATAGACTGTTTGCCTAAAAATATCGTCAAGAATCAGCATCCGAAGTTTGTACCATTAACACCCTGTATATATGGGTTATATTAAAAATGGTTTCTATGTTATTTAACTTTTCAATCAGCTTTTTATCAAAATATACATCTTTTCAGATAAAATGATTGTATCTATTATTTATACTGAACTCGTAATCCGAAATTAAGAACGCATTTAAGATAGGATAATAACATTGTATTAATAGAATCAGCCTATTTTTATTGTGAATAAAAACACCTAGTAATTTCGGTTTTACTATTCAAAATATGCGGTGTTTCCTATGATGATTATTTTATCAGATTACAAAATTGCTTGGTTAAGTGTCAGAATTCTTCAAAAGAGATAATCTCACCATATAGGCTCCCACTTATGGGGGTTTTATTCAAATTTATATATAGCCATTTTCAGAACAAGGTATCTTCAACATTGATTATTTAATGTTATAATAGTTAGGAAGCAGTTATTTAGAGGAATATTCTACGACGTTATCTCTTGAATCTTAAAAAAAAATTACTCTTGTTATTATATCTTATTATTATAAGATTTCTCGGAAATAAGTTTAACGTAAGTTTACATTGCAGAATTTGTCTAATCTTTAGACATTAGTCATTTCACTTCAGTGACTAATGTCCAATGATTAATCAATTTGATCGTAGGTACCTATTAAAGTACATACAGGGTGTCCGAAATAATACCGACAGAATTGAGGTCGGCGTTAAAATGAAGAAAAACGACCTCTAGTGTAAGGTGAACAAAAATTGAAAACATTTTTTTATATCACGAGCAAATTCGCAGATTTGGCGGAGTCGCCGGTGATACCAATTAAAAATTTAATTCTCGATTTATAGCCCAGAAGACAGAGATCATTTTATAGTGAAACCCTCAAAAAGTTGCAAACTGAATAATTTTTTTTTAATGAGTTCGTGAAAGTGTATAGAATAATATCCTGAAAAGTTTACATTCTGGTCGGATGTAGAACATAAAAAAAAGTGATTATTTTTTTTTTTATCAATTTTTTCAAAATTTTTAAATTAAGTCAGGCTAGAAAAAAACAAAATACAGGTGGGTAGCCCACGTGTTTCTGAACAAAAAATGTCCTAATAAAATTTATCGCTAAAGCCACGGTTTTCCCGGAAAAAAACAGTGAAGTAATTTTCTCACTCTGCTCGGCCAAGCGCACGGTTAAATGCATACTACGAAATTCTAAAAATTCTTAGCAGTTCTAACAAGTAAAATAAAGCTTTTTTTCTCTTTCTGATTACACATTTTACCATTTTTCTTAGTGACTAAGAGGATAAATAGTGAGTCTGGACATAATTATGAACGCATACACAGACACCTCACATAGCCGCTGAATCGCTCGCATGAATTTTTACGTGCCTTTACTGTATTGTATTTATTACAGATACACCTATCGACATTTCAGCTATATCCATTGAATTCCTTATACATTTGTTAATGTATTGGAAAAGTTCCAGAATTTATATTCAAAACAATCAAAGATATTTTCATGGTTACAAGGATAAGCTCGTGACAATCGCATTTTCTTATGATGATCTGATTGATCATATTTTCGAAAAAATGCATAAAAGTAAACGAATTTGTGTTTGAACATTCGAAAAGTATATATTTTTTCCGAAATAGTGATATTTTATTTTTTCCAATGGGTCGGTTTCTCGGCAAGTTACAGCCTCCAATATATATATTTATCAAGAAAATCATCAAGCAATTAAATTAAAATGATTTGAGATGTACTTTTTTTTGAATCCACATTACTACAACTTAATAAACCATAATAATCATGAAGTGTACATACTTTTTAATAGTTCTCAATGAAGAAAGAATTTTTTTGAAGAGCTTTTATTTTTTTCTATATTGTTTATTGCGACGATTGAGTTCGGGCGTGATAATATATATAAGTATATTTTTCCCATCCATCCTTTGCTTGTATTGTTTGAAAAAAAAAACATCAAAAAGCTACAATTTCCATCTTTTAAATGAACCAACACTCATATAGATTGAACAAATTCTGATTTAGTGACATGTAATTCAGTGCGTCGGTGTCACAGTCATGCGTATTCAAGCGCGTGCACGCATGGATCCCGCTGCTAGTTATAACGTTTTATAGTTGACTATTTTTTTCCGGGAAAACCGTGACTTTAACGATAAATTTTGTTAGGACATTTTTTGTTCATAAATACTATCCATCTGTGTTTTTTATTAACCTCCCCACAATAAAATTGTGGGAGGTTACTACAATTAGTCCAAAATCGAAAATTGAGATAACATCAAATCTTTACGTTTTGAGGTCCCAGGAACCCAAAAAAGTTGTTTTTGAAAAATGTCTGTGTGTGTGTATGTGTGTGTGTGTGTGTGTGTGTGTGTGTGTGTGTGTGTGTGTGTGTGTGTGTGTATGTGTGTGTGTGTATGTATGTTAGCACGATAGCGGCGAAGCTACCAAACGGATTTGGATGAAACTTTGCATGAGGGTTTCTTTAGGGCTCCAGAAGATCTGAAAAGGTTTTGGTTGAGATCGGATTACGTTTAGTGCCGTTTTGGCACAACAAGGTGTTTATTTTATGATTACTTACAATTTGTAATTGAACCATTGAAAAGCAGTAAAAATTCCGATTTCAACGATATATCACACTTGCACTTTTTCGATTTGGTTTCCGTGAAAAAAATTAAAAAACAAAAATTTCACTTGTTTGTCCTCAAAGCAGTGCAATGTACAGGGTGATATTCTAATAATGACAGAGGTGTTCAGTGATTTCGGCTGATAACTCGGGAACGGTTAAGATATCGAACTGAAATTTGAAGCGTAGGTATAAATATTGTAGACGGACGGATTACGAGTGAATTAATAATACACCTACGTCACATGACGTCACAAAAATGAAAAATTATTACAACAGACGAACTGGTACAGATATCGACTTAACCGTTGAAGTTATTGAATTGAAATTTGAAACATAGGTGGAAATATTGTAAATGGATGGAATAAAAGTGAATTAATAATACACCTACATCTACATGACGTCACAAATAAGATAAATTCTTACAACAGGCGAACTGGTAAAGATATTGACTTAACGATTGGAAACATCAAATTAAAATTTGAAATGTTGGTGGAAATATTGTGGACGGACGGAATACAAGTGAATTAATAATACACCTACGTCTACATGACGTCACAAATAAGAAAAATACTTAGAAACTGGTGCAGATATCGACTTAACTATTGGAAACATCCAATTAGTTTGAAACGTAGGTGGAAATATTGTAGATGGATGGAATACGAGTGAATTAAAAATACACCTACGTTCTGATGACGTCGTAAAAACATAAAATTCTTATAACAGGCGAACTGATGATGATATCAAAAAAATATTTCTACAAGACGAGTCACGAATTTTTTTTTTTTAATTTCCAAGAAATATCAAATTTTCGGAGAAATGTCACTTTTCAGAAAAATGTCAGATTTTTAAAAAATGTCAAATTTTCAGGAAAACGTCAAATTTTCGGAGAAATGTCACTTTTCAGAAAAATGTCACTTTTCAGAAAAATGTCAAATTTTCGAAAAAACGTCAAATTTTCGATGAAATGTCACCTTTCAGAAAAATGCCAAATGTTTGAAAATTGTCAAATTTTCGGTGTAATGTCACTTCAGAAAAATGTCAAATTTTCGGAAAAATGTCAAATTTTCAGAGAAATGTCACTTTTCAGAAAAATGTCAAAAATTCAGGAAAATCAAATTTTCGGAAAAATGTCACTTTTCAGAAAAATGTCAAATTTTCGAAAAAACGTCAAATTTTCGAAGAAATGTCACCTTTCAGAAAAATGTCAAATGTTTGAAAATTGTCAAATTTTCGGAGTAATGTCACTTCAGAAAAATGTCAAATTTTTGGAGAAATGTCGCGTCAGAAAAATGTCACTTTTCAGAAAAAGGTCAAATTTTCAGAAAAATGTCAAATTTTATTAAATGGACTCAAAGAAAATTCCCAAAAAATACTACGGGTCCATTTGTGGTATAAGTTCTCTGCTAGTGTGTTAAAGCGTGCAGACTGTATGCTGAGTATTTTTGACGTGTCAAGTGCATCGAGAGATTACAAGTTGTTTCGACGTTTATAAAGCCCACGGATGGTGTGAGTGGCCATCCTGAACTGCTTACAAGTGTAAGCAACCCCACCGGAACGCTTTCGGTGAGTTTTTTCCAATAAAACTTTAAAAGTGACAGTGACATTATATTTTAAAAATTATTTCCGCTACTTCCGGCATCCCGCCGGAAATTCTTCCGGCAACATAACCTAAAAATAGTACTACATAACCTAAAAACAATTTAAGACATTGGTACCAACCTAAACATTTTTCAAAAACCCAATTCCCCAGAGAAACATTGGAACCAAAAATTTGACAGCTATCACTCCCCGACCGATTTAGTGAAAAATTGGTCGAGGCCAAAAGATAACACAAAATATACCAACTCAAACTTAAACGATCCACCATGAACACTACCCTGGCTACATCTGGCAGGGAAGCTGTCCACCAAGAGTTATATGGTTTTTTCCAAAGATGGCCATCCCTGCCATCCATCCCATTACCAACGAACAGGTTTTTTCGTTTAGTTGTTTCCCGTATCAATAATCAAAATTATTAAGTGCTCTTGCCTACGAAAGTTTTTATAGAATTGTATTTATTTTTATATTAATTTTAGGTCTATATGGACACATTATAATTTTAACCTAGTCTTTAAGCCTGCCTACAGAAGACAGGAGCTACTTTTCTATTTTTCTCCAAGCCAAACCGGACCTACCCCGTCCAGCCTCACACTCGCCACGGCGGTGTTCACCGTGGTTGTCTGGCTGGCCCCGGGCTAGGATCCGATGAAGCATATATTTGTATTAAAAACATTGAATAAAATATTAATGTTGTGCAGACTATAAATTTAACACTCAAGTTCTTAGGTCCAAATCCCACCGAACGCAAGACTTTTTTTCTGATTTAATACGAAAAAAATATTTCAACTTAATAAATATAATTAAATGAGATCGTTCGTATTGTTTAGTGCTCTTTTCGGCTTCAAAGATTCACCGGGTGGGGAGGTTTCAGCCGCTTCCAGTAGCTGCCGATTTTTTTTTCTAGCTTGATTTAATTTCAAAATTTTGAAAAAATGGGTGAAAAAATTTTTCTCTTCTTTTTTTTTATGTTCTGCGCCCGAGCGAAATGTAAACTTTTCAGGATATTATTCTACACACTTTCACGAACTCATTAAAAAAAGTTTACACAGTTTGCAACTTTTTGTGGATAAATACCTTCGTCGACTGGACTATTATAATAATGATAATTTTCCACAAACAACATGATATTATTATAACTTCCTAGCATGCCATTTTGCAACGAAAGAGAGGAGGCGCATGGAGGCGAATCTGCTGCTCAGTATGAACTGAGACTTTCATTGAGAAACGTTGAACAATTTACTTTTACAAACAAATTATACAGCACGCTCTCGGCCAGGTCGTTGTTTTCAATGCTGTTAATGATGACGAAGAACCAAACTGCATTACAGACCTGACCGATATTACGCAGGCGAACAAATATTTTATTGAATGATAGTGCCAGCAATTTTTTTGCAGATTTACATGAAACCTGGTACATGGGGATTTCAGTATTCGACGGCAGCTAGTATGATGAATGGCAGACATAATTGAAATTTTTTTATAGATTTGTGTGGAATTTGATACATGAGAGTTTTTGTCACTAATTTTGATCTGAAGGCAAACTTCAAAAATCAAATATATCGGCCATGAAATAAAAACATTGTATATGCACTGTAAAAAATGAGGGTAAATTTACCGTGTAAAATTCCCATGTAATTTTATCCTCAAAGAGAGCGGAAAATTCCTTTTACCAGGGAGGATTACCAGTAAATAGAAATGTTCCACTCTCTTTGCGGGTATAATTCCATTACAGTTGGGGGTAATTTTTTACGCAACGACGGTAAATTTACTTGCTTGCTTTACCTATTTGCCTCCATTTACACTCCTTGTCCTGTCTGGATAAGGGGCAATTTTGTTTTAGTAACAAAATTGCCCCTTATCTAGGCAGAATTTTCTTTCCATGGTAAATTTACCGTCGTTTGCGTGTAAAATAACCCCCAATTGTAATGGAATTTTGCCCGCAAAGAGAGTGGAAAATTTCTATTTACCGATAATGCTCCCTGGTAAATGGAATTTTCCGCTCTCTTTGAGGGTAAAATTACATGCAACGACGGTAAATTTACCCTCATTTTTTACAGTGTGTATATACGTCCGTGCGTGTGTATCGACCAGTGATCACGAAAGTCTTCGTAATCTTTGCATTTCTGGAAGGGCTCTTACATCATACGGTTTATTTATGACCTAACTGGATTCTCAATCAGATAAATAACTTAATGACTTTTGAGGTAAAAACAAATACTTTTAACCATGCGTAGAACAGGTAAAAATAAGTGGATTTTCGGATAGACCTCCGCGAGAAATCAGGCCTACTTCCCCAACTCCTCAAAGGGACTACTTGCATCTGCCTATATATATTATTTTTTCTCAAAAACGGTAGGATATAGAGAAATGCTCTTAACGCCATTCGATAGAGCATCAAATTTTTTATAAGACCCTTATTTTGTTTTTTATTATCTTCTCTTATGTAAGGCTCCACAGAAAGAAAAAAGGGGGGAGGATAACCTGCCAGCAAAAGCGCATGTTTGGCTATAACTCTAAAACGGCCCAATAAATCAAAAATTTATAAAATATCAAAATAAAGAACATTATTCTTTCTATCGATTGGCATATAATTTATATATATTATTTATTTAAATAGAGCTGCCAGTGGCGTATAAAGAAGAAATTGCACGTGTAATTGCGCTAGGATCTTGTTTAATAATTTACTGTTCTTTTGTACAAACTTCGAAAAAGATTGACTGTACCCTTAAAAATTATTTCACGATTTTTGTTTTAGTATTTTTTCTTACGTAAAACTCTAACTAAAAAAATGGGGAGGGCATTCCAGCTATTTTTGCTGTCATCCAAACAACCTAATAAATTAAACACTGGATATAAAAAAATTATATTACCTTTTCTATCGATTGGTATATAATTTGTAAATATTACATATATTTAAATATGGCCGCTGGTTAAAAAGCAACACATGTAGTTGTATTAAAACCCATTTTTAACAATAGTATATTGAAAACCCAGTATTTTCACTGTTTCTTATTCTATAACACATTAACTAAAAATATATAAATAGTAAAATTAACAAAAAATATTAATAGAAAATAAAACTAAATTGTAGTACTTATATAATGAAAACAAATGTCAAAGTAAATAATCCAACTGCAACAAGCATGAATTTTGTACATTTCAATTTTATTAAAAAACATTTACACTTTTACTACAAAAAAGCTCTTGCCGTAAGGTTCTGAAATAACCTTCCTGAAGTATTTTGATGCGGTGAAACCAATTTTGGACACAAAAAAATTTTAGGGGTGGTAGAGGGAAACTGGACACCTTAGAAAATTTTTTTGTGTCCAAATTTTACTTCAGCGCGTTAAAATACTTAAGACAGTTAGATCAGAACCTTAGGACAAGACTTTTTTATAGACCTGTGTTATTAATAAGCTACTACACCTCTATACATTATGCAGTATACAGAATTGGAAAGTGTTGGTTTTGGTGTGACAATAAGAGCAAGCGAGAGCTAAGCAAGAAATCATGTACATGATTCTCTTGATGGGCGTGTCACTCTTTACCTCTGCTAGAGTACTGGTAGAAGCTCTTATATTGGGCGGGCGGTTAAATCGTTGAAACTAGTGCATACCAAAATCAACACTTTCCGGATCTGTATTAATTAATTCAACATTCACGTAGGAGAGTGGAAGTATAGAATATCATGAAACGTCGACATTTTAAGTTCGAGTAAAAACAAATCTTTCTATCGATCTGTTGGCAGGCACCGTCGATAACTTTTTTGTGCGCACGGTTACTCTAGAACCGTTCATGATATTAACTTAAAATTTGGTACATCTATGTATTATAACGAGATATGGAAATAGATTATGTTTTGATCTTATTCCGTTGAAGGGCTGAGGGAGTAAATGGAGGTAAATAGGTAAAGCAAGCTAGTAAGAGTCCGTATGTACAAGAAGCCAAAGTTCCAAAATTTTTTTAACATCGGCCTCCCTCGCTAATACCACCCATTATTGAACGGAATAAAAAATAAAATTGTGATTTAGTGTATACGTATTGTGTGGTACAAGAACCAAAGGCCACCAAATTTGTTTTGACATCAGCAACCCCCACTACCACCGCCATTATTAAAGGAGTTAAAAAAAATAAAATTGTGATTTAGTGTGTGCACAAGAACCAAAAAGCTCAAAATTTGTTTTGGCATCAGCCACCTCCACTACCACCCCATTGGTTTGAATGTGGAATAGTGATTCCCTGGGCAGCGATTTGTAAGGTCTGGTTTGTGGGAAAATATTTATGGAGTGATTATAATTTGTCGACGTAATTTAAAAATATAAATAATTCAAAACATTTTGATGAAAACTATTAAATATTGATGAAACAAAAGGATTAATAAATATATATATCTGGCTTCATACAATTTTCTATTACTAATCAATCTTACATTCTGTCATCACATTCACTCTAATCCCCCAAAATAAATGTTTTACAATCTGTTTTATGTCATTATTATTAATTTCTTTCAAACTACCTACTATAAAATGATATAATTCGGTATTCCACTGGTGGCTCAATTTTTTTTTACCGTCCTAGGCCCGGATACGATAGCCGCCCCATTAATTTTAAACAAATGTAAAATTACACATTTTAATAAAAAATCACTAGAGACATTTCCCGTGTTGCTCAAATTTTTGGTAAGCAGTTCGATATGTAGATAAACCCAAGGCGCGACGCTTGCGTTCTTGCCAGAGGCGAATATTTGTCGATTGTGTATAATTAGCTCTAGATGTTTCAATTCATGAAATATAGTTTTAATAATTTAGTATAATGTGAAAGTAAGCTGTTTACGTTACAACCAATGGTGTTTTGGTGTCATAGGTGGCTGGATATCCACCTACCACCTGAACCGGTCACTGATCATCAATCAATTATCTGACTGAGTTTATGAAGAATTAATACATGTTTTAAGAATGAAATTGAATAATAAATTAAATATTGTCGACAACTAAACTTACATTTCATTTATCAAAGTTTTGACGACAACAACACATGCAAAGACACATACAAAATCACTAGTTTGTTATTACATCTCATAAGTATGAAAAGAAACTCGGGTCAACAAATGTGTAAGTGATTTTTCTTTTAATTATTTAGGGTGAGGCAATAGCACGTCGGACTTCGATATCTCGAGTTCTACGATAGCTAGAAATTAAAAAAAAACAAGTAAACTAAATAAAAAAGTCTATAACCAGAAATTATTTTCGAATATACAGGGCGAGCCAAGAGGAAATTACAGGATCAAGTGCTTTTTTTTTAATGGAATGCTATGTATAGCAGTACATTTTTTGAAACTTCTTTCTAGACTCTATTCATTCCTGTATTATTATTGTCTATCTCCCAACCACTTGGATAAACTTGGAGTGCCGCAAGGTTCTGTTTTGGGGCCTATACTGTTTATCATTTATATTAATGAACTTCCAGATATGCCTACTGAGGCTTTTGTTTCATTATACGCTGATGACGCCAATCTTCTTCTCTCTGATAAATCTCCCGCTATACTTCAAAATAAACTTAATACTACTGTCACCTACTTACTTATGTAGTTGGTTTAGTAGTCACTTATAATTTTTGAATGCTTCTAAAACAAATTGTATGACGTTTCATACGCGTCAAAATAATAATATTACTTCTAGCCTAGATATTGAAATCAATAACGTGAATATTGAGGAAAGTAATTGCACAACGTTTCTTGGCATAGTTTTTGACAATACACTTACATTTAGTAATCACTGTAGCAAACTAGTTAGTACCTTGCACTCTAAATGTTTTCAAATTAGGACATTGAAAAGTGTTTTAGACACGTCTGGTTTATTAATATTTTATTTTGGACAAATTCAGTCTAGATTAGCTTATGGCATTACTCTATGGGGAGCCTCCTCTAGTGCTCAAGAAGTATTTATTGCGCAAAAACGCATTATAAGATGTATAGCGAGTGTACCACCAATTCATTCATGTCGTAATCTGTTTAAACAATATAAAATTCTTCCTTTTCCGTGCCTATACATTCTAGAATTGTTACTATATGTATACAAAAACCAAGGTAAATTTGATAAAAATGAAATGATTCATTTTCATAATACACGTCACAAAAAAATTTTCATATACCAACTAAACGTTTAAATATATCAGTAAAAGCACATAATATCCTCGGACTGAGATTATATAATAATCTTCCAGAAACCTATAAAAACTTAAATAATATATATTTGTTTAGGAAACATATTAAAGAATATCTTTTAAATATGTGTGCATACTCTGTTCAAGAATATTTTGAATGGGATAATAATTGTTGGTATGTAACGTGCCTATATTTTATTATTTTAATATGTGATTATTTGAGCAATAATTCTTGTGTACACTTTAGCTTAATGTATATAAGTATGTATTTATTTTATTTATTATACATTTGCATATTGTTTAAATATGTAGGTATTTATATATTTTTTGACTGATTGTTTTATTGTATGTATTTGTCTATTTCTGTATTGTTAAAATATTATCATATGTGCATGTGTGTCTATTGTATGTATATGTGAATTATGCGATTTGACATGTTATTATGTGCACGCGTATATATTTAATTTATACAAGTACATACTCTGGTACTGTTATTATACAAATTTGACTTATCCTATAGCACACTGTATTGCTCTTACTGGATCAATAAAAATATTCTATATTCTATTCTATTATGTAATGAACTTTTTTGTTGAAATAATGCCATCTGCAGATGCATATTGAAAAAATTACCAAAGTCAGAATTATGGATTTTAAGAAAAACTTATGTGAATACTATTTACAAGACATCTAATTAATGTTTTTGAATCATTTTCACTTCGTATAAATGCACAGGGTGGCCAAAAATTATTTTTCAATTAAGAATTTTTTTAAATTGAATTTTCTCAATTTTTTCAAATGGACCACTCTGTATATTTTTCGACGTTGTGATGTACACTTTTAATAAAAAACCATTAGAGACAGCAATCACAAAAATTGCGGCCCTTAAATGGGTCATTGCAACTATAAAAAATGCTGCTTCAGTTTATACGTTGATGGTACTTTTATAGTAATATGCTCTCGAGGGCGTCACCGAGCAGCATATTGCATTTTCGTTCTATGCTTGGCATGTGCCATGCCTGTGCGTTAAAATTTGTGTAAGCTGACTTTGTGGTTTAGATAGTTGACAGTTTGTTAAGTTTGTGTGTTGTGATCTTATATTGTTCATTATAATTATAGTGTGTGTGATAATTGAAAAATAGTCAGTTAGCTAAAGTTCTTCGTCAGCCATCTAGTTTTCATCATATCGCTTTCAAATAAATGTTTTATATGAAAGTTTGTACAAAATCCTGCATCTCAACACCAAGCCTAATATTAAGGAAAGATTTCTGTTTCTGTTGTCATATAACTTTTATTGTTTTAACTTTCTTATTTAATAAATATTTTATTATTAGCTTACAACTTATTTTGCTTTTATGGATACCTGACATTTCCAAACTTCTCAATTCACGAAATATATCAATATTGACGCCATTATTTGTTTGGTCTAGTAGGTATCTAACATATTTTTCAATATTGGATTATAATCCTTCTATAACGTAGGTATATATTTTGCTAACTTTGAGTTCTCCTATGTAAATTTCACATAAGAGAATTATACAGGGTGCGCCACTTAAAACTCCCCAGGCTTGTAACTTTCTTATTTTTTAAGCGACGACCATGTTGGGCACATCAATTGTAGATATTTTTAATGCATTTAAACATGTGTACAGAGTGATTTAGAAAAAATTTTTTTGAAAAAATTGTTAAGAAAGAAAACTTAACTTCCTTGAATATTTTTTTACCTCACCCTGTACATGAACTGCGTGGGGCAATAGCGCGTCGGACTTCGATATCTCGATATCTGCGTTAATGTTTTCTTATACAGGTTTTAATTAACTTCAATTTATGGCATTACGTCATATTTGGTTTTAGAGAAAGAAATTAAAAACACCGATTCAGATTCCGATTCCAAACTGATTTTTTTTTTAAATAACTTTGAAAAGAATGTAAATAATAATTTTATGCTTTATTTGTAAAAGACATATCACAAACAATATTTAACGTAATAGAACAGTAACAAGAAACAAAAGAAATAAATGTTTTTAAAAACAAACTTATATTAAAATGTATTAAATAGGAAATTGCAATTTTTTTTTATTTTAATAACATAAATTGAAGCTAATAAAAACCTTTATAAGAAAATATTAACACAGTTCATGTACTGGGTGAAGTAAAAAAATATTCAAAAAAATTAATTTTTTTTTCTTAAGAATTTTTTTTTTTAAATTTTTTTTAATCACTCTGTATGCATGTTTAAAGGCTTTAAAAATGTCTACAATTTGACGTGCCCAACATGGTCATCGTTTTCAAAATAAAAAAGTTTTAGGCAGTTTTAAGTGACGCACCCTGAACATATACCAGAATCTATAGTAGGTAGGTTATGCAAAATATATGGCTGCTTTAATGTGTTCCTATAATCCAATTTATTGAAAAATGTGTGAGATTACAGCCAAAAATATGTTAGCAAAAGGGTGGCATCATCAGTGGTCCTTTGATGGCCTATTATTGTACACTGTTCGCAAATTGAAGGATGGTCAGCTGCTGGCCGGTGGGACATTTCGCCAATGGTCCGCTTGTGGCTCTCCATAAAAGTGCCAACTATAATAAAGCTGGTGACGGTGCGTGTGACCATTTATGTGCCAATTATGAGTGTTTGCTGGGTGATTGCAACCATTTTCGTTGTATTTCGCAATAAGTACAAAATTCAAGAATAAACTTAAAAAATAAAGGTTTCTTCAAATAATTCATTAGAAAAAATTACAATAAGTGCTCCATATGTTGCCCATTTTGATTGACACACGTCTCTATGTGCTTTTGAAATGAGGTTTCTACTGTTCCTAAAATTGCGAGATAAAATTGGTGTGATAGATCTAAAAGCAATTATTAATCCTTTCCTTCATATTTTGTACTATTGTTGGTATGTCTCTATAAACAATTTCCTTCCCATAAATAGAAATCCATTTTTGTAAGATCTGGGGATCTAACAGGCCATTCAGTAGGTCCATTTCTTCCAATCATTGAAGTGGTTAGGTATTATTTAAGTGGTCTCTAACTGCATTTAAATAATGTGGTGGAGCACCATCTTGCTGAAACCACATCCTATTTTGAATCCTTTCAGGAAGATTCACCAATAATTGCGGCAGATAGTCTTCCAGAAAATGAAGGTAAATAGCTCCAGTCAATCTACTATCAAAAAATGTGGCCCTATTACATGTTTTCCAATAATTCCTCCCCAAACGTTTATAGACCATCTGTACTGGTTATCAAAATGCCTAAAAAAGTGAGGATTTTCCGAAGCAAAATAATGGAAATTGTGCCTATTAACAAATCCATTTTTATGAAAGCTGGCCTCATCAGTGAATAAAACATTATGAAAGAAAGTGACATCTTGTATTTTATCTCTGGCTCAATTACAAAATTGTATACGCCTTTGAAAATCGTCATCAGATAATTCCTGGTGCATTTGAATATGATATGCAAGAATCTTATTTGTTTTCAAGATTCGACCAACAGAGACTGTCTACTTATTCTATTAGTCTACTATTTCCCACTTCAATCTATTGGAAAAAATGGTAAATGGCCTCATTTCAGAATTGCATAAAGACGTGTGTCAATCAAGGGCAACTTGTGGAGTACTTATTATAATTTTTTCTAGTGAATTATTTGAAGAAACCTTTATTTTTTAAGTTTATTCTTGAATTTTGTACTTATTGCTCAATAAAATGAAAATGATTGCAATTAGTCATAGGGAAGTGCTTACAAAAAATGTTTGTTTTTCATTTCTACATCACATTGTCGAAAAATATACAGAGTGTTCCGTTTGAAAAAATTGAGAAAATTCAATTTAAAAAGTTCTTAATTGAAAAATAATTTTTGGCCACCCTGTACATTTTTAGGAAATGAAAATGATTCAAAAACATTCACTAGATGTCTGGTAACTAGTATTCACATATGTTTTTCTTAAAACCCATAATTTGGTGATTTTTTCAATATGCATCTGCAGATGGCATTATTTCTATAAGAAAATTCATTACATCCAAGTGGTTGGGAGATAGACAATAATAATATAGGAATGAATAAAGTCTAGAAAGAGGCTTCAAAAAATGTTCTGACATATATAGAATTCCATTGAAAAAAAAGGCACTTGATCCTGTAATTTCGTCTTGGCTCGCCCTGTATATTCGAAAATAATTTTTGGGTATAGACTTTTTTATCTAGTTTACTTGCATTTTTTTTTTAATTTTTAGCTATCGTAGAACTCAAAATATTGAAGACCGACACACTATTGTCCCACCATATATAATAACAAATAAGAATATATGGTAAAATATGTAGGCGTAAACCCGGTAAGTTGTGTAATAAGATTCCCCATCACATACGCTGGCTTAGTTTGGCGACCTAAGGCAACTTAAACAAGGGCAACCAACAAGCTAAGCCAGTCACATGGACTGGCTCTCTTGAAAATCACGGGCGCTATGAAAGCACCTCCACTGTGACCATGTAGACCCTCCTAAACTTACGTCTACTTATTATGGTGATCCAGCCAGATCACAAAGCGGATCTAGGGCGTTAGAGGCCCTACGCTTTATGTAACTTGCGGTCCCAGCCCCCTTTTGTTTTAATGAAACATTTTCAAATGAAAATAGTACAGGCAGATAAATGAAAATTCTCATTCTAATATGCCCCATTACTTTGGAGCACGGACTTTAAAGCAAATATGGTGACCACTATGCTTACCATGGAACTCGTTATTTAAAAAAAAAAAAGTAATTATATAGCGCCTACCTGAAAATCTATAATTTTAATTTCTTCAGGCTTATTTTCTTTCAATTTTACCATAACGTTGTTTGTCCAGAACTCACTGTGGATTATTGTCGCAAACGGCTCCCTTGGAGCTACACTTTTCTGAGACATGGCTCTTCTGATTCTTGGTATTAACGACACGCATGCCTCATTCTCCCACATCAAGCT
The DNA here is from genome assembly GCA_936432065.2 of Rutpela maculata. Taxonomy (NCBI): domain Eukaryota; kingdom Metazoa; phylum Arthropoda; class Insecta; order Coleoptera; family Cerambycidae; genus Rutpela; species Rutpela maculata. Next base: position 66,721,487 of record OW386288.2, on the reverse strand, counting down.
AACCACTTGCTTTGTATCATTAACTAATGTATTATCAGGCTCGCCAGTAGAATGATTGATGTAAGGCTTTACTTCATGTTTAAAAGGTTCTGTTTTCTTCAGTTTTATGGCCAGAAAAATTGCATGAAATCTGGCGAGTTCTTTTAATGTAAGTTTTGTTGTTTCTAAGTCAAAGCCGATTGTGGGCTCTAGTGTCCGAAAACCTGGAAATTAAAATTAAATGTGAGATTGATTAATACGTTAAAGGTTAGATACCTTGAAAATAACTATACCCTTATAAACACCCCGCTGGCACTGTTTCCTTATGAAATTTGAATATATAAATATATTTTATATTGTCATACTTTCTAATAGTTTTCGGAATATTTTGAACGATTTTTGGTTTTAATAAGCAGCAAAGAAAAATGAAAAATTTTGCCAAAGGCAGAAAATTAGTCCTAAAAGTAATAAGTAAATAATAATAATACCTCATCAAAGTATTAGAAATCTAATTTAGTTATTATTATACTACATACAGTATATGGGATTCGTGGTCAAATGAGCCATTTTCGAGTTTTTAGGAAAAAGTTTGACTGATTTTTCTTCGCTTGTTGTCTTAAGGGCGAATTCTCTATCGTCTTCGCCAACATTTTTCAAGTTTAATTTTTTTTTAATAATAGTCCAATAATTATGAAAATTTCCATCGCAAAAAATCTTTCCTTCAGTAACTGTTAGTGGAGGGGTTATACATTACAAAACCACAAAAATCCGTTCTGGGGGTGCCGCGCAACCCCCCTAAAAAACCACCCCTTTGGTGAAAAAAGCCTTATTTTACTGATAACTCATTAACCGTTGAAGATATAAAAAAATTGCTCATCATAGAAAATTCCGAAATTTGTATTTTCATACGGCCGAATTTTCGTTTATTTGAATTTTTTGCGCGCGGTCTATAGAAAAAATTGAATTGCTCGAAAATCATACAAGCTAGGAAGAAAAATCAAAATGAGTTTTAAAGGGGATATAAAATACTCTCTTGTGTTGCCATTTTTGATGGCTATTGATATTTATTGGTATATAAAAATAACAATATAATATAGTTATCTCTTAATTTTTTGCGTCTCTAACTATTCACAGGCCCATAAAAAATAACTGACTTTAATATAAGTCATAAATGCATTATCTTTTAGTTCAAGGTAGTACTTCAATGCAGAGAAAAGTTAGGAATAAAAATATTCACATTTACAAATTTACCAGCATGTTGAAGTTAGCCAAATTTTGGCCAATTTTTAATTGCTTCCTAAAAATTAAAAAAAAAGACCCAAACATCTTGAAAATTTAGCTCAAAAAATTATTCAATAAAATGAAGGAAATTGAAAAGAGAGGAAAACGGCCAAATTTTGGATTACCTATATGAAAATGGTTATATTGGCATAATAAAAATAAAAATAAAAAATTGGCCAATTCAACATACTGGTAAATTCAACTTCAACATGCTGGTAAATTTGTAAATGTGAATATTTTTATTCCTAACTTTTTCTGCATTGAAGTACTACCTTGAACTAAAAGATAATACATTTATAACTTATATTAAAGTCAGTTATTTTTTTATGGGCCTGCGAATAGTTAGAGAAGCAAAAAATTAAGAGATAACTATATTATATTGTTATTTTTATATACTAATAAATATCAATAGCCATCAAAACTGGCAACACAAGAGAGTATTTTATATCCCCTTTAAAACCCATTTTGATTTTTCTTTCTAGCTTGTATGGTTTTCGAGCAATTCAATTTTTTCTATAGGCCGTGCGTAAAAAATTTCAAATAAAAGAAAATTCGCGCGCATTAAAAATACAAATTTTGGAATTTTTTTCAATATCGATTTCTCGAAAACCATACATATACAACAAAATTACAATAGAACTTTTTTTAGGAAATTAGTCAAGCTTTCTTTTTTATGATACGACTGGACTATAAATCGAAAATTCATATTACTCAGTTAAGTATATTCTAAAACATTATTAGAAAATACCACAATATAAATTGAATTAAAGAAAATTATAAATTCGGCAATTTTCTAACTAGATCGCTTGTAACTTTTTGGAGTTGTATCTCGAAAACTAGAGAAGATCGAATTGGTTCTATGAGAACTTTTGATCAGAATGTAGAAATCTGACTAGGCCAGTCGTCAGGTAAATTAACATCGTTTTAAATCGTACAAAAGATTTTACTGTTGGAACTAGTGCATTATATGCCTCTATTAGACATATTATACTAATTTTTTCCTCTCGCCTGCCCTCGGAACACCCACAATTTTGGGAGAATATCGCTTTCAAATCATTTTTTTGTCAATATCTCGGTTCTGAACAGTCCCACTAAAAAAAACATAGTTATCAAATTTAAAGATAAGTAAATTCTCTATCGAAACGATTCAGACACATTTTTACGTAGTATTAATATTCTTGGAGTTATAGGCGGGGGAAATTAAGCATCGTATCGCATCATCCCACCACCAAACAGTTTTTGGCCACCACAGTTGACAAATATCAGATATAGGACACAGGCCCCCCGCATCAAATCATGGGCCCTGGTACCAAATTCACTAGCGGGCCCCCGTACCTAATAATTGGTGAGCGGGAAAAAATGTTTTGCCAAAACCTCTGGGGAGGGGGGGGGGCTCGCTACAAACCCCTCACAGTAACGTAACTAGACGTCATGGGGCCCCAGGGTAAAAAATTGTTGGGGGCTCCCCCTATTCACCTTTACTTAAAAAATAAGATGATACCCGACCTCACTCAGGCGCCGGCTGGGGCCCTTGGTCTCCCGAGCCCCGGGGCACTGCCCAGGTTTGCCCTACCATAGTTACGCCTCTGACCCCTCAGGCCGCCACTACGGGCCAACACTGTAGACTTCTCCCTCAAACGTTCACCGATCCCTCGTTATTCCGTTTGTTTAAGAATACATGTTTTTCGAGTAGGGGAATTTCAAGTGAAAGGCGAGGGAATTAATTCGCCGGGGAGTAACAATTTCTCTCGCGCTCAAGAATAGCCACCCTGTATATCAATAGTTTTATATATGGTCAGTTTTCCTTGAAAGAGATCCTGTCAGCATTGTCAGCAATAAACTAGAAAGCAAATATGGCGCTGTTATAGTTTCTAACAAGCATAGTAGGTAACGATCCTATCATTAGTTTTCGGGATAGCGGTTTTATGATTTTAATAGCGAACTGGTACGAGTATCGTGGAAGAAGGACGATTGCGAATTGTAAAGGCGGCTGGAGCAATAATATTAGAAGATATTAGATCTCATGTAAATGAAATTAAAGTCACCCCGCATCAGGTGCTTTCTTAGAAAATGAAGTGCACTGCTATTTCACATGCAATGATAGCTTCAGCCGATATACGAGAAGAATGCGATACAATGCTTGATTTCCCCCGCCAATAACTCCAAGAATGTTAATACTATGTAAAAATGTATCTGAACCAGGAAAAATTAGTATATCTAAAAGAGGCATATAATGAACTGGTTCCAACAGTAACATCTTTTGTACAATTTAAAACGGTATTTACGCATCCTGAATTCCTGATGACTGGCCTAGTCTATAAAAGATTTAGCTAATTGGACTGAAATTCAGTTTACATGAGAAAACGTCGCGTTTCGGCGTTCTTGTTTAAATAGTTCACGATTTGTCTTTTTAACTTTATCTCAGTAGGTAATGAATTAAAAGTTAAGTATATAATTTACAGATCCGTTAGTCCAGGATTTCTATTTTAACTAACTTATTATATACTTCATGAATAATAGAATTCACCCCACTAGACCAAAATATACAAAAAAAAATAAATAAATAAAAAACAAGTCTTTATGGAGATCACCTAAGACTTTTAATTCCATTGAATCATAAGTAAGGAAATAGCAAATACGTCTGTGGTCGCCGTGCACAATAGCGATATATCATGTTCAAGTAGACTATAATCCAAGAACTAAATTATTATTTATATACTAATTAAAATATTTCACTTGAAACACTTAACGATATGAACACTTAATTATGACGTGTCAAAACTAATCTCACACCGACTGAGAAAAAATCAGTACTTAACTGCTCATTATTATTATAATTTAAAATGCATATATACAAAATTTGGTTCACTGTAAATACAGGATCATTCATCTAAACTCAGTCAAATGGTAATGGTAGAATAAAAGGCCACCTGTAACATATCAATACAACCATTAATTCTGTATTTTTTGTATCTTAACTCCCAATTCAATTCGATTCAAAAAGTATTTATTTATAATTAGGTTTACAAATATGCGCCAGAGTCGGATCCCGGTTCAGAGCCAACCGCACAACCACGCCGCACTATGGTCAAATTGCCAATATTAGGAGGAAAGTATTACAAAAATAAAATTTATCCAAAAATTAAAATTAATATATATGTCGATACCTGAATAACCGGACCATCAGAAACCAAAAAAATATTTTGTTTATGCCGCACGTGTTCAAGGTGGTGACGTTAAATAGTAATTGGGTGGTTCCGCGGCAAATAATTTACCGCTAATATTCGTCCAAGCAAGTTGTTTATTGTATCTAATATTATAAAACTGTTGTCGTATGCTGTTAATACATGCCTTTAACTATCGAAAAAATGTCACGAGATATGTGTCCTCTTAGGCAAAACCATATTACCGATTTATTTCGCAGAAGCCTGCATTTGCGCACTTATATTTGAGTTTTAAAAAAGTTTCACAAAGTTTCACCGAAATTTCTGTTGTATATCGTAGGTCAGTCTCTGTACTTTGGAACATATTGAGAGTTTACTTTCTTGTACTTTTATTAGAAGATATTTAATTTTACTGCAGATGTTGTCATTTCTGTGAAGAGAAATTACCTGTTTGAATTGCTGCTGAATGAAAAATTGTTAGCTAATGGAGCATCCGTAGGGACTGTCCACGGGATAATTGAAAATATTGAACAAGAGAAAGAGGACTAGCGCGGGTTAGGAGAAAATGAAGAATTTATTCAAATTAAGCTATTCTTATGTAATTTACTTAAACGCTGGCGGTCTTGTAAATTTAATGTGGCTTCATTTAAAAAAACATTCTGGTTGGTTAAATGGAGAATTAAAATATGAAACTAATAAAGAAAATTTATGTGAGCCTTCTAGGTCGAAAGTAGGTCAACAGTCAGAGTTTTAGTAGTAGTGGACAAAAGTCGAAAATAAAAAAAGTGCAACCATTATTGGAACATACTCCAGAAGAGTTAAGCTTAGCAACTCAAGCCGCATATCATGCAAGTGGTAAACGTAATGTGGCTTCCGTAATAAAAAAAACTTAGAAGGAGCTCTCCGCGTACAGTATTCCGGGAGTAAATTTTGAGAAAGTTCCGAAATATAAGTTTGCATACAGTAATAAAAGAGGTAAAGAAAAACGGTGTATGTATAATAGACTTTTTTTTCTTGAAATCGTCGAAAAAAAGTTGTCACTATAAAGTATCAGCATATAGGTGATTAATTGCAGAGGCATATTAAATAAAAATATACAAGATGTTTGGTTTGAAAAAATTTTATTATGACAGTTTAAATATGTAAAAATTTAAATCATCATGGAGAACACCCTGTGGAATTGGGTTCACCTCTGAGAGTTCTGTAAATTAGTACATGGTCTCGACTAACATTCAACATGAAATGACGCTCAAATTTACGAAAATGCGTCTTTTGCAGATTTTACTATTGGGTGTTCCATTTAAAAAATTCTGACATTAGCTTGCTACCACTCTGTGAAACACCCTGTAGATTTGAAACTAATTTTTGAATATTACACTCTTCATCTCCCACAATATTTATCTGAGACATTTTTTCTAATTTCAAACGGTTGAGGAGATATTGACTATCCCCATGCTACTGACTCACCCTGTATATATTTATGTATGTATTTTTTTATGCATCGTATCATAAAGTTAACATATTTAAACAAAAATAGAGCTAGAAATGAAGTGTTAATAATATTTTCCTCCTAAATATGGCAAATTGGCCACTGTGCGCCGCGCAGCGTCGTGGTGTGGCGCCTATGGGATAATTATCCTGAATACAGCCTGACAAGTCCAATAGTAAGCTGGTCGGTAAATGCGGTTCTTGATTTGATAGCTAAACTACTTCGCTCCATGTTAAGAAGTATATATGTGTGCAGTGTACCCATAATTGTTGATTAAAACAATTTTAATCAGTCACCAGATGACGCGCGTTTAGTAATGGTATTGAATTGTTTTGGTGGTTCTGGACACTACTTCAAAGAGAGCTTCATATCGAAGATTCCAGATCCCTGCAGGACTTTCCAGGCGCGCAGCCAGGGGGACAGCCAGGGGTCCAGTCCCCCTCTTCCATGAACCAAAAAATAAACAAGCATAATCTCTATCAGTATGAAGCAGTATTCAAATTATCCGTTGAAATAAATATTTTGTAATTAATGCCAATATTATCTAGTAGAGGAATCTATATACATCTGTTTTCAATAATTTTCTGAAAAGTTTTACTCATCCTCTGGGGAGGTCTGTTCTATTGCCCCCCCAGATGAATTTTTTGGCTGCGCCACTTGGACTTTCAATAACAATGACACTCACACAATAACAATCTATGGTTATGAGGTAAGTGTTCTTGGATCAGCTGAATGTGCAACTGTTGTTCTTTTGATATTCTCTGAACAGCTTGGTGGTTTACACTGGGGGGTAGTAGCAATTTGTCTCCTACTTATTTGCAGCTCTTCTCCAATTTGATTGCAATTTGATGAAGAATTTATCCCTTTATCTATGGAGTTCGAATGTTTCTAGGTCATCCGCCACTGGTTCATTTTGTCAAACAAACAAACGACTGTAGACAATAACAAAAATCAAGTCTTCAAAAAAAAAGAATACTAAAAATTATGAAATTCAATTTCATTGTCGCCTGGTTAATTGTACTTTATTAATATCGATAGTGAAGTTGATTAAAAATACGTTTGATTTCGTTATTTGCTCATTTTTATGCCTACTTCAATGTCAATGTTGGTAATAAGGTTCAATTAATTGAACTTATTGTCGTCTTTCATATTAATTGTTTGCGTTAAATAATCGCTTTTTGAAAATAACATGAGTCGTTTTTATTCAAACGGAACACATGCATCTTTATACAGAGTGTCCTTTAAAAATGGAACCTTGTTATCAATATTCTTTAAATATCTTCAAAACACTATAATCTAAGAAGATAAAACTTGGTACATTCATTAACCTAAAAATGACCCGTCGTTTTTTGTAAACATGATTTTACTTCCACATCCAGTGGAAGTATAGTAACGACAAATTTTTTTTTTTTAATTTTTACTGTTCAAATAGGCTTAGAATGTCATGAAACGTCGAGATTTTAAGTTTGAGAGAAAAAAAATGTCTGTCTGTCGGTTTGTAACTTTTTTTGTGCGCACATTTACTCTGGAACCCTTTAAGATATTGACTTGAATTTTGGTACATATATGTACTTTAACGAGATCTGGAACTAGATTATATTTTCATCTTGTTCCGTCAAAGGGTTGGGGGGTAAATAGCTAAATCAAGCAGGTAACAGTCCAGAAAATTGGTATTTAGTATATACAGTGTGTTTCACTTCTCGTGAAGATGCCCTTGTATCTTTTTTATTTGTGGCCGAATTAATTTCAAATTTTTATCAGCCATACAAGTTCATAAGACGACTTTATTCAACACATAAATGCCGTCTAAATCTAAAACGCCGGCCTACTGCGATAAAAAGAAAATGTCAATTTTCGAGAAATCATAGTAGGCTTAGAGATAGACAAAAATTTTGTTAATGAAAGTTGTTCAGGATCACTTTAATGCCCCTCTGTAAAATTTTGTGAAAATCGGAATATTTTCAAAAAAAAATTTTTTGTTTCACTTCTCGTGAAGACACCTCTGTATCTTTTTTATTTGTGGCCGAATTAATTTCAAATTTTTATCAGCCATACAACTCCATAAAGTGACTTTATTCAACACATAAATGCCGTCTAAATCTAAAACGTCTGCCTACTGCGATAAAAAGAAAATGTTAATTTTCGAGAAATCATAGTAGGCTTAGAGATAGACAAAAATTTTGCTAATGAAAGTTGTTCAGGATCACTTCATATGCCCCTCTGTAAAATTTTGTGAAAATCGGAATATTTTCAAAAAAAAGAACACAGAGAACTTTTTCCAACAAATGAAAGTTGTGAACAAAAATCAGCATTCAATAAAACACTAAAAGGGCTTTTTATTTTTACATATCTAGTTGAATGTAATTTCTTTTCTTTTTTTCTTTTTGTTATCTCTGTTCTGGAGGAGTAACTCTCCATCATATCCTTCCTCCTTATCGGCTCAGTTTAGGAACATGGACAGTTTTATTGTTTTAAATGTTAAAAGTGCCGTGAAATTAACTGTCAATATGTATTGTTTTATTGCAATGACGAAATACGTCATTGCTTTCATGACAGAAGTGATTGTTGTTATTTTCTGTGGAATTTGTTAGTTTTTCTTATTTTAATAATTTAATTCATACTAAAGTTTCCTTATTTCATATCTTTGCTCATAATGGTTAGAATACTTTTAACTACTGATGAAAAAATTGAAATAATAAAGATAGTCGGTGAAAATGTACGGTCTTCAAGAGAAGCAGCAGAAGAATTTAATTTAAGACATCCTCTAAGATAACCAATACACCATGGTACCGCAGCAAGAATATGTCACTTGTTCAATACAACTGGCAATGTGCTTAAACCGAGAGTACATCTGAATCGAAATCACGGAGATGATAATGTTATATTAGCGGCGTTTAACGCCAATCCCACTACCAGTCTTCGAAATATGGCTCGTAACCTTAATTTGTCGGCATCAAAAATTTGGAGATGTTTAAAACGCCATAAGCTACAACCGTTTAAACCAAAATTTTTACATACCTTGGAGGAAGGTGATGAAGAGAGAAGACTAGAATATTGTTTATGGATCCAAGGTAATTATTTAAACAATAGAGACTTCTTGAAGGAAGTAATTTTCACGGATGAGGCAACTTTCTCCACCAACGGGGTAGTGTCATCACAAAACTCTAGGTTCTGGGCAGTAGAAAATCCTGATTGGATAATAAATTGTAAAAGGCAATATTCCCAGAAGGTAAATGTGTGGTGCGGAATTTTTAACGAAACAATAATAGGACCGTTTTTCTTTTTTCAAAATATAAATGCGTTAAATTTGCTAGAATTTTTAAATAATGATCTTTAGAATGCAATAGTTGATTTTCCTTTGGAACAATTGTATTTTCAACTCGACGGAGCATCTATCCACAATTACGTAGTAGTGAGAGCATGGATAAATGAACGTTTTCCCCAAAGATGGATAGGACGAAATAGCCCTCTAATACATTGGCCGCCCAGATCACCTGATCTCACTCCAATGGATTTTTATTTTTGGGGTCACATAAAAAACAAAGTTTTTATGACCAGACCTCAACATGTAGAGCAGCTTTGTGAGAGGATAAGGCAAGCGTGTTTAGAAGTTACAGCTCAAGAACTGCGAAGAGTTGTAATAAATAACAGAAAACGGATTGAGAAGTGTATTACATTTGAGGGTGGGTTAGTGGAAAGGGGCCCAATATAATAAATAAGAAAAGAAAAACCATTAACTTCTTTTATTTTTGAACTTTTCTAACACTGCGGCTTTTGCTTTATCTGTATTTTTTTTTTCGACAATATTATCATTCATTATTAGTAGTCTTCTCTGTAAAAACAACGGCCCTTTTCAGGGCCACCAATTTAATTAAAAAAGAATTCGTTACATGGCAGCATCCTACCAACCTACATATTCTTGACAGATGTTAAAACTCATTAAAGTAATTAGATTTTAATTTTAATTATTCTAAGGCCGGCGTTTTAGATTTAGACGACATGGCATTTAGACGACATGGCATATGAAGTGATCCTGAACAACTTTCATTAACAAAATTTTCGTCTATCTCTAAGACTACTATGATTTCTCGAAAATTAACATTTTCTTTTTATCGCAGTAGGCAGGCGTTTTAGATTTAGACGGCATTTATGTGTTGAATAAAGTCACTTTATGGAGTTGTATGGCTGATAAAAATTTGAAATTAATTCGGCCACAAATAAAAAAGATACAGGGGTGTCTTCACGAGAAGTGAAACAAAAATTTTTCTTTTTGAAAATATTCCGATTTTCACAAAATTTTACAGAGGGGCATATGAAGTGATCCTGAACAACTTTCATTAACAAAATTTTTGTCTATCTCTAAGCCTACTATGATTTCTCGAAAATTGACATTTTCCTTTTATCGCAGTAGGCCGGCGTTTTAGATTTAGACGGCATTTATGTGTTGAATAAAGTCGTCTTATCGACTTGTATGGCTGATAAACATTTGAAATTAATTCGGCCACAAATAAAAAAAGATACAAGGGTGTCTTCACGAGAAGTGAAACACACTGTACAAGAGAAGCTAAGGTCTCAAAAAATTTTTGGCATTAGCCACCATTACCACTCCCACCCCATTATTAAAGGGGATGAAAAAAAATTGTGATTTAGTGTGTGTGCAAGAACCAGAAACCTCAAAGTATTTTTTTGCTTCATCCACCCCCACCCCACTACCGATGTGGGGTATCGTTTTATAGGTTTTTGGGGTAGAGGATTTCAAATATTATATTATTAATCCATAAGCAATTATTTCCACATACAAAATTTTTTCGTTGTGAGTGAGTTGGGTCGAAAATCTGGATGTGGAAGTAGTGATTCCTTGGGCAACGGTTTTTCTATTGCGATCATAAATGTCTCATTAGGGGAGGCCAGCGGACATTTTGGTTATTTTCACCCCCTTTAATAATGGGGTGGGAGTAGCAATGGGGGTGGCTAATGCCAAAAAAATTTTGAGACCTTAACTTTTTTTATATATACTAAATATCAATTTTATGGACTCTTACCTACTTGATTTACCTATTTACCGCCATTTACCCCAATTTACCCCCAACCCTTCAACGGAATAAGATGAAAATATAATCTAATTAAAATACATACGTGTACCAAATTTCAAGTCAATATCTTAAACGGTTCCAGAGTAATCGTGCGCACAAAAAAGTTACAGACAGACCGACAGACAGACAGAAATTTTTTTTCTCTCAAACTTAAAATCTCGACGTTTCATGACATTCTAAGCCCATCTGAGCAATAAAAATTTTTAAAAATTTCTGTCTGTCTGTCGGTCTGTCTGTAACTTTTTTGTGCGCACGATTACTCTGGAACCGTTTAAGATATTGACTTGAAATTTGGTACACGTATGTATTTTAATGAGATCTGGAATTAGATTATATTTTCATCTTATTCCGTTGAAGGGTTGGGGGTAAATTGGGGTAAATGGCGGTAAATAGGTAAATCAAGTAGGTAAGAGTCCATAAAATTGATATTTAGTATATATAAAAAAAGTTAAGGTCTCAAAATTTTTTTGGCATTAGCCACCCCCATTGCTACTCCCACCCCATTATTAAAGGGGGTGAAAATAACCAAAATGTCCGCTGGCCTCCCCTAATGAGACATTTATGATCGCAATAGAAAAACCGTTGCCCAAGGAATCACTACTTCCACATCCAGATTTTCGACCCAACTCACTCACAACGAAAAAATTTTGTATGTGGAAATAATTGCTTATGGATTAATAATATAATATTTGAAATCCTCTACCCCAAAAACCTATAAAACGATACCCCACATCGGTAGTGGGGTGGGGGTGGATGAAGCAAAAAAATACTTTGAGGTTTCTGGTTCTTGCACACACACTAAATCACAATTTTTTTTCATCCCCTTTAATAATGGGGTGGGAGTGGTAATGGTGGCTAATGCCAAAAATTTTTTGAGACCTTAGCTTCTCTTGTACAGTGTGTTTCACTTCTCGTGAAGACACCCTTGTATCTTTTTTATTTGTGGCCGAATTAATTTCAAATGTTTATCAGCCATACAAGTCGATAAGACGACTTTATTCAACACATAAATGCCGTCTAAATCTAAAACGCCGGCCTACTGCGATAAAAGGAAAATGTCAATTTTCGAGAAATCATAGTAGGCTTAGAGATAGACAAAAATTTTGTTAATGAAAGTTGTTCAGGATCACTTCATATGCCCCTCTGTAAAATTTTGTGAAAATCGGAATATTTTCAAAAAGAAAAATTTTTGTTTCACTTCTCGTGAAGACACCCCTGTATCTTTTTTATTTGTGGCCGAATTAATTTCAAATTTTTATCAGCCATACAACTCCATAAAGTGACTTTATTCAACACATAAATGCCGTCTAAATCTAAAACGCCTGCCTACTGCGATAAAAAGAAAATGTTAATTTTCGAGAAATCATAGTAGTCTTAGAGATAGACAAAAATTTTGTTAATGAAAGTTGTTCAGGATCACTTCATATGCCATGTCGTCTAAATGCCATGTCGTCTAAATCTAAAACGCCGGCCTTAGAATAATTAAAATTAAAATCTAATTACTTTAATGAGTTTTAACATCTGTCAAGAATATGTAGGTTGGTAGGATGCTGCCATGTAACGAATTCTTTTCTAATTAAATTGGTGGCCCTGAAAAGTGCCGTTGTTTTTACAGAGAAGACTACTAATAATGAATGATAATATTGTCGAAAAAAAAATACAGATAAAGCAAAAGCCGCAGTGTTTTTTGTCGTTACTATACTTCCACTGGATGTGGAAGTAAAAAGAAGTGCGAATTATGTTTTCCCATGTATTTTTTAATTTTGAACACGAATCAGTTGTTTAAAAATGACACTCTGCCCTCCAAAGGGCAATAAAGGGCAAAAACTCAATTTTATTGGAAAAAGAAGCGCAAGGTGTGTTTTCCTATGTATTTTTCAATGTTGAACACGAATCCGATGTTAAAAAAGGGCACTTCGCTCTCCAAAGGGCAATAAAGGGCTAAAAAGTGCCAAATATTAATCGTTTATTGCTCGAAGGCATAGTGTTTTTTAAGACTAACCTAACCTGACTTAACTAGTGTAAACCCAAGCATGCGGAAAACTTTGGAGGAGTTTTAACCATTCGTAAGGGCCCTATCAAGTTTTTACTCCTTCTGTGGTCAGCCTCAAACCTTGGTTGACACTAGTTAGGTCAGGTTAGCCTAGTCTTTAAAAAACGCTACACCTTCGAGCAGTAAACGATTAATATTTGGCTGATTTTAGCCCTTTGTGCCCTTTTTTAACATCGGATTTTATTTTTCATTAAAATTGAGTTTTTGCCCCTTTTCCCTTTATTGCCCTTTGTCGACATAAAATCACGTCCAGAATTTGCAGTTTTCGTTTGTCAGGAGAGTTTCTGGATACCCTGTATATAAGAAATTACTTAGTTATTGTTGTTATAGATGTTTTATTGCCTGAGTAATTGGGAAAACATTACTTGAAATTCTTAATAAAATGTATAATACGAAATTTTTAATTAAGACTGTTAGTAATTACATGTGTGGTAATAATTTGCGGTTATTATTGCTAATCATTGTCTATACATGTTTCTTTCTGGAAATGGGACGTAACACATTTCAACGACGATTATTCCAATACTAAAATCATCAACAATTCAAAACGGTCAAAAGCTATTAAAGTCACTGGCATACAAAATTTAAAAAGTAGCCTGTTCTTGGAACTCCATTGGGTGACCCCCATGACACGAATCAGGTGTCCGTTTAGCTCCATCATGTTTTTTTAAATCGCGAGAATAACCCATTTTATTTTGTGTGCATGTGTTATTAATAGTTTAGGAAAGAAAGACGATTCCTATGGTAATGAGGTGATTGAATAAACTCGGTAATGTTCAGAATTACAAACTGAGCACATACACTAACATAAAGGTTAGTTTTGGCGGACCCAAGAAGCATAATTTTGTTTTTATTTTTGAAAAAAAATATGGAGCCGCCTTCAAAAGGTCAAAAGATCGCTGAAAATTAAGTAATAAAATTTCACCGTCGTACACTGGGGCAAAACACTTGTTCTTCGTTCAAATCAACATTCCGGACGCAATTTTTAAGATAAATTCAAGTTTTTTTTTTAAATACTCGTCATGTAAATTCCCTATCGATCCGTCTCGTCTGTGCGAAATTTTGGTACAGTTTTTCACTTTTTTTTGAATACTTATGAAAAGCCTGGAAAATTATATTTTTCCATACATGTATCCTCAGATGTTTCTAGATGCTCAATTATATGCTCAATTATTTATCTAAAGGGTTTTCGGGGCCGCTGATTATAAATTAGATGGGAAACTGGAGAATTCCGCGAAGAAAATTCAATATGGCGAATTTCCAGTTTTTTTTTAACATAAAGTTACAGAATTGTATAATACATATAACAAGGGTTTTTTATAGTTGCTGGTTCTCTATTTTAGTCAAAATTGAAATTTGAGGTTCGGAAAATTCACTTTGACAAAAATTGTATGTAAGGAAAACTAGAAAATTTAGCTTTTAACGAAATAGATTGAAATTCTTATTTAATAGGTTTTTTGAGTATGAATTTGACGTGAAAATCGATAATTTAAGTGAAAGATGTTTAATATGCTGGATTCTTCAATGTTTTTCTAAAATAAACACAATTATAAATATTTTTGACGTTGTGGTAGCGCGAAAATTAATTAATGTATCCAAAGTGTTTAAATACTCCTTATATTTAAAGAAGCGAAAAAAATAAAGCCGTAAGCATGTTTATTATATACAGGGGATGGGTATTTTAAACAGGGGAGGAGTACTTTAAACTGAGAGTAGGTATATTGGATAAGAAAGAAGTATTTCAGACTATTTCGAGGATACTGAGCGCCCAAAATTTTGCGAAATAATAACGAAATAGCTTGAAATTTAAAAGGTTTTATGCGTATGAATTTGACGTGGAAATCGATAAAATTTAAGTGAAAAATGTTTAATATGCAATTTCAATTCTTCAATGTTTTTCTAAAATAAACACAATTATAAATATTTTTAACGTTGTGGTAGTGTGAAATAATTAATTTTCACATATATCTAAAATTTTTAAATATTCCCTATATTTAAGAAAGCGAAAGAAATAAAGCCGTAAGCATGTTTATTACGTACAGAGGGGATGGGTATTTTAAACAGGGGAGGAGTTCTTTAAATTGAGGGTAGGTATATTGGATGAAAAAGAATTTCCTCTTTGACGAAGATTACACAGATTTCCTCCAGATTTTCTGGGATTTCCTTAAGATTTCCTCGGATTTCCTAAGATTTTCTCGAATTTTTTTCAAAAAATTTTTGAAGAGTGTGGGGAGAAATCCGAAAAGCAAAAGACTTTCCTCGAATTTCCACAGGAACACAGTAGCCATGTTAAAGAAAAAAAAATTTCTTTTCATACAATTTTTCAATTTTATTTTAAAATATCGGAATCAACAACTTTGGAAACTCTCTTTATATGTATTACATAATTCTGTAAACTTATTTTAAAAAAACTGGATACTCTGCCATATTGAATTTTCTTCGCGGAATTCTCCAATTCTCATAACAAATTTATAATCAGCCCAAAAAATTCACTAAATAAAAATTTCAACCTATTTCGTTAAAAACTGGAATTTTCGAAAATTTTCCCACCATAAGACTTTCATCGAAACGGATTTTCCGAACAAAATTTTCCAATTTTCACAAAAAATTCAGAATCAGTAACCTCAAAAACCCCTTGTACGTATTACACGATTCTTTAAACTGCAATAAAAAACTGGAGATGCCGTCATATTGGATTTTTCTTGTGGAATTTTCAAGTTTTCACATCTAATATATAATCAGCGACCCCGAAAACCTCCATATAGCCTATTTTGAACTCTAGATAAATAATTGAGCATCTAGGAACATACATACTTGAGGGAAAAAATACAATTTTGAAGGCTTTCCATAAGTATTTAAAAAAAAAAACAGTGGAAAACAATATCAAAATTCCACAGAGGGATCGATAGGGATTATATGACGAATATTAAAAAAAAAACTTTAGTTTATCTTAGAAATTGCGTTCGGTATGTTGATTTGAACGAAGAACAAGTATGTTATTTCACTGTACGTTAAGAATGTCAAAATATGAACTTTCGAATTTCACCTTCTTGCTGTATGCAGATAACGGCAGGCAAATACCTACCTCGGGCCGGGTTTACATGCGAAATAAATGAGCAACCGACCGCAGGTCAAGCCCCCACCATTTAAATTCCTTTGTATCGTTGCGCATTCAATCTGCTTCGCACCCGTGAATGTGAAATGTCTAGTTGCCCATAAATTCGTACTCGTACGTTCTCTGTATAATTCGATATTTACTGTAGTAACCTCACCGTCACCTTAAACTCACCACCGTTAGGGATGCTCCATTTCTAACCTTATTTGTAGTGGGCCGTGTTAGAAAGAGACAGCGGTGAGTTTAAGCTGACGTCGATTGTACCTAGTTAATTGTAAGTGACCTTACTTATGTTCGTAATCATTTTATTTTTCCAAAATTGAGGAATTGATTATATATTTTGATATTTTTAATTATTATCTAAGTATTTTATTATTTCTCGTGATTAATTCAATAAATTACAAATTATAAATCACTGTTCTCATGATAAGATAATTATATGCGGTACCGATGAATAAGATTAAGATTATATTCAATTTTTGAATGACATTTATTTTAATTTGGTAGATAACAGAAAATTTACATTAGGAAAAGACTATTATATATCACACCCACACTTCCTATATACAGAAATACAATTAAATAATCGTTTTGTCACCCAAAAATCTTAAAAATAGTTATTTGTAAAATATCCATAAAACAAATAAAAAAACCGCTGCCCAAGGAATCACTACTTCCACATCCAGATTCTCTATCCAAGTCACTCACAAGGAAAAAACTTTGTATGTGAAAATAATTGTTTATGGAACTTTAATAATATAATATTTGAAGTCCGCTACCCCAAAAACCCATAAAACGATACCCCACATCGGTAGTAGGGTGGGGGGTGGTGATTGGGGGGTGATAGTGGGGGGTGGATGAAGTAAAAAAATATTTTGAGGTTTCTGGTTCCTGTACATACACTAAATCACAATTTTTTTTCATCCCCTTTAATAAGGGGGTGGCTAATGCCAAAAATTTTTTTGAGACCTCAGTTTCTCTTGTATATACTAAATACCAAGTTTATGGACTCTTACATGCTTGATTGACCTATTTACCCCAAATTTACCCCCCAACCCTTCGTCGGAACAAGATGAAAATATAATCTAGTTCTAGATCTCGTTAAAGTACATATGTGTACCAAATTTCAAGTCAATATCTTAAACGGTTCCAGAGTAAACGTGCGCACAAAAAAAAGTTACAGACAGACAGACCGACAGACAGAAATTTTTTTTTCGCTCAAACTTAAAATCTCGACGTTTCATGACATTTTAAGCCTATTTGGACAATAAAAATTTTTTAAAATTTTTTTGTCGTTACTATACTTCCACTGGACGTGGAAGTAATTGCTGATTCTTTATCTAAAATGTCCAACGAGCAGACGAAGGTGTGAAATCACGACTTCCACTTTGGATAATTTATTAATTGAAACAAGATGATGCAAAGTAATAAAAAGTATTTAATAAATAAATGTTCTGTTGGGTACTTTAGTTTAATGCTGCATTTTTAAAAGAAAAGGATTTTTTATTTGCACTTAAAATATTTGATACCTAAAGAAATCATCTTGGTTAAGTAGAGAATAGTCATAAACAAGTAGTAGAGTAAAATCTGGAAGTAAAGTCGCTTAGTTTTCGAGAAAAAAAAACCGTCGTAGAACCAAACCAGACTTAGTGGGATTCTTTAGTAAGATAATCGTGTACACGAAATCATTTTTTACGACATTTTTTGGTGGTCGAGAACTTTTTTATTTCGGAAAAACTCAAAAAATAGATTTTTATTGAAATATGTTTTTTAACGTCTCCACCGCTATATCTCGTGAAAATATTTGTGCCATCAAGCTATTTTTCTTTTTAGATTAAAGTAGACACAATAGCGCTTCGAACAACGTCCCACGTGAACCCGATTTATTTTTTTTTAAGTTGGTAAAATAATAGGAAACTCAAACTTGTTATTTTCAGTAGCGTAATTTTAGGCAATCGAGGAAAAAATTTATTTATGAAAATTTGTATATACATGCTGCGTAAAAATTGAAGCCAATAGTTGAAAAAAGTTTTTAGGACAAAAATTTTTCAAGTCCCGTTGATAGTATTGAGTCAGAGATTTTTTTTTAACGGGCCAAAGTCATATTCTTGCGCGCTCGGCTGTAGCAAGCCTGCCGACTGCAACGATCTGACGGTTCCGGTCGGGGTGTATGTAGTAGTTTAACTTATATCAATAGGTACAAAACCAGTAGTGATCAAAAGATCTAGGGGGTCAATATTATTGTTCAATATTTCATATATTGTACAGTAGTATTGATCATATGTTGTTAATATTAAGAAATTGTACAAAAAATATTAAATAGTCTCCTTTTAATAATAAAAAGACGTAGGTAGATATAAATACCGAATCTATAAATATCAATCAGTGTTACTAACTACCCATCTAATTAGTAAGTTTATTAGACATTTTTAAATGAATGAAAGTAAAAACGTACGCATAAAATGAGTTTTATTGTTGAAATAAATTTTCTATTTGGATAGATAAATATGTAGTACGTAGTTTATGTAGGCCCTACATTAATAGCATTCTAATTCGTTCATATCTGCCTCGAAATCTTTAATAATGTTGTTACAGGAACGACATTTGCACTCGTTGCAACATTTTAGGCCTTCCTTAAAACAAGCACATTTTCGATTGTCACAATTTTTATCCGAACAATGAATACTTAATGATTTTCGACAACTGCCACTTCCACGCGACTAATCTGACCAACCCTGCATACTACAGTACCTAGAGGTAAAAAATATGCAAAACTTCGGAAAAATGTCATATTGAACGGATTTCGTTCATTTTTGGCAGTATAATAGTAAATGCTTCTCAGAAAAGTGTCTATATTGTGCGGGGGCTTGCTAATTTATAGGGGGTGGATGCCACCCCCTCAGGGTGTGGCACTTAAAAAATATATATATTTATTGGAGCTGAAGTAGAATCAAATTTCAAGAAGAAAAGGTTCTATGCAATTTTTCACATAAATTGATAGTTTTTAAGTTATAACGACTTCAAAATTGCGATTTCAGCTAAAAAAAAGGTATTTCCAAACGGCTTTCGTCAAGTATCTCGAAAAGTATTACTTTATCGAAAAAATGTTGCAGACCAATTACAGAAAGTACAAACTGGGAATTAATTATATTTTTTGTTTATTGATGTAGGATTAATAATTTCGGAGATATTTAAGTTTACGTGTTCATAAGATAATTATTTAGAGTGAGAGTTAAATATCGCAGAAACTGTGACACCTACGTCAAGGGTGCTAATAGGAGAATAATATGTTATTAATTAAGCTTTCAACTGTTTTTTAATTTGTTTCTGTAGCATAAAAAACAAAGAAGTTATGACCGAAGCAATGTGCGTCTACACATTTTTTTAATAACAACGTCGTCATTTTGTTACTGTAATTAGCCAGTAATTAAAAAAAGGAATTTCAAACACTGTTCCTCATTAATATATAGCATGACGTAGATGCTCAAATTTTTTGGTTTGTATACAGCACTTGCTTTAGAAAAAAATACAGTTTAAACTATAAAGGTATTTTCGATGAAACGTATTTTTTTTTCCTTTTCCAAATATCTCAATAAATATTAGCTTTATTGAAAAATAGGTAGATACCAAAAATAAAGCTCATAAACTGATAATGAATTTCGCTTGTTAATTTATTTACATAGATTTAATAGTTTCGGAGATATAAAAGTTTACAAATGGCGTCCGAACGTTTATAAGACGAAAAATGCAGTTTAAATGTTAAATATTTCAGAAATTATGACACCTACGTCACGCATGCTAAGAAACGAAATTAAAGACAATTAATTGCGATTTCAAATTATTTTTTACTCGTTCCTGTAGCATAAGAAATAAAGAAGTTATGACGGAAAAATGTGGGTATTTATATTTTTTTTATATAAAAAGGTCGCCATTTTGTTAATCTAATTAGCCAGTAATTTAGAAAAATTATCTCAAATACAGTTTTTCGTTAAGATGTAGCATTACCTAGATGCTCAAATTTTTTTGCTCATTTAAAGCACTTGCTTTAGAAAAAAGTGCATTTTAAACTTTAAATTTAATTTCGGAACACTACCAAATATAAACTTAAATATCTCCGAAATTATTAATCCTACATCAATAAACAAAAAATATAATTAATTCCCAGTTTGTACTTTCTGTAATTGGTCTGTAACATTTTTTCGATAAAGTAATCCTTTGCGAGAAACTTGACGAAAGCCGTTTGGAAATACCTTTTTTTTTTTAAGCTAAAATCGCAATTTTGAAGTCGTTATAACTTGAAAACTATCAATTTATGTGAAAAATTGCATAGAACCTTTTCTTCTTAAAATTTGATTCTATTTCAGCTCCAATAAACATATATATTTTTTAAGTGCCACCCCCTGAAAGGGGGTGGAATCCACCCCCTATAAATTAGCAAGCCCCCGCACAATATAGAAACTTTTCTGTGGAGCATTTACTATTATACTGCCAAAAATGAATGAAATCCGTTCAATATGACATTATTCCGAAGTTAAAACCTCTAGTTACTGTAACTAGCATGCGAGGTGTATTAATTGCGTCCCAATTTCGCATTTAGCGCTGATAAAAAAATCGCTGTTGCCAAACGGTACACTTTAGGAAAAAATATATTGTTTCAAAAACTTTTGTGATTATTAGGCTTTATTTTCTTCGCTGCATGTATGTAAATATTTTCAAAAATAAAAAAGTTTACCCATTGGTGAAGATTTCAATAAATAAAATATATATTTTTAGTTTATCTGATTTTTAGAGAAATGAAAGTGCGAATTTTACCCAAACCGTTTATATTGGTAAAAGCGCTACAGTATGACCTTTAATTTGATACAAAACAAATTTCGGTACCTTTAATAGTTTTAAAGATAAAAAAAACAATTTTCTTTAAAAATACATTTTTTTCACTTTTTATTGATTTAAAAAGCTCGAGACCACAAAAAGATGTAAAATATGATTTCATATGTCCGGTGACATACTCAAAGGAACCTAACATGTTTGACCTGGTTCTACGCCAAAAAAAAAAAACGACACGACAGACTTACGAAATCGCTGCTCTAATATAGGAAATAAGGTAGTTATTCCCATTTAAATTTTTTGGTAAGCCTTAAACTACATGTGTATAACATCCACTGCTCAAATCTGAAATGAAGTCGATTCTATTTCACTCTTAGCGCTTAAGAGTGACATCACGACCCGGGCTATGGTTATTTTTGAATTTAATTTTATATTTTCTATTTATATTTTTGAATTTATATTTTATTTAGCCGTGTTTATCACGTTAGGGATCACGTTTAAAAAGGATATGTTTTTCAATATATTATTTTTATATTTAATTTTAGCTCAGGGGAAAATATAAATACTGCGATTTTTTTATAATAAAACATTTTTTATTGGTATTTTATATTTTTATGTCTTGCGCCCCCAAAATCTACTTTTCGAAGACAACATAATTTTAAGCCAAACTTCAATTTGAGGCTGTTTGACCTTGAAAAATTCGAAAATTTCGCCTACTGCGCATTTTACAATTCCGTAACCTCGCCTGTAAATAAGAGGACGTAAATACTTCATTTTGCCTAAAGCCTCGCCAATCGTTAATCCGGCCCTGACATGAACTGAAAAATTTTGAATTTTTATATTCAATTGTTTAGCGTGATTTATTTGGGATACTTTTTTCCTCAACTAATTGTGCCGTTTTTGTACAAAATATGAATCAAATAGATATTCGCAGTCAGCTACGCCCCTGCAACTTTACTCGTTCGGGTTCACTATACCTGCTATAATCAGGCCTCGGGAATTTTATCTCGGTGCCAGAGAGGGCTTTTATATAGACATAATATTTTATATAGCAAACTACTACTGAAACATTCAGAAAAACGACGAACTGGCGAAATGTTAGTCATTGCCAGCTACAATGTAATTTGAATAATAAATTTAACTTAAAAACGGTAATGGTTCTTACAAAAACATGTAATACACATCTAGCAAATAAAAAAAACAATTTTGAATCAAACGCATACTTTCCTGTTCTGATTAATATGTGTGACGTGTTTATTATGTTTATTTTCATGATAATTAAATATAAAAATCCAATAAGCTGCTGGCAACATAAAACAGTTTATTTCCAATAAAATAAACCATTTTTATATAATATTAAATGAAACAAAGTTAAATATTAATGGCATGAAACTGCCATGTCCCACACAGCACAGAAATATTCTAAGAAGGTGCACAGAATGTTTGCTCGGAACGTTTCAATATTCTGAGAATATTCTCACAACATGAAAATCATTACCATTGAATGTGCCATGCACATTACAAAGTGGAGTCTTTTAAATGTTCCTAGAACATTTCAGGTATGTTTTCCCAGGTAGCAAAGGCACGTGAAAATGACGTGACTAGTTAGTAGTCTACTTGATAAAAATGAAGTAATTAATGCATAAATAAGTATTGTCCTATGAATTTGTTTGTTAGCCATCCGTATATTTTATTTACATTAACATATCTAATTAATTATCTAATATTGTTTACCATCACTCCAATTTTTTTCTCACAAGGGTTGCCTGCAAATTATATTGTATTAAATTATTAAATTCATTTTATTTTACTTACCTTTACCAATTGCCGTCGGCAGGGGTCGAACCGCTGCGCGTCCAACCTTCTGATTTGGAAGTCAACGGTTTAACTCACTCGGCCACTGAAGTTACACATGCTAGTACCCACTTAAAGACTATAATTATAGTTGAAATCAGAAACAAAATTTTTTCTGATCTCAAATTTGATGAGCGATGGGGGGAAGTCAGGAGTCAACTGTTTTAAGATTTTATAGTTGAGGTACTTATACAAACCTAGAAAACGTGTTGGAGAAAAAACGGTAAAGATATAATATCGTCATCTACAATATTTAATGGTCTAAACAGACCTAAAATTGGAAAAAATATATTCGTATATCGGTTTTATAAGCAATTATTACTCTTAAAAAAACAAAATTTTTTTCGCAATTATTTTAACAAAAAAAAACACTTGCTGAGCAGGGGTTGAACTGCCGATCTCGTGACTTGTAGGACAACGTCTTAACTCATTCGACCACTAACTTCTTGAGAATATTTATTTAAAGACTTTATAGTTGGAACATGCAACGGCTAGATTTTGCTTTTTAATACATTTTAATCTAATTTTATTATTAATCGATATCTGCACAAATAAATTGTCGAATCTTTGCAAACTCTTTCGAATATAAATTATTTTGGATATAATTAGTAGTGTATTAGTCATTATTCTTTTCGTAGTTGTTCATGATCCTCTTATAGTCGTAGAAGTTTTTTATTACAAAAAAAGACATATAAATTAAGGTATCATTATTTCTGAGAAACAAATAGGATACCAAAATAATTATAATAATAGTTAAAAATAATAGCCACTGTTATAAAAGTATCGCATCAAAATTTATTGTGGAACGTTCTTTTAAAATATTACAGAAATATTTGATCAAAAATGTTTCATGAATATGCCAAACTAGATAAAAATATTTATGGCGGTTCTAGGAATATTTCAGATAAATATTCTGTTTACAGAATATTGTCACTTAATGAGAATATTCTGAAAATGTTTTATGCTGTGTGGGGTAGCGTGTGCATCACAAATATACACAACAGGATAAAGTGAATTTCATTTCATTTTAAAGTGTTATTAGGTAACCCAGAGCCTGATTTTGACGTCACAGAGATAAAATTCTCGAGCTCTGGCTATAATATAAATTGCACGGTATCGCTGTCGGTCGCCGTCAGTGTGACGCATATTAATGCATGCCATTTTTGCGGGAAAAACCGATCGCCCTTGCACAAATCGAATGCGTCTAACCTATTGCGCCACTATTGAGAGACATAAAGGCGCGTGCTCATTATTGTCGGCTTTGGCAATCGGTATGGCCGCCCGGCTTTTGTTGGCAAGTGAACACGTACAGTTTGGCCTGTGCCGTTCGGCATGAAAACCTATCGTCATGCCGAAACATTTACCGCCTGTTGTCGGAAACTTCAAAAGAATCGAGGCCGAATTTAGCTAGTGGAGACTTAAGCCGACCGGCTTGCAGATAGTTCATTTGTGTTTCCATTTTATAGAATATACTTAGTTGATTTTGTGCACTGAAATGGAAATTCAAAACCTTGGTCTTCTTTGTTTCTTTTTATTATTTGCAATCATTATAATAACATCGTCACTGTCAAACATTTTGTTCGCGACTGACTGAACTATATAAATTGATGATCCTCTGGTTAAGATTTAAATGTGGACGTGTCACTTGAATTCTGCAAAGCCGGCAACTAAGTCGGGCGGCCGTGCTACTCAGCGACACCGACGATAATGAGGACGCACCTTTAGAGCAAGGAATTTCTTAATAATGTATGCAATTGCGTAAGGGATCTCCATCTCTACCTTCTTGATGCTTACCTTGTGATAAAGTGTTTAGACTTGTCGTGGCTAGGGTTGCCAGACGTCCGGCTTTAGCCAGACATGTTTGGCTTTTTACGGTTTCGTCTGGCTAAAAATTAACATGTCCGGCCTGTCCGGCTTTTGTTTGGCTTTTTGCCTGGGGCTCTAAAACGTGATTTTCGTTTTTTTTTCTTTTTCGTTTTTAGTCGCTTTTCTATAGATACATTTTATTGTTTTGTGATGACTTTTTCTGTTCCTATGTATGTAGTGTTTATTTTTAAATTAATCAAGTTTAATAAAAATATTGAAAGACTGATTTTGTGTTTTAGTTATTTCCGATGATTTTTTTACGAATGCTGTTTGTTCGACTTGTACCAAATGTCCGTCCAAATTTACAAGTCCGGCTTTTCGAATTTTAGGCCTGGCAACTCTAGTCGTGGCTTATCTATGGCCGGGTGTTTTTGGATTGGCGCTTTTTCTATATGTTGTGTGTGTCTTTCATTGTGTCTTTGATTTTTAGTGGTTAGTTATTGTGAGGAATGGTTAGTATTGGGTTTATATGCACAATACTTGTGCGTTTTTCTGTTAATAACTCGGTTAACAGATTGATGTCTGTTTTGTTACCAGCGGATCACGTGTATATAGGCATATACCCTGAATATTATTCACTCGCGGTGTTGCTTGAAAATGAATATACTTTGGGTAAACGAAATACTATATTGTGCAAATTTTAACATCCAAATCGATATCCTTGGAGTTTCTTTATGAGAGAGAAGCTGAAAATGCTTCTTATATTTTGCACTTGAATTTATTGTACCTGCAATACTATTATTAAATTGATATATATTTGAGGAAATTTTACAATACTGCGATAATTATTTGTTCGCTCTACGTTGACATTTCTGTTTTGTTAAATCACTATTTGTGGAATTTTACAATTAAAATGACACGAATTAATGCATTAAGCCAAGGAGTTAGAAGTTAGTATTCTTCCTGTATAAAATTTGTATGTAATTCTTCTAGAAGCGAAGAACTGACGATTTACAAGTTCAGTATTTTCCTTAAGGTAGTTATAATTTTATCGATCGTTACTACTATTAGTGCACAGAATGAGGAAAGAATATCAAGTTTAGAAAAGGAAAATTCTAATTAAAAAAAAAAACCGCTGCCTAAGGAATCACTACTTCCACATCCAGACTTCCTATCCAAGTTTCTTACAACGAAAACACTATATTTGCACTCCACTACGTGGAAATAATTGTTTATGGAACTTCAATAGTATAATATTTGAAATCGTGTACTCCAAAGACCCATAAAATGATATGCCCCATCAGTGGTGAGGATGAATGAAGTGAAAAAAATTTTTGATGACTGGTTCTTGTACACTCACTAAATCACAATATTTTTTCACCCCCTTTAATAATGGTGTGGGAGTGGTAATAGAGTTGGCTAATGCCAAACATTTTTTTGAGACCTTACCCAAGTAACACAAGTAATGTAAATTGGTTGCGCTAACGTTGTCGCAGCTAAAGTTATGGCCATTTGGCTGTAGCGGCTAGCTGCGCTGAGGTTTTAAAGAGGTTGCGATAACGTTGTAGCAACTAAAATGGTACAACATTTTTTGCCATTTAAAGAGTTATAATGGCCATAAAGTTGTGGCAAATTTACAGTAAAATAAGAAAGATTATGGCTATTTAGATGTGAATTCCATTTGTTATAAAAATACGTTAGAAAAGCTGGATTACGGTTTTCATGTACAAATCTGGTCATGACAAATTATTAAGCTGTAATAACTGTTTACAGGAATGGATGTATACTTTAATATTGTACCTAACCTATAGGTAAAAATAATATATCAGCGATTTTGGCGATGGATCTGAATAAAATTACATGCGATTGTCATTTTTCCGTGAAATATGGAAGTTGTACCTCTGTATGTACGAAGCGCCTCAGAAATTTCCTGATTTAAAAGAA
This sequence comes from Rutpela maculata, assembly GCA_936432065.2. Taxonomy (NCBI): domain Eukaryota; kingdom Metazoa; phylum Arthropoda; class Insecta; order Coleoptera; family Cerambycidae; genus Rutpela; species Rutpela maculata. The sequence goes on along the minus strand of OW386288.2, from coordinate 66,694,882 downwards.
ATTGTTAATGACCTCAAAATTATGATTTTTAATTTTTTATTCGGAAAATGGTTCAAAATTACTTATTTCTAAATATTATGTCTACTAGAAACTATTAAAATACTTTTATATTACAAAAATGATCTTAAGTGTCAAAAAATTAAATATTGTTCAAAATGGCTGCGTTTCTCATGCACTCATCATTCCTCCTTGAACAGAAAACATGGCCGCTAAGATGAAGTGAAAAATTAAAATAACCTTTAAGCAGCCATATAGACTACCGTAACAATTTAGCTTCCGTTTGGTTGCAAATCAGTTATAGAAGCTGTTTAACACCTTAATGGCTATTGAAGAAGAAGAGGAGAATTAATTGACATTAAGTCAGAGTACGTCTAGGGAGAGTATGCTTCCAGAATTGCCATACGTAAAAAATGTTATTTTTAAATACTGCCAACATAAATAAACTAACATTTTAAATTACGCTCCATTAAGCTGTCAGCTGTCACCTGATTGGTCTAGTATCGGAAAGATAACTAAAAATGGCAGAGCTCGTACTCTGCATTAAGTTTAACAAGTGATAAGTCTTTAATCTATGAACAAATGTGCCACGTACACTTCAGACTAATAACTAATAATTAATATCTTTATGGGCTGCATATTTCAAGACCGTCGCATAAATTATTGTCACTTTCCGATTCTGGAATTGAAATAACCCATGGCATTGCTCTGATTTTAGACTGATCTATAACTTCTGTTAATTCTGCAGGTACACTACGCACCTTTTTTGCCGTGTTAGTTTTTCTGTAATATGTTGAATTGTATTTTGTCAGTTGCAATACCTACTTTGTTTTGGTTATACATTCGTATTATAGAATATTTAAAGCTAAATTGCTTTATTTGTCAAATTATAGCATGTTTACAGCAAAATGACCTTGACTTTTTTCTTGCTATTATCTGCAGTTGTAAAAGCCAATCCACAGCTACAAATGTGCAAAATATTGCTTTAGCTGTCAAACGGCATTTTTTTTGCTAGAAAGTATACACTGCAACCAAAAATTACAACTATTTGTTACAGCTGCTATTGAGCTGTTACGATAGTTGTGGAAGGCATATTTCTGCTGATTCTGTCATCCAAATGGCAATTGCAGCTATTTGTTTGTTCAGTTATGTTGCCACAACGTTATAGCAACAAAAATATTTGGAATAAAAGGCTTTGAGATTTGAAGACCAAATTACAGCCAAACGACGGTCATCCTAACGTTTTAACAGCCAATATTTAGTTGCGAAAACTCTATAGTCCACACTGTGCTACTTGGGTAGCTCCTCTTGTATTTACTAAATACCAATTTCATGCACTCTTAATTGCTTGATTTGCCTATTTACCCCCATTTACCTCAATTTATCTCTCCAACTCTTTAACGGAATAAGATCAAAATATAATCTAGTTCCAGATCTCGTACATACGTGTGCCAAACAAATTTTATTAAGTCAATATCTTAAACGGTTCCAGAATAATTGTGGGTACCAAAAAGTTACAAGACCAACAGACAGACCGACGTGACAGACAAATTGTTTTTGTTCAAACTTAAAATATTGTCGTTTAATGACATTCTAAGCCTATTTGAACAATGAAAATTTTCAAAAAATTTTCTTGCGTTAGTGTACTTCAACTGGATGTGGAAGTAATAAGCAGAAAATAGCATGACAAAGATATAAAAAATAATTCTGTGCCGTAGACTACACGAGAGAAATACTTCAAGCATTTTCTTCGAGGAAACCTACTACGCATTCTTACTACTCGAGGTAACCCACTGCGCATCCGATTTACTAAAGGAAAGCCACTACGAATTCATACTTCTAGAAGAAACCCACTGCTCATCCATTTTACTCTAGGAAACCCACGCGTATCCATATCACTTGAGGTAACCTGCTGCGCATCCATAATATTCGGGGAAACCTACTGCGCATCCATACTACTTGAAGTAACCCACTGCGCATCCATTTGACTCGAGGAAACCCACTGCGCATCCATACTACTGGGGGGTAACCTACTGCGCATCTATATTACTAAAGGTAACCTACTGCGCATCGATGGTACTCGAGGAAAGCCACTGAGCATCCATAATACTCGGGGAAACCTACTGCGCATCCATATTGCTCGAGGTAACTTTAATAACATGATATTTGAAATCGCCAAAAACCTATAAAACGATATGCCACATCGGTAGTGGGGGTGGGGGTGGATTAAATATAAAAAAAAATTTGAGGCCCTAGGTTCTTGTATACACGCTAAATTACAATTTTATTTTTTTCACCCCCTTTAACAATGGAGTGGGGGTAGTAATGGGCGTGGCTAATGCCAAAATTTTTTTGAGGCCTTAACTTCTTTTATATATACCAAATACCAATTTTATGGACTCTTACCTGCTTGATTTACTTATTTACCCCCAATTTACCCCCCAACCCTTCAACGGAATAAGATGAAAATATCATCTAGTTCCAGATCCCGTTAAAGTACATACGTGTACTAAATTTCAAGTCAATATTTTAAACGGTTCTAGAGTAAACGTGCACATAAAAAGGTTACAGACCGACAGACAGACAGACAGAATTTTTTTTTTCGCTCATAGGACCCCGCACACATTATAGAGGAAAAACGGCTTCCGTCAAATTGGCCGAATTTTTGATATGACATTGAGTCATCATTTCTATAAAAATTTTTAGTAACATTGGCTACCAAAAAGCTCTCGTTTTTAAACTGGACCACAAAGAGTTGACAAAATCGGGATTGTTCGATTTCGCGTATGTCACGGGAGATCGGCGTATTTTGTCGCTACTATTCACATTGGCGCGGCGCAGGCAATGTGGTGCTTTTTATATATACATATTTAAGTTTATGTAAAATGTGGGGTTGTGCAATATACAATAATAATAATCTCTGATTATTATTATTATTATTATTATTATTATTATTATTATTATTATTATTATTATTATTATTAGTAATAATAATTGTCACATTATATTTAAAAAAGGATCTCATGAGGTTTTGTGTAGAATACAGCAAGGGGTATCAGATGATTCCTTGAAAATAATATTTGCTCGTTGATCCTGGGCAAGGCAGATAGAGGAGCACAACCCCACATTTTACATAAACTTAAATATGTATATACAAAAAACACCACATTGCCTGCGCCGATGTGAATAGTAGCTACAAAATACGCCGATCTCCCGTAACATAAGCGAAATTGAAAAATCCCGATTTTGTCAACTCTGTTTATCAGTATAAAAACGAGAGTTTTTTGGACACTAATGTTGCTAAAAAATTTTATAGGTATGATGCACGACCGTCTTTAATGTGAACATTAAAGCCGGTCGTGGATGATGACTCAACGTCATATAAAAAAATCGGCCAATTTGACGGAAGCCGTTTTTCCCCTATAATATGTGCGGGGTCCTTTAAAACCTCTACATTTCATGACATTCTAAACCTATTTGAAAAATAAAAATTTTCAAAATTTTTTGTCGTTACTATACTTCCACTGGATGTGGAAGTAATACTATATCAAGATCTGCTAACTAAAAATTAAAAGTGTGAGCAAACACTCAAAGATAAATCTCTTCGTATCTATGGCCAAAAGGAGTCTAAAAATGGAAACTGTAAGAAGCCAGTATAATTAATTTTTTATCTATAAAAAATTGATATTGGGAGACAAAAATTGAGGATTGGTCTCAATTAGCACTTGAATAATACTAGGCTATTGAAAACTAAAGAAGGAAATTTTTTTTCTAAAGAGCGAAAATCAAAAAAAAATGTTTTGTTGATTTTAATAGTCAAGTTTTCTATAAAAGCCTATCAAATAATTTTTTCAATCAGTTCAGGGATATAGGAGAAATTGCCGAATTACGAAATAATTTACTTAAGCACGGCACCGCCACCCTTAATATGGGGTGCCTCTCTAATTGTATGAAATTAATGTTTTTGTGTTATTTAGAATATAAAAATATAATTTAGGTACGTACCTGAGGATTTCAAATTTTCCAAAAAGAAAAGAGCGTCCTTGTCGGTCTCCTTATTTCGTGATTTTAAACTCAGTCTACCCCCATAATATTTTGGAAATAAATCAATAGCTTCTATGCCTTGAAATTTTAAGAATTTCTGCAGCAGTGGAACAATTACGGTATAAAATGCAATTTCGTTTTTGAATGACTCCAGTTTTTGTAAATTACCATTCGGTGCAGCCAATTTTGCTACAACTTCAAATTTTTCCTCGAAATTTTTTTCATTTTTCAGCCTTAATTCGACAATTAATAAAAAGCTTCCATTATTTTCTGCGGGTGCTGCTAAATTACGAATTTTATGCCGCAATAGTGGTTTTTCAACCAACAAAATTTCCTCAATTTTTTTTATTTCGGTCAACTTCATTTTTCACATTAAAACCAAATACAGCAATATATAAAACTGATAAAAAAATTAATTCCAATTTTTAATTGCAAGAATCTTATCAGTCACATTTTAATGATAACGGGATTAAATCTGAAGTACTTAATCGGAAAAAAATATATATTTTGTAATAGGTTAGCCAGATGTAAAAAAATGTAAAGGGCCGCTCTTTTATTCATTATTATAACCTGTAGATACTCAGCACTCAGCCATATGATTCTACTCATTTAAACACATGATGTACTTAGCTACGACATACGTAACATGCACTGTCAAAAAAAACCTCTGCCTAAGGAATTACTACTTCCATATCCAGATTTCCTATCCAAGTCTCTCAAAACAATAAAAAATGTCGATATCATATTTGCACTCCACTATGTGGAAATTATTGTTTATAAATAGTCCAATCACTTGGTAGTTTTTACCTGGAATGTTTTGGAGAAGTTCTGATTTTTGGCTCTTTTATGTTTTTTAGTGTGCTGATTACGAATTTCCACTTTACCACCTCGAAAAATTTCGGGAAATGTCAAATAAAGCAAAAAACAAAAAAAACCTCTTTTTCTTTTTTTGAAAACATTTTTTAAAGTTCTGATTTTTGGTTTTTGTATGTTTTTCGGGGTGTTGATTACGAATTTATACTTTGCCAATTCGACAATTTCCGGAAAATATAAAAAAATCTCAAAGGAACCCAAAAAGTTTCTTTTTTGATTTTTTCCTTATGACATGAAAACTTATATACTTTTCGAGAAAAATTAGTACCTTCAAATACAAAATACAGAGAGTAAGCAGAGAACATTATTATTAATAATTTTCTTAAATGTGTAGAAATATAATATACAAGAGAAATATGTACTATGTAATAATTAAACAGATTATTAGAATCGTCTTGGCCCTTTATCGCAGAAGGTCCGGGCTGTCCGAAGTCCTTGTTCTCTTCATCCCAAGAATTTCGTTCTCCTAGAAAAGACGTAAACAAATGTAATGCTATGCCAACCTGACTGTATCAAAGCTAAGGTATAAAACCATGGCATTTGGAATATTGAAGAAGATATGTACAGTATCGGAAAGTCTTGGCTTCGGTATGCATAATTTCAATGACATAACCGACCGCCCACAATAAAGGCGTCTACCAGTGTTCTAGCAGAGGCAAACAGTGACAACCCCCTTCAAGAGGATTATGTACTGTCGTGAGTACAAAAAAATAGTATAACTATTTTTTTCTAATGTAAATCTGTCTCTATTTGCACACTTGCAATGAATTTTGACACAAAAATTAAAGATAGATGTACACAACTAGATTTTATCCAAAATACGTTATAAGACTTGTCCCATTTTTTTTGCGCACGACAGTACATCATTGCTTGCTTCGCTCTCGCTTGCTTTTATTGCCGCACCAAATCAAATACTTTCCGATACTGTATAGTTGTGTTCGCAAATTAAATGTATCAATAAAAATACTTTCTGATTGTTTCGCCTGAAAAGGAAGAAAATATGTAGAACAGTTTTGTTAATTCAATGTAATTCTATCTAAGGTATAAATCAATCGGAAATAGGATATTGAAGAATGCAAAGTTGCGTTCGTAAAAGTAGTGTTCAAAATACCTTTGAATGATTCTGCTTCAAGTGTTTAATCTCATCCTCGTTCGTATCAGCTTTCTCCAAGTTGTCACAGTTTCCTTCACAGTTTAAACAAAGCGAACAATATAGACCTGCCTTTCTACAGCCACAATTCCCTCGGCAGCCTTTCTTACATTTGCATGAAATGTGATTTAATATAGCTTCTGGAGCGTTTTCCACCCACATTCCTCGGGATTTTTATCATACACATGAGATGATACTGTCCATCAGCTATTAAGTTAGAAACTGGCCCAACACGTTCGTAGTATGGCTCATCCATATTCATCATTACGTTTTCTCTAACTTTTAACTGCCTAACACTATATACACAGGATTTTGCTTAGAAACAGGGAGCCTTGTTCCTGTATAAACTCTGGTCTTATCAGCATTCCACACAAAAAACAGTGATCTTTGAAGCCAAGACCAGGTACAGATGAGCGTAATTGAAGCGTTTGACCACTCTGTTGTGCTCTCTCTACATGGGCAGCAATTATTTTTTTATTGACGTACTGTTTTCTGCATTTTTCGTGAACTTTAATTGATCTTTTTCCATTCAAATGGACTCCTTTTTCGTCCTTCCTTTGCTTACTTGCTTCACTAAATGTATTTAACCGCTTTTGTTTAACTACAGTCACTTTACTTCCGTCTTCTAATACACTATCACAAATAAAACACAGGGGGGGGGGGGGGGGGGGTAAAATGTGGGAGTGAAGGGGAGTCAAATTGTAGGAAATTTTGCCTATTGATTTTCTTCATAGTACTTTTAGCAAAAAGTGCATGGTTTAAAAAACAAAAAGATGCATTTTTTCTTTTTTTTTTTTTGCTTTTTTGATATTCCCCGAAATTTTTTGAGGTGGCAAAGTAGAAATTCGTAATCAGCACCACATAAAAGAACCAAGAATCAGAACTTCTCCAAAACTTTCCAGGTAGAACCGATCTCGACCACTAAATGATTAGACTAGAACTGTAATAATACAATATTTGAAATCGTCTACCTCAAAAACCTATAAAACGATATTCCACATGGTAGTGGTGGTTGTAGAAGAGGAGACTAGGCTGTTGCCAAAAAAATTTTAGAGGTCTTTGGTTCTTGTACACACACTAAATTACATTTTTGTTTTTTTCACCCTCTTTAATAATGTGGTGGAGGGGGAGGCTAGTGCCAAAACAATGTTTTGAGGCCTCTGTTTCCCGAATACACACTAAATCAAAATTTTATTTCTACCCCCTTCAATAATGGGGTGGAGGTGGTGATGGGGTGGTAGAAGAGGTGGCTAAACCCAAAATAAATTTTGAGATCTTGGCTTCTCGTACATACACTAAATCTCAATTTTATGGACTCTTACTTGCTTGCTTTACTTATTTACCCCCTCAACTATTCAACGGAATAAGATCAAAGTATAATATAGTTCCAGATCTCGTTATAATACATAGGTGTACTAGATTTCTAGTTAATATATCATAAACCGTCCCAAAGCAATTGTCCGTACAAAGAGAAGTTACGGGCAGACAGAAATATTTTTCTCAAACTTAAAATCCCGACGTTTTATGACATTCTAAGCCTATTTGAACAAAAAAAATATTCATTTTTTTTTACCGTTACCATACTTCCACCACACTACATGAATGTGCAGGTCAGTTTTGCAGAACGAACTAAAATCAAAGTTCAATGTCTTCTTGTGACCTATATCTCCCTTTTTATTATGTTTATTGTATTGATAACAGGCACACAAAAAAAATAATTTTATTTTTCGAAGGTGAAAGGCACCATGTTTTTTGAGCCGCTGATTCCAAATATCACGTCAAAAATATATGTTTCACTGCTCAATTTTTCGCAAATTGACATTTCTTCCCTAAATTCGGGGTGAGGGCTTGACAGATCAGGTTTATTATTACTGGGAATATTGATAAGTCGAGTATCTTTTGGAGATGCCAAAACAACCCCCTCCCTGAATGATGAAACATTCCAAAAATACTGCCAAAGGGCTGAAGAACGGTTTCCCCCAGTTTTCGAGGGCGAGTAACACGATAATTGCAATACTTTTCTCCACTCATCTGGAACTACCCCCAAATGAAAAAATTATTATTCTTATTCTGATTTTTTCGTACTACGCTTGTGCATGAGGGCTTGACAGATCGGGGTTATTACAGGGACCATTGATAAATCGAACGTCTTTTGACCAGGAGACGCCAAAATAACCCTGGAGGTTGTAACCACTCCCCCTCCCTGAATGACAAAACATTCCGAAAATACTGTTTCCCCTAGTTTCCCCTCGTTTTCGAGGGCGAGGAACACGATGATTGCAGTACTTCTCCGCCCTCGATACCGAGGCGAAACTATTTTTTAGCCATTTCGCAGTATTTTCGGAATATTTTGTCATTCAGGGAGGCGGTGGTTCCAACGCCCCAGGAGTTGTTTGGCGTTTCCTGTTCAAAAGATACTCGATTTATCAACATTCCCTCTAATAACCTCGATCTGTCAATCCCTCACTAACAAGGGCTAGTTTTTTCAAATTTAGAGGTAGTTCCAGAAAGGTGGGGAAAAATCACTGCAACCATCGTGTTCCTCACTCTGGAAAACGAGAGAAGACCGTTCTTCAGCCCTTTCGTAGTATTTTCGGAATGTTTTGTCATTCAGCGAGGGGTGGTTTCAACCTCCGGGAGTTGTTTTGATCAAAAGATACTCGATTTGTCAATATTCCCTGTAATAACAGGATAGATTTTTTTTTCATTTAGGGTAGTTCCAGACTCCAGAGGAGTGGGGGAAAGCATTGCAATTATCGTGTTACTCGCCCTCGAAAACTGGAGGAAAACGTTCTTCGCAGTATTTCCGGAATGTTTTGTCATTCAGAGAGGGGGTGGTTCCAACGCCCGGGGGTTGTTTTGGCGTCTCCTGGTCGAAAGATACTCGACTTATCAATATTCCCTGTAATAACCCCAATTTGTCAAACCCTCACAAGCGTATTATAGAAAAATCAGAAAAAGTAGTTTTTTGGGGGGAAAAGTACACCACCATAATTTCCATGGTACGACAGAACGTTGAGAGTATGTGACTAGAGCCATTTTAAACGATTCAGAAGTTTCATTTCAACGCGTGTCCTATTAGATGTAATAGCCATTTAATCCCGAAGTTAGAGATGAAATGTCAATTTGCGAAAAACTGAACAGTGAAACACATACTTTTGACATGATAATTGGAATCAACTGCTCAAAAACCATAGGAAAATATTTTTTTTTTGTGTGTGTGTGTGGCTGTGTAATGAACCATAAAAAAACTTTTAAAAAACGCCGATATCTTTTTCATAAAAAGAATCCTCTGCTGTCGGAGTCGGCGTTCAAAGAAAATGTTCGTGTGTTTTTCATACTTCCTTGTTTAGCCGTAGGTGGACCACCGCTTATTAATCATAGTGTTAACAATGTGTTCGATTTCTCTAGTTTTAAAGATAATTTAATTACACAATGGCCAAATAAATTTTCTATAATAAATTTTAAAAAAGGGTGATTTTTTGCAGACAGTAAATTACTGATATCAGTGACATTTTTTCAATAAAGACACGATGAGCTACAAAAAACCGACCTGGACGTCCTACTCTTTCTAATAAATCCTATGGAATAGTTGTGGTTTGTGAAAAATTGCTAAGATGGCAATGAGTAAATTAATATTAAATGTCAGTTAGTGTTTTCATTTAAAAACTGATTAAATAAGATAAAAGTGGCTGAAAGACTTTGGTCGCTGGTCTTTTGGAATATTTTATCCAATAAATATTATTCTCTCTCTAAGGTAAAAGTAAAACTGTTTTACTATGTTTAAATGACATTGTTACAATGCTGTAACATTTTTCGTTTCACCTAGAAATAACTTTGTGACGATTTCTTGAAAATATATCTCAGGGTCGTAACTCACTTTTATACCAGGTTCGTTTTGAAAATCGACATATAAATGCCCAGGCTAAAAAAAAAAGGAATCTCCCCCCACAATAATTTGGTGGCTAATAAGTATATATACGTGCCAGTGCCTCAGCTATACTTAGGTAAACGGTCAAGTAATAATAAAAAAATGTATAGGCGCCACGTAATTTTTATCTGACTGTATAATATACCGCTATCTAGAATGTATTCCCCTGAAATTACGAAACTACGAAAATACAATTGAGTAAATAATACCAGAATGTTCAATTATTGTAGGAATAACCCTGTAAAAAAAAATAAGGAAGATCAGGGAGGATTCACGCCACACCAAATAATAGCAGCGAGTAAAATCTAATACTTGATTTAATAGAAAAATTAACTTACAAAATAGTTCGAGAAAATGTATCATTAATTTGAGCGAGCAGTGTATATGAAAACTGATATCAAAATGCCGAATAATTCAAAATAACATATGTTATGTATAATACGTATGAATTGTACCCAAACGTGGGTAATTTGTGTAACAAATTAGTTAATTATAATGACAATAATATCAGCGTTAATTAGGTACATATGATTTCGCAGCGCATCAAATGCACTTTTGTGAGCTATAGCAATACGTAAATTTAATTAATCTGTGCTAATAAAATAGAGCGACTACGATCTGCACATCTTCAAAGCAGCACATCTATATAAATAAACACAATTTGATAATATACCTAAGTATGTAAATTCTGGAACTCAGCACATTAAATTTCAGGTTCAAATGCAATTTATCTTGATTATTCTTAAATATTTAAGATAACAAATACCAAAACCGATGACACGTAAAATAAGAATAACTTGTAAGGCTTATCTGTTTGGTGGGGCTCCTTGAACTGCCGAATTAGAAATTTCCATTTGAGACCTGAATCTCCTCCTTGGAAAATATTGTAATATGTTGCAACCCTTTAAAATTTAAGGTTATGTTGGTTACTAAAAAGAAGGCACAGACTTCAACAGATCGAATATCTGAATGTAATGTATTTGCACCTACTCGAGAAACCTACCAGAAGTTAGTTCTGGTGACATCTGGAATGATCTAGAGAATGGTGGCGTCATCACAGAACAATCGAGATCTGTCATTTTTGGGTATAAAAGACCGACCGCATTCTCGGCGAGTAGTTTAGTAGTTCAGAAAGTATAGAAAGTGAGGTTAAGAGTTCAAAGATAAACAAAGTAATAAACATTGTGATTTTAGTCAGTAAAGTGTATTTAAATTAATAATAGTATTGTGAAGTATCCAGTAAATATTTAATAAAGTGTGTTAGTGGACATCTCTTGTTATAATTTTTGGAACCCACGGAATTTGCGAGGGTGGTTTCCTAAGGGTGGAAACACGCGACAAATTGGTGTCAGAAAGCGGAATTTTATGACAAGAGGAGCTCTGAAGTTGTGCTGGAGTGTTCGAGAAGTATTCTCGAGGGTTAGTGCTAACACGAGGACTCATTTACTGGACATTGTTCGAGGGTTATTTTCGAACAGGAAAATAGTGTTTAAGTGCATTTTTGAGACATTGTAGAACATTTTATTAGGACATTAGTGTGATAATTAAATCCTTTGAACTGAGAAGTGATAGAGACACTGAAAAAGACTCATTTAGTGCGTGAAAATTTCTAGAACTTTTCTATTTGGACATTGGAGATTATTAAATTCTCTGAACTGGATAGTGACAAAAGACTCTGGATAAGACATTTTCGTGCTATTTCGAGATTTGTCTGGAAAGTTCCATTACCGATATTGACGTGACAGTTAAATTTATTTTATTTTAATTTCATCGTATGCCCGTAACAACAAGAAGTATGGCATCCGATAAACAAATACAGGACTTATTCGAACAATTCCAAAAAATGATGGCGCAGCAACGGCAGGAAGATAAAGAAGAGCAAGAAAGAAAACGCCAGGAGGAAGAAAAACGGCGTCAAGAAGAAAGGGACGAATTAAAGAAAATTATGGAAGATCAGAAAATAAGACGTCAGAAAGAAAAAAGAGGATGAAGAAACAAGACGTCAGAAAGAAAAAGAGGATGAAGAAACAAGACGTCAAAAAGAAAAAGAGGATGAAGAAAGAAGACATCAGGAAGACAAAGAAGAACAGGAGAAAAGACGTCAAGAGGAAGAAAGACGACGTCAAGAGGAGAAGGAAGAACAAGAAAAGCGACGTCGAGAAGAAAAAGAAGAGCAAGAAAGAAGACGTCAAGAGGAGAGAGACGAATTAAAGAAAATGATGGAAAATCTGGAAACAAGACGCCAAGAAGAAAAAGAAGAACAAGAAAAACGCCAGGAAGAATTAAGGAAAATTCTGAGCGATCAAATAAAAACACAACAGGACGCAATCATTTCTGCCAATGAAGAACTAAAGAGTGAAATAAAGGAGGAAGTAAGTGAAGTCAAAGGGGAGGTAAATGAAGTTAAAGAAAAAGTAAACAAGTTCGAAGAAGAAGTCAAAGGAGAAATAGACCGGCTTAAACGACAGTTAAGAGATAGAGGAAGCCAGCAGGTGGTATCATCAGGTCAGCGACTAAAACCTCCTTCTTTTGACGGCCAAAGTTCCTGGACGACGTACAAGAGGCAGTTTGAGGCAGCAGCATGTGCGAACAACTGGGATAATGAGGAAAAGGCCATGGCATTAGTTCTGGCGTTAAGGGGCCAGGCCTCAGAGTTGCTTCAGACTATCCCAGTGGATAAACAAAGGGACTTCAAAGTCTTAGAAGCTGCATTGGACTTGAGATATGGCGACCAACATCTCGCCCAAGTATACCAAGCCCAGCTAAAATCACGAACACAAAAGGCTGGAGAGAGTTTACAGGAATTCGAAGCTGCGATAGAGAGACTGGCACACCTGGCGTATCCGAGTGCACCTAGAGAATTTCAGGAACAATTAGCCGTAGGGGCCTTTTTAGATGGTATAAGGGACGAAGAGGTCAGGCGAGTTCTGAGGCTGACGAGACACCAAAGTAGTAGCGAAGCTTTGGTGCGTGCACTCGAAGTAGAAGCCGCTTACAGGGATACTCCAAGGTCGAGAGTGCGAGCTGTGACTCTCGAAGAATCGCAACCAGAAATGAACCAGAACCCCTTGCTGACTGAGATGCAGAAAATATTCACCAAATTATGCGATAAATTGGATGGCCTCGGAAAGCAAGAAAAACAACAAAATAGAGGAAAGCCGAGCGGAGGTATTAAATGTTTCAACTGCGGCAAGGTTGGACATATGAAACGGGACTGTCGACAGCAGAACTCGGAGAGCCGAGTAAATGCTGTAAATGTAGAAGAGAAGCAGGAAAACTAAAGACAGCCAGCACCAAGGGGGCTGTGCTGGCTAGGGAATGCGGTGCCCCCAGAGAAATAAAGATTTCCCAGCTCCAAAGAATAACAAGTAGTCTGTTGTTGCAAGGATATGTGAATGGAAGAAAATGCGTGTTTACGATTGACACCGGTGCTACGTCATCAATAGTGCGGCCAGGGTTTATATCAGGCTTGCAGATTGACAAGAAGCAAAATGGAGTAATCATTCGGACAGCCACGGGGGACAGGGCTGCGGTCCATGGAGAGGTCAACTTGGAACTGCAGGTTGGACGGTTGAGGTTCAATTACATTCATTGTGGCTGACATTATGGATGATTTCATTTTGGGTCTAGACATCATGGGAGAGCAGGGATTTATTGTTGACGTAGGGGAGCAAGTCTTAAAAATTGGAAATGAGGAATTTATTCTGGCAACCGCAGATGACCAATTTCATAAAGCAAGGTTGTTAACAACACAGACAATCAAGATTCCTGCTCATTCAGAACAAATGATCGATGCTGCCTTAGAAGGAAATCCTGGAGGGTACCGTGTTGGCCTAGTTGAAGATGACGAATCGATTAAGTCCCTACCCAATATTATTGTGGCGAGAACTTTAACCCGGACTAAAGACAAAATCCCAATTAGAGTCGTTAATTTAAATTCCCACTCTGTGACAATTAAGGAAGGCAAACCGATTGGCTCCTATGAACCGGTCACATGGGTAGCGAGGTGCGAGGAACAAACAGAGGGAAGAAATTCATCTATGAAAATAGACCAGGAAGTTTTGACCTTGCAGTTGGAGCATTTATCTGAGAATGAACGAAGGGAGGCAATCAAGTTCCTAGAAAAGGAAAGTTCAGTATTTGCCAAGAATACAGAGGCCCTTACAAAAACAGACATAGTCCAGCATCGGATAAATACTGGCGACTCAGCCGCTATTCGACAACCACCTAGGAGGCTTCCATTAGCGAAACAAGAGGATGCCTCGGCAATGATAGACAAGATGCTACAAGATGGAGTCATTGAGGAGTCGACGAGTCCCTGGTCATCGCCAGTAGTTTTGGTTGCCAAGAAGGATGGAACATTAAGATTTTGTGTCGATTATCGAAAATTAAACGATGTCACGAAGAAAGACAGTTACCCATTACCACGAATTGATGACATGTTAAGCACGTTGGCAGGCTCACGCTGGTTTTCTACGTTAGACCTTAGGAGTGGATACTGGCAAGTGGGGCTTCATCCTGATGATAAGGAGAAGACAGCGTTTTCAGCAGGCAGTGGTCTTTATCAATTTACCGTGATGCCTTTTGGACTTTGCAATGCGCCAGCTACCTTTGAAAGATTGATGGAATTCGTACTGCGAGGGCTAACCTGGAGGACGTGCCTGGTTTACCTTGACGACGTGCTTGTTATGGGACAGGACTTTACAGAACATTTGAAAAATCTTCAAGAAGTATTTGGGCGAGTCAGGAATGCCCATCTGAAGTTGAACCCGAAGAAGTGCCTGCTATTCCAGAAAGAAGTCAAATTTCTTGGTCACGTGGTGTCTTCGGATGGAATACAAACAGACCCCGACAAAATTTCTGCTGTACGAGATTGGCCAAGACCATCTAACGTTCATGAAGTACGGAGCTTCCTTGGCCTCTGCACTTATTATAGGCGCTTTGTGGAAGGGTTTGCAGAAATTGCGAAGCCATTACACTGGCTGACAGAAGAGAAAGTGCAGTACCAATGGACACCGGAATGTGAAACGGCATGGAGAAAATTGAAGGCAGCTCTATGCACTGGTCCTGTGCTAGCGTACCCACAACGGGAAGGACTTTTTATTTTAGACACGGATGCCAGCAATTCTTCGGTCGGTTGTGTACTGTCTCAAATCCAGAATGGGCAGGAAAGAGTGATCGAGTACTTCAGCAAGGTGCTGTCCAAACCGGAAAGAAACTATTGTGTAACCCGGAAAGAGTTACTGGCCATCGTTAAATCAGTGGACCATTTTCATAAATATCTTTATGGACGACATTTCAAGATCCGGACCGACCATGCTGCATTAAAATGGCTGTTGCAGTTGAAAACCCCTGAAGGTCAACTGGCTCGTTGGATAGAACGGTTGCAACAGTATGATTTCAAAATAGAACATCGACCTGGAAGATCTCATAAGAACGCAGACGCTTTATCTAGAAGACCATGCAAGGAAGATTGCAAGCACTGCCGCCACGTTGAGAAATTGCAGGGTACGGTGGCCGTCAACACTATTAAAATAGAGGTTCCGGACGATTGGACAACCGAAGCCCTAAGACAAGAACAACTGAATGACACAGAAATTGGGGCTATATTGAGAGCAAAGGAGAAAGGAATTCGACCAGCGTGGAAGGATGTTTCGGATAAGGCAGTTGGATTGGAGATTGGCTGATAAAGGCTTTGTGGGCCCAATGGGATTCACTTAAAGTCATGAACGGGCTGCTAAAGAGAGCTTGGGAAAGCCCGGATGGCAGGGAAGTTGTTATGCGTCTAGTGATTCCCAGGTGTCGAGTACCGAAAGTACTTCAGGAAGTACATAATGGAGCATCCGGTGGGCACTTCGGCGTTAATAAGACCTTGAATAAAGTACGAGAACGATTTTATTGGGTAAATAGTCGTCAAGATGTGGAAGCTTGGTGTCGCAATTGCAAAATTTGTGCAGCCAGTAAGGGACCACAGACTAGAAGTAGGGGTGCAATGAAGCAATATAACGTCGGAGCTCCTTTCGAGAGGATCGCGATCGATATAGCCGGCCCATTCCCAGTAACCAAGGATGGGAACAAGTACATACTGGTTGCCATGGACTATTTTAGTAAGTGGCCAGAGGCCTATGCAATTCCAAACCAAGAAGCAGTCACTGTCGCCAAAGTCTTGGTATATAATTTGATATGTCGGTTTGGTGTACCCCTGGAGCTGCACTCAGATCAAGGGAGGAACTTTGAGTCAGTTCAGCAAATCTGCAAGTTATTGGGGATACACAAAACACGGACAACAGCTCTTCACCCGCAATCAGATGGAATGGTGGAACGACATAACAAGACCATGAAAGAACATCTCTCTAAAGTGGTTCATAAGAATCAACGCGATTGGGATCTCCACATACCGTTCTTCCTCATGGCATACAGAGCTGCTATCCACGAGTCTACGAAACAAACACCAGCCCGTGTAGTATTTGGACATGAGATCAGACTGCCGTGTGATTTGATTTTCGGAACACCAGGCGGAGAACAGCTTCCTGTGAACAGCTATGTGGATGAAATGAGTGAACGGCTAAGAAATGTTCATGAGCTGGTTAGAGACCAAATCACCATAGCCAGTGACCGAATGAAGGCTCGATACGACCGTAAGGGTAGTTCAGAAGGGTTCAAGGCAGGAGATTTGGTTTGGCTGTACAACCCACAGCGGAAGAAAGGGAAGTCACCGAAACTTCAACCTCCTTGGGAAGGACCTTATACTGTTATTACCCGAATTAATGATGTCGTCTATCGTATTCAACGAAACAAAAAGTCCAAGATGAAGATCGTACACTTGGATAGACTGGCGAAGTATGTGAAAGAGGCTGAATTGCCTGACCGGGACGTTCAGGCTTAAGAAGGGGGCAG
The DNA here is from genome assembly GCA_936432065.2 of Rutpela maculata. Taxonomy (NCBI): domain Eukaryota; kingdom Metazoa; phylum Arthropoda; class Insecta; order Coleoptera; family Cerambycidae; genus Rutpela; species Rutpela maculata. The sequence goes on along the minus strand of OW386288.2, from coordinate 66,677,990 downwards.
TGTAATATGTTGCAACCCCTTAAAATTTAAGGTTATGTTGGTTACTAAAAAGAAGGCACAGACTTCAACAGATCGAATATCTGAATGTAATGTATTTGCACCTACTCGAGAAACCTACCAGAAGTTAGTTCTGGTGACATCTGGAATGATCTAGAGAATGGTGGCGTCATCACAGAACAATCGAGATCTGTCATTTTTGGGTATAAAAGACCGACCGCATTCTCGGCGAGTAGTTTAGTAGTTCAGAAAGTATAGAAAGTGAGGTTAAGAGTTCAAAGATAAACAAAGTAATAAACATTGTGATTTTAGTCAGTAAAGTGTATTTAAATTAATAATAGTATTGTGAAGTATCCAGTAAATATTTAATAAAGTGTGTTAGTGGACATCTCTTGTTATAATTTTTGGAACCCACGGAATTTGCGAGGGTGGTTTCCTAAGGGTGGAAACACGCGACAATATATTTTCTTCTACTGAATTTCCAACTACCTATATCTGACTACATACACCCAACAGGATACAATCTAGTCCTGGTTACACCGAGCAGACGTATTTTCCGTGTAGTAAAATTTAAACTACGAATTTAAACTACTACCCTAATAGCACAAGATCGTCCCAAAAACGTCCCAAGGACGTACCAATAAGACATGGAAACGTACCGAGAACGTACTTTATCGACCTAAAACGTACGGAGGACGTTTGAGGGATGTTCCGTGTCAGCAAAACGGGGTATCCCGAGGACGTCCAACCCAGGACCTATATAGGACGAATACAGGTCCAGAAAGGACGTTCTAAAAATGTTGTTAGGACATACTATTGAAAACATAGTACCCCCACCACTTTCAAGGTGTATTCACAGCAGAGGGTGTTTATCTCTTTGGGTTTTCTAACCACATGCATTTCTTTCGAAATAGAATCCAATGATTGGATTCTATTTCGAAGGGAATGAATGTGGTTAAAAAACTCAAAAAGATAAAAAGGAATAACACAATTAACATCTACACAAATTCTGTACTTTGGAATGAAAAGGGCGGTTGTCACAAAATCAAAAAATATGATTTTGTGACAGAAACGGCCATTTTTGTAAGACATGTGGAGCAAGTATTGGACAACCGTCTATTTAAAGTTGAAATATATTAAAACACTACATAATATATGAACTTCTGGCCTTTAATTATAGAAATATAAAGGCTTTTCTTTATTAGAAACAGTTCTTACATAAAATTCACAAAAAATTGGATACCCGCCCTTTTCATTCCAAAGTACAGAATTATTCAAATAGATTGCTTTTTAATACCTACACCAAATGACAAATTTATGCGAAAATTTTATTTCTATTTTGCTATTGAAAAATAAGTTATAGCATCTGCACTTTTTATTATAAATTAACTTATTACTATACAACTTTATGTGTCAAATGTCAAAAATAAAATTCTTATGAGATTTAAAAGTTATATATTATAATACCATAATAAGTTGTAGTGTATAATATAATTCTATACATTATAAGTTACATTGGACATTAGAAGGCGAAGTGTGCAATAAAACGTAAGACAAATATAAATGTATATCTTACCTTCTTCCACGCATATGCAGTGAAAGAAAATTTGGTAATTTTTAGGGACACCAACTTCTGGATTTTTTCTAATTGTTTGCATAGACACGTCTATGCAAAAGAATTGGAGAAATCCCAGAAGTCGGTGTTCTTAACAATGACCGAAAATATACTTAGGCCCACCTTTATAACCACTGGAGTGCACTACATCTTACATCTTTTTAAATTTACATTAATCAAACAAAGAAAGTAAATATTGAGTGGTTCGATGGCTATACTATTCTCAGGATTGCAGCACAGCAACAGATTAAAATTATTGTTAAGTCGAGTCGTTAAGTACTTATAAATTTAAAACTAATTTGCGACTGAAAATTTAACACTTCTCATGCCCTGAATCATTAATTAGTTAAAGAAAACTTGAACTGGAAATCTGCTCCTAGTATTTTCTACTCATAAAATTAGTGAAATTTTCGCAAACCTTAAGTCACAGAGAATAGTAAGGAACCTGTGACTTTATGATTTACTTGCCTGTCAGAACTTATCCTTGCTGCTATTTAGGGGTGTCTGAAATGTTCGTTTGATTGTATATATGCATGGAAGAAGGTAAAATATGCATTTCTCTTTGTCTAACGTTTCATTACACACTTCGCATTTTTATAATCCTAGTTTATATTATTCTCTAATATTCTCTCCAAATTTTTTGACATCCTCTCTCTTCCTTCTTTTGCCCTCCAATAATTTTCTTTTAAGTGAATAAGTTCGCTCCATGATAAACAACTAAAAACTACATATACCCAGGGTTCACAGATGACTCGCATAAGATTTTAAGAGCCAAATAAGATGGGTGGTAGTATATTTATTATAGGTTATACCTACAAAGCAGCAGTCGCACCAAAATCATCTAGAATAAAAATACCGATCTAAATACCATGTATTAATAAATTAATTAAATAGACTTACGTACTTTTGATAACAACGTTATCGAACAGGCACAACAGCGTGTAATAAAAATAAAAATGACGCAATATCAGGGCTGCCAAATTGAATTCCCCATAGTTTGACAGAAATACTCGAAATTCCCCCACCTCAGAAAAAACACGACGTTTGGCGGGAATTTAAAAAAGTACAAATGGGCCTTCGCAAGATGAAAAAAATAGTTGAAACGAATAATATTTATGAAATTAGAAAAATAAAGAACATTTCATTACATATCTTATGTTTTATCATGAAGTAGTTAGGTACATTGACAAAATTTAAATGGACCATAAAAATTGAAAATATATTGTTATTTTTTTTGTATCAAAAGTTAATTTTGTCAAAACTTTTTAAGAATTTTTATTTAATTTTTACAGTTTTTAATTTCCTTTTTCAAAAATGTTCTCATCTGCTAAAAAAAAACATACACTATAGAGCAGTTTCACGTGTATTTGTGTTTAATTTTATTTATTATTATTATTATTGTTATTATTATTATTATTAAATTTGTCTGGACTAGACTCTAGCAGGATATCCTTAAAACGTTTAAGCAGAACGTTTTGGGGACAATAGCAAACGGACGTCTTCGGGACGTACCATATAAACCCAGGACGTTCAGACCTAACGAGGACCTAAGTGTACGTCCTGGGGACGTTTGTTGTTATTAGGGTAGTAACGAAAGCCGGTACGAAAACCGTACAAATAATACGAGAAAATTAGAGATGATGGTTAATAACATACCTGGACACTTAACCTTTTAGACGAGAGGGTTTAATTTCCAAATAGTCGAAACGGCTAAATAACTTAACCCAGAGCGATGGTGACAATAAATCCCGAAAGCGGAAATTTTCAATCTTCCAACAAACAGTGGCGGCGCTAGGGGGGTGCTGGGGTGGGCGGGAGCCCACCCTGCAAATCCAAGCGCCGGTCGCTGCCCACCCTGCGCCGCCGCCGCACAGTGGCGAGAAATGTCAGTGTTCCACCCAAATTACTCTAGAGGTCGTAAATTTTAAGTTATTGAGACATTCTTTTTTTTTAAATGTTCATCTTAAAATCACCTATCGATCCCTCTAGCCGGATTTTGAAATTTCATTTTTCATTTTTTTAAATTTTTAATAGAAAGTCATATTTTTACAGAAAAGTACTGTTTTTTCTATTAAATTTATTCTAACGGGCCGTAAATTTGAGTTTTCGTAACAAATTTTTTTTTCAAATCTTCGTCTTTTAATCAGCTATTGATCTGTCTACATGAATTTTTTATTTATTTGTTGACAACTGTCAAAATGACTGTCAAACATAAAAAATACGATTTTTAGATAAATAATTCATACAATAACGGGTTGGTGTTCAGAAAAATATATATAGTGTTTTCAGTGTATCTGGTTCCAAAGTTGACAGGAAAATATGTATTTCTAAATTTGGCAGCTGCCATAATTGTTGTCAAATTTCCAAAGATAGATGGAAGAGCTTATTAATTTTGAAAATACCCTGTAAATGTATAGAAAAATAGATATATATTGTTTTTGATCCGTTTAATTTAGTAATTGACAGGAAAATATGAGTTTTAAATTTGGCAGCTGTCATAATTGCTGTCAATTTTCAAAATACAGTGCTTATTAATTTTAAAAATGCACTATAAATGTATAGAAAAATAGATATATATTGTTTTTAAACTGCCAGATTTAGTAGTTGACAGGGAAATATGGTTTTTAAATTTGGCAGCTGCCATAATTGCTGTCAAATTTAAAAAAATAGAAGTTAGAACTTATTAACTTTAAAAATACCCTGTGAATATATAGCAAGACGGATACAAATTGTTTCTAATGTACCTGGTTCCGAAGTTGACAGGAAAATATGATTTCTAAATTTGGCAGCTGTCATAATTGCTGTCTCATATCAAAATATAGTAAGAGCTTATAAATTTTAAAAACACCCTATAAATGTGTAGAAAAATAGATATATATTATTTTTGATCTGTCTGATTTCGTAACTGATGGAAAATATCATTTTTAAATTTGGCAGCTGACATAATTGCTGTCAAGTTTTAAGGTGTGCAGATTAGAAGTTATTAATTTCAAAAATACCCTTTGAATGTATAGACAAATAGATATATATTATTTTTTATCTTCCTGATTTATGAACGGGCAAGAAAATATTATTTTTAAATTTGGCAGCTGCCAAATTTAGATATCACATTTTCCTGTCAACTTCGGAACCAGGTACATTAAAAACAATTTGCATCCGTCTTGCTATATATTCAGAGGGTATTTTTAAAGTTAATAAGTTCTAACTTCTATTTTTTGAAATTTGACAGCAATTATGGCAGCTGCCAAATTTAAAAAACCATATTTCCCTGTCAACTACTAAATCTGGCAGTTTAAAAACAATATATATCTATTTTTCTATACATTTATAGTGCATTTTTAAAATTAATAAGTACTGTATTTTGAAAATTGACAGCAATTATGACAGCTGCCAAATTTAAAACTCATATTTTCCTGTTAATTACTAAATCAAACAGATCAAAAACAATATATATCTCTTTTTCTATACATTTACAGGGTATTTTTAAAATTAATAAGCTCTTCCATCTATCTTTGGAAATTTGACAACAATTATGGCAGCTGCCAAATTTAGAAATACATATTTTCCTGTCAACTTCAGAACCAGGTACATTGAAAACACTATATATATTTTTCGGAACACCAACCTGTTATTGTATGAATTATTTATCTAAAAATCGTATTTTTTTATATTTGACAGTCATATTGACAGATGTCAACAACTAAATCAAAAATTCATCTAGACAGTTCAATAGCTGATTAAAGGACGAAGATTTGAAAAAAAAAATTGTTACGAAAACTCAAGTTTACGGCCCGTTAGAATAAATTTAATAGAGAAAACAGTATTTTTCTGTAAAAATATGATTTTCTATTAAAAATTAAAAAAAACGAAAAATGAAATTTCAAAATCCGGCTAGAGGGATCGATAGGTAAATTCAAGACGAACATTAAAAAAAAAAGAATGTCTCAATAACTTAAAATTTACGACCTCTAGAGTAATTTGGGTGGAACACTGGCATTTCTCGCCACTGTGCGCCGCTGACTTGAGACATCGCGGCGATGCAGGATAATAATAATATAAATGATAAATGTACACTTTGTTTTTTTGCTAACTTCGTCTATCGCTGTACCGCCCGCCCTTTGCCGGCATCCGCCCACCCATTTCAAAAGGCTAGAGGCGCCACTGCCAACAAATAAATATCTTCCCCAATCCAGAGACACCAATACACCAATTGAAAATATATAATATATAAATAAGTCTTTAATCTATGATTGAAGGTTCGTATTATAAATCCCCTCGCGGATGTTTATAAATATAAACGAATTCAATACGAACCCAATGCTTGTCCAATGCTATGCCACAAAAACGTTATCAGTCCCAAAAAAACAAGTTCCTCAGCAACCAGATATACACCTAGGTTAAATTAACGTTGCTGATATCGCAGGCCTGTAGCTAGGGGGGGCAGGACGAGCACTGCCCGTCCTGGAATAAGTTTCACCCGACCTACGGTGGTCGTAATGGGGGCAATTTTAACTGTCTTTTTAATATTTTGAAAGAGATTGGGTAAAAATTATCAAAATTTTTCGGATTAAAAAGTTTTTTTTGGATTAAAATTTTTTTGCATTTTTCCCCTCTCGCTCATCAAAAAATTTTTTTTGGATTTCTCCCCCCGCTCATCATTTTTCGGACAAAAAATTTTTTTTTGGATTTCTACCCCCCCCCCCCCCCTCAACACAAAAAATTTTCGGACTTTTTTTACGGGCCCGTCCTGAAAAATTGTTTGCCCGCCCTGAAAGCACTTTCTAGCTACAGGCCTGTGATATCGTCTTCTAATATAATAATTCAATTAGCTTGTGGAGTAGAATATTTCCCCGCGAATAAATTTAAAATCGAACGCTCAACAATATTGTTTTTAAACCGTTACAAATTATTTTTGCTCAAGAAGAACTTACTTTCAAGAATTTTTTTCAAAAATTTAAGGTGCCGAAAACAGGCCTTAGGGCGCCTCCGTCTTTGCTTCGTTACAACACCAGGCATTGCTAAAAGTCACAAAAAAACGGGTAAACACTTTAGAAAATGCACGATTAAAGCTCCCGTACAAAAAGACAAACATAAAAAATACACAATAAAAGACAAATTATTTTTGTTGTTCTGTGCCACAGAGTGTGCAAAACACGAAAACAGCAAGTGAGTTGACCGGATGGTTTAACTTATCCAGTCATAAGCAGAAAAATTATAAACAAAGCATGGAAAATAGCAAATGAAATTTGGACTTTACTTATGATTTACAATACAGAGAGTCTGCTGAATATGTACAAATATTTTGCAGGATGATATGTTGGCCCAAAAGAAGTAAAAATCCTATCCTACTTTTTATTTAAAATTAATTAGAAATAGGCAATGTTTTCAGTTTAGACACTTGTCCTCTCAATCATGGGGTTTACAGCGTTGCAACACTATCATTTAAAAATAATAAAACAGTTTTACTTTTACATTACTTAATCAGTTTTGAAATTAACTAACTGACATTTAATATTAATTTAATCATTGCCATCCTTACCAATTTTTCACAAACCACAATTATTCCATGGAATTTATTAGAAAAAATTGGACGTCCAGGTCGGTTTTCTGAAGTTTCTTGTGTCTTTATTGAAAAAAAAAATGTCACTAATCTCAGCAATTTGCTGTCTGCAAAAAATGTATTTTAACGATGAGATTAAAAAATTACCATTTTTTTAATCTATATTTTGTTTAACCACTGTAGTAATTAATAGCGATTAATTTAATTTCAATAAACACTTATTCATCATCTCATTCATTACACTGCTTTATTATTTTTACTATAAACTAGATAAATCGAATACACTGACTACCCCCCAGGCAGCAAGGTGCCGTCATTGTGACGTCGTTTTTTCGGCATTAATTACGTCAATTTCACCTTCAGCATGACGTAAAAATTACGTGAAAAAGACGGCACAATGTCACAGCCCAATGACGTCATACATATGACGCCAATATGACGTATTGGTTAATCAGTGAATTTTGCGATAAGGGATGCAAACCTCTCATTATAATAGTTTTCCACAATTATTAATAAAGTTTCTGACGAAATAAAAACCGGAATGTGCAGGGATCGAACCGCGGACCTTTTGACTCGCAACCTAACACTTAACTCACTGAACAATTGAACATCTTTATTTAAATAAATTTAAAAGCTGTATACCTAGTTAGAAATAGTAAAACAAAATTATTATTACTATGTGGCAAAAATTGAACTAGTCACTAAATATTTCTATTTATTTTTATTTTATAATGATTTATTTCACGTCATTTTAATAACGTCAAAATAATGACCTAAAAGAAACGTGTATTTGACGTCTTCATGATGACGTCAGAAGTACGTATTAATTATCACGTCTCTGGTACGTCATTTAATAATGACGTCGAAATAATGACCTAAAAGAAACGTGTATTTGACGTCTTCATGATGATGTCAGAAGTACGTTATAAATATCACGTCTCTGGTACGTCATTTATTGGGACAATGACGTCGGCGACTAAAAATCACCTTTAAAAAACGTCATAATGACGTCACCCTGCTACCTGGGCCTGTATAATTGGAAGCGGCAGCCCATACCTACAGCTAAACAACGAAATACGAAAAACACACACATCATTCTCTTTGAGCCGCAGATGCCGACAGCGGAGGATTCCATTTAAGAAAAAAACGCCGACGTTATTTTAAAGATTTTATGTCTCATTTCTCATTACCAATACAATGAATAAAATAAAAAGGGAGATGTAGGTCACAAGAAGACAGTGAACTTGATTTAAGTTTCTACTGCAAAACTGACCTACGCAATATCATTTATATACTGTCTGCTCTGAAAAAAATATAAATATATCTAAAACAATTAATTTAAGCAAAACCGTTGGAGTAAAGTAAAAATTTTATAAGACTTTTTTGTTTCTTTTGGGTCAATATATTATCATGCAAAATATTTGTACGTATACAGCAGTCACCCTGTATCTACGTCTTTTCTTGATCTGTGGTTTTAATAATTTTTCTTATAATGTACCCTCTTTAAATGATACGCCTCTGTCGTCTGACATAGATTTTCTGAGGTCTTTTCATTGAACCAACACGACATCATTGAACTATACACTGTACTTACTTTATGTATATGTAATATAGTTCAATGGTCTTTGTCCACGTAGAATACACTTACGTGCTTTGGTGTTGCATATACGACAACAACCGCTGGTCTTAAGATTAATCTTAATATAAAGGCAAGATTTGTAGAGTATGGTATAAAGGAAGGAAGGCCCATCTATATCTCTAAGCCTGTTAACCAATATTAAAGCCCCCAGTATAGCTATGCTCCACCTCCTCAGAATGATTTCAAAATAAGAGAAATAGCAAGTTAAGCGCCTGCGCGAGTTTTTGGATACGAATTATTTCGAGGTTGCCATGTTTGCTTCTACGCCTTGCCTTCAAAACTTTTCGGATGCCAATATTATTGTTATTGTAGACGTAAAAGTATTTGGGGAAAATGCGTATTCGCAAAAAGCAAAAAACGGAAAACGAATAAAGCTAGTGAGGATTTCTCAGCACGTTGTTAAGATATCATTTTCTAATGTGGTTTGTCATACTATCGCGATATTGGCGAAAATGGTTACAAGCGACAACATTGCTTGGATAGCATTAAACGCGTAAGACGTTCAAATTTAAAGAAGACGCGTGATCTGGATTATTGTTTGTGAAGTTAGCGCTTGCGCAGAGATACCGTTTTCTATTACTTTAATTCTGCCCAGTCACGCGTGCTCTATGGGTAAAAACACACTAGGCGTTTTTCGCCGAGTCGGCAGCCGACTCGGCAGACGACTCGGCACATGGTTCTATACTAAATCATAGAAACGCACACACGTGATTTTGATCTTAGGCGACACGCCTCGGTACATCGTCTGGACCATGGGCCGCTCGTTGAGGGGCGTTGACGCTCGTCCTCTCGTATATGGGTATTACACATGTAACCGCACACACGAGGCTGCGTCACAGAAGAAGAAACAATTGATTCTTCTTCTGTGGCTGCGTGTTTCAGTTGTAAATTTGATGCGTGCTTGCCAAATCAAATCTGTTTACAAATACTTTGCGTGAAATAACAGACAAGAATGGGTGACAGAGGTATTATATAAACTTTTTGTCTGGCGTTCCTTAACAATTCGATGTTCCCACATACGCCTATTTTTTCTTTTTTTTGATTGACAATATAATAAATCCAACATAATTAATTCTTCCTCCTAGCTGTATTACTGAACTGACAACGTTGTATTTTGATGCTTTCTGCGACAACTAGTTAAACCGCTTCGTGTGTGTTGTTACAGGCGGCTGCCGACTCGGCGAAAAACGCCTAGTGTGTTTTTACTCTATGAAAATTAATTCTTCCTCCTAGCTGTACTACTGAACTGACAACGTTGTATTTTGATGCTTTCTGCGACTAGTTAAACCGCTTCGTGTGTGTTGTTACAGGCGGCTGCCGAGTCGGCTGCTGACTCGGCGAAAAACGCCTAGTACTCTATGAGTAAAAACACACTAGGCGTTTTTCGCCGAGTCGGCAGCCGACTCGGCAGCCGCCTGTAACAACACACACGAAGCGGTTTAACTAGTTGTCGCAGAAAGCATCAAAATACAACGTACAGTAGTACAGCTAGGAGGAAGGATTAATTCTGTTGGGTTTATTATATTGTCAATCAAAAAAAAGAAAAAATAGGCGAATGTGGGAACATCCAATTGTTAAGGAACGCTAGACAAAAAGTTTATATAATACCTGTCACCCATTCTTGTCTGTTATTTCACGCAAAGTATTTGTAAACAGATATTTGATTTGGCAAGCACGCATCAAATTTACAATTGAAACACGCAGCCTCGTGTGTGCGGTTACATGTAATACCCATATACGAGAGGACGAGCGTCAACGCCCCTCAACGAGCGGCCCATGGTCCAGACGATGTGCCGAGGAGTGTCGCTTAAGATCAAAATCACGTGTGTGCGTGTTTCTATGATTTAGTATAGAACCATGTGCCGAGTCGGCTGCCGACTCGGCGAAAAACGCCTAGTGTGTTTTTACCCTATCTCCGTTTTTGAGGGCGTGTTTGTTTTCCTTCTCTCTTGCATGTTGACAACATAAGCCCGGTCTAGTCGCTTACGAGGTGAGCCTTCCATCCTTTATACTTCTCCATGGGTCTTTGCTTATTTAAACTTTTCTGTGCTCGCCAAGAAGAACAAGGCGTCAAATAATTAGGAACGGAACAATCGTTTCAATATATTGAACATTATCAACGTCGATAAATCCAAATAATTAAAAACAAGTTAAACTTCAGGAACATTTTTGCCAAAAATATGAAAAACACACTCAAAATACACTTTTGGCATCTGATTGGCAACACGCAATACAGCAAAGTTATGCGTCGGCCTATAGACAGACAAAGATTAATAATATTAGCACAGATCAAACAAACCAGATGTTTCACTTATGACGTTTCATGGTTTAGATAATAAATCAACTCCTGGAAGGTACGAATTTGTGTAGTGATCTGCGCATATACCAAGCAGTCTTAACCAGCGAGTATAGACACAGGAGGGAGGTGATGACACGTAACAATAATTAAAAGTCACCTAATAAATACTCAAAAAAACCACTTAAATGTATAACAATAAGAACTCTAAGCTTAATAAAATACATTGCATTCCAAAATAATTAATATCACTGGTGTAGCTGATGACGACTTCCATCTCTGAGATTTCAGTACTAAACACTCTCTCCTGTGATATTGTACTCGCTGGTCTTAACTTCCATGTCAACCGCTAGGTTGCTCTGTTTATGACTTCTGCGCAGAATCCTGGAAGGTAAACGTCACACCCACACGACAAAAAATGAAACTGGTTACATAGGGAATACATAAGAGGTTTGTTTTGGTTTTGAGAAATAACAGTCCTCGGATGTTAGGAACATGCGCAGTTAGTAAAACAGCTTGCGCAATTACAAAAACCGAACACGTTTTACTAACTGCGCATGCTCCTGACATCCGAGGACTGTTATTTCTCAAAACCAAAACAAACCATAGATAACAGATTTATATAGGATAAGGGTATTAGGCGATCCAAACCACGTGACTTCCAACATGGCGCTGAGGGCAAACATCCGGCAATCCTTTATTTTCATTCGTTAAATGAGTTTTTTTTCGGTTGCCTTGGCTACGTTTCCGCGAGTTAATTAAAATAAACCCCATGTTTGCCCTCAGCGCCATATTGAAAAATAATTTTGACAGGTCGTTGGATTGCCTAATACTATTAAGTGAAACATCTGGTTTGTTTGTTTTGTGATATTAGGTTATAGTCATCGACCTACTATAAATAGACTGCGCGTCCCAAAAAATTGTGTTGTCAGCATCTTAGGCAACCAGCAATACAGATTAAGGGCATTAAGGGTAATGTTTATTATTCACACAACCCTCACAAATAACTTATTTATGTTTAATTTCAGGGACTAACTACAAAATATGCCATAAATTTAAAATTACAATTTGGAATTGGTAGGTATCTTTATTTTATTTTTAAATGTACTTAATTTTTTGTAATTTGAACAATTGTTGTATTTCTTCTATATTTGTGATAAATAATTATAACTAATATTGTTTTCAATTAAAAACCAGTCAAAAATCGTATTTGTAACAATTTGTAGTATTCTCTTTAACAACACCTTGTGTTTCTAATAGAATTACGCTGCTTTTTGCCCTTAATGCGTAATGTGGGTTGCCTAAAATGACTCTATTATGTTGACAACATTCCACTTCCATTCTAACATAAGGAACGCGCAGTCCATTGTGTAGTATGTCAATGGTTATAGTTATTATAGGTGTTGAACATTGTTATTGTTTATTTACATGTTTATATTCGCGTTGTATTTAAGCGGTGAGCTGCAGTTTGCAACTTTGCGACAAAAATGTTTCCTAAGCTTAAAAATGTGGTGGGTACACGTGGCGAAAATTTGATCGAAAGTGACTAATAGTTATCCTATAATTGTGTTTCCTATCTCCTAACATCATGGTGTTTCCTAAAAGACAGTAATAGCACAGTATGAGCACAGTAGATAATTTATATTTTACACTTTGGTTGTATAGTAAACATAAAGTGGGTAAAAAATGGGGTCGATTGTATCGACAGTCAACACAATTTTTGGTCAAAGATCAAGAGAAATTTTGATGGTTGGACTTAGTCGCGTAGGTAAAACCACAATCTTGTATAGATTAAAACTTGGAATGGTTGTCCCAACCATTGCTACAGTAGGAGTTAATACAGAAACGATAGACTACAAAGGTGTATCATTCAGAATACATGACATCAGATCTGGTTACCATCACACAAGACTTATTTGGAACTTATATTCGGAGACCACTGATGCAGTAATTTTTGTCATTGATGCAAATGATTCATTAGGTTATGATGAAATTAGATATTTAATGGATATGTTTCCAGAGTCTATTTTACTTATTTTGGCTAATAAACAGGATTTACCAAATTCTAGGACCACCGCTGAAATAACAGAAACACTAAAATTGGACCAATTATCCAATAAAAAATGGCATATTCTAGGTACTTCTGCAATTGAAGGCATCGGTTTAAATGAAGCTCTTGATTGGTTATCAAAAGAATTGTATGATAAAAAATGTTACACCTAAAATAAATAAAATTTTTAAAAATTACAATATTGTCGACAGTAATAAAGTCATCATAATTGTTTATTCCAGGTAGTTACTCAATATTTATTACTAATAGAGCGAGAGCTAGGTGGCTTTTTCGGCACGTCATCGTTTTATGAACTTTGAGATATTTTTATGGTTTAATGGATGTTAATGATTCATAAAATCAACTTTTGGCGGGCACCTCCTGTCAGGTACGTCACGAACACTGTCTAAAAATCTATGAAATGATGTTATCGTTACAAGGCTCATTTCTTTTGTGTGTACACATTTTATGTTTAAAATGAATAACATAAGATCTCCGGAAAGTGTGGGCTATCAGATGGCGCAGCCAGAGAGGTCAAAGTTGTTAAAAAACGAAGTTATATCACGTGATCGTTACAAGCCTTTTTTTGGCTGAGCATATGTATTTAAATGTTTTGAATACGGAAAAAAAATCCCCTGTCAGTAAGGCTAGCCAGAAAGAAAATGTTGCGAAAAAAAATCAAATTTTCTTCAAAATTCTAAACATTTTCTTTCTGGCTAGCCTTACTGACAGGAGTTTCTTTCTGGGATTTTTTTTCTGTGTTCAAAACATTTAAATAAATATGCTCAGCCTAAAAAAAAGCTTGTAACGATCACGTGATAACTCCATTTCTTTACAACTTTGACCTTTCTGGCTGCGCCTTCTGATGGCCGACTCTTTCTGACGGTCTCATTTTATTAATTTTTAACATAAAATGTATACACACAAAAAAAATGAGCGTAATGATGACATAATTTCACTGATTTTTATATATCATATACCATGGCCAACTCAACGAGCTGAAATATGCCAGAAGTATATTTTGTCATTATTTAAGTTTGATAGAATTATTCAACGCATAGAAAATACTTGTAACGATGAGTTTCTGAAAAAGCTATGTAGTTCCCGCACCATAAGGTCTCTGTGACGCACGTGTGTCAATTGTTGGCCAACATGACTTTTCTAATGAACTTATTCCCCTCTATAAAGAAAATCTTGTGGCAGCATAAAGCGTAAGAATTACAGTAAGTACATATAAACAAGTCGACAAATTAAGTGAGAATTAGAACCCAATGCGAACAAAGGTGTATAATTAAAAAAATTAATTTGTTTAGTACGTATACATACACGTTTCGGAAAAAAATATATTATTATATATTTTATATTTAAAATTCCCAAATCTTGAATTTTTGTAGTCTACCAAGGTTGTAGCTGAGAGCCATTAATCTTAATGAAGAATAATTGTAACTCATGATTATATGTTTTACAGTCGTGAAATGCACAGTGGTTTCCTGACCGTAGTGAAATGCAACAAAAATGTGAAAGTGCATGATAGGTATATGTTTATAAGTAAAACAAGTGCAATTTGGCAGAGTAGATATGAAAATAAAAAAACAAAAACAAGCAACACACAATTTACATGAAATGAATATTTACATATTAATTACATTTGGAAAAATAGGATATTCTCTATTAAATACAATTATTTATTCAGTGACGGATCTACAGGGGTTCCGTGGAACCCTGCCCGGGAGCTTTAGGGGCCCGGAACGGACCAGAGCCAGATACTTGAACACCTCACATTTCACAAAACGAAAGTCAGGTCAAATTAATCATAAAATAAAAAAAACGTCAAACAAGCAGAAAACATGTTTTACAGGGGCTCCTTAAAAGGCCCGCAAGAAAAGTTTGATTGGGGACCCGCGGAAAACCATTCGAACCCAGGCCCGTAACAGCAACGCTCCGCCACTGTATTTATTACTGTAATGAAATTAAAAAAAAACTTAAAATTGATAAAACGTCCTAATTACTTTTATTATTAAAAACTCGAGCAGATATGAAGATCCTCAGTACTCAGGCCTATCGGCCCATTGTATATTTGCGACATTTATTATCTCCTAGAAAAAATCAATGCTCTCCAGGAGGAAGAAGGGCAGTCCTTTCCAGGGCGGATCCCATAGTTATAAGTATCCCAATTAATATACAAAGTGTCCTAGAACATGTGGGCAAACCCTCTGGAGTGTAAATATAGGTAAAATAATACCATATTTGAATATAATGTATTCATCCTTGAACACAGGGTGGGAAAAGGATTTTTTCAATAATAACCTTTTCACGCTTGGTATAATATAACCTATTACTTGGACTCTTCGATCACCTGATTTAAATTCTCTAGATTTTTAGCTTATTTTATGGCAGTGAAGTAATACATGTTTCTTGAGAACAAGGATTAAAGCAAAAATTGTTTCTTAACGTCCAACTGCATTTTTCTCGAAAACTGTTCACCTTAGTGATTTAAACAACTTATTTTGGTCTAAGAGAAATCGAAAAGTACCAAATTTTAAAGTGGCAACAAGAATGAAATTGTAGACAATTTTGATACTAGTACATAGCAGGGGTGCTATTCTCGAGCTTAATCGATTTTAACTATTCGTGCGATATTAATATTCAAATTTAAGTAGTTTGTGACATTAAATGTCTACATAATGCAGAACAATAAACGTATTAGTAATATAACTGGAGCAGAAGAGGATGCTGGTTGAGTTCATGGAAGCATATCCGAGGGTTTTATTGCTTTTTCCATAATACATAATAGCATATTGTCTAAATACTTATTTGTAAATAATTCTAATTACAGGAAAAAATGCTTTTTAATGTTTTAAAAGAAGTATATTGATACTCAGTACTAATAACTCTTTATTAATTATTCATGCCCGCTCTTTTAACCCCTAAATTTCTGAATTTAGTACCTTTATAAATAGTAGATTTTCGTTTTATAGCTTTAGTGATTTTTGTAGTTAGTTACTCTCGAGAAAGGCCTAATAAGCCGGAACATATGTAGAATATCAATATATTTATTTTGAAACATTAAAATTTCTTAAATTCTGTGCTTCTATTTCAGCTTCTTCTAATGCTGCAAGTCCACCAAAATAAACTGTCTCATTTAGAGCCATCACTATATTTATTAAATCACCTCTAGTACACAAAATATTGCTTAATAAGGACCCTGGGTAGTTTGTGCGATTGAATTAATGTCAACAGAAATATCTGTCACAAGTCATTTCATATACGGAAATCAAAATTCGATTACCCCCAGACCATCCGATGTAATCTCACGGAAAAATTCGTGCGCGAATCCGATCCGACCGTTCAAGAATGCTCACATGTTAAAACTATGCGAAAGTTGCTTAGTTCCGCATACGAATAAATTCGAGAATAGCACCCAAGGTCTAAAGGCATACATAAAAGGGCATAGCCGGGTAAGCATGGTGTAACTGTCCAAGCGTCTGGCGCTTATATTTGTGCAGTAGGAAGCAATCTTGGAAAGTAGCAATTTCACAAAATATTAGCCCGAAAAAGGACTGGTTTGGGGTGAGTAAGGGAGGGTTGATTTTAGCAAAACTATTTTTTTTCTAAACGGCGCATTCAATCGTTTTGTAAAAAATATATGTTGAAGACCTACTGGGAAAGTACTAAATAAAAAATCATGCTCAAATTCCGAAAACAGATACAGTAAAAAAAACATATATATTATTTTCAAATTTTTTTTAGTGTAACTTATCCCTGGGGTACCAGCCAGAATTTTTTTCTGTAGCATGTCTAGGGACTCACTTATGTTATATTTTATTCCCAGTCTTGTCCGAAGATTACGCCATACTTAAAAAAAAATGCCAAATTGTGCAGTGCCTTATGCATATTTTGTGGACAATTAACCCCTTGCAAGTTAAAAAGACCAAACTGCAAAGTAAAAATGGATACCTGAGTATTGTATACATATTAGTGATTAGTGATTATTGAGATGGTGAACGTTGTAAGAGAAACCAATATAAAGCTGCAACGCTGACAGTTAATTAGGTGATCAATAGAGTTGAACTCTCTTGCGCCGCAAAAATCAGTTTATAGACGTAATGTTAAATATCATTAAGGGTAAAAACTAAAGTCAGCGGTACTATGGAGTACCTTGTCAAAGCCTGTCATTATTCACATATTACCGTCGGCGGGGATAAGAGCTTGGTTTTAACGGTTACGTGTTGTTAACAATTTGCAGCACTAAATCGTAGCTTTACTAACCTGAGAAGGATATAGATGCACTCGTGCTATCCTTCTGGAACAATAGGGAGAGAACTTCTGCCGGTTTAGGTATGCTTGCTAGATATCGTTCGTACGAAAGTTAATACACGACAGCAGCTACATGGGAACAACATCCAACAGTTCGATATCCATTGGCACATTCACAGAAATGTCTTCTAACGCCGGAACTTCCGACACTGTGGGAAATATAGTCGATGAAACATCGGTAAACCTTCATTTTGATGTGACGTGAACAAACTTGTATTTTTAGTACATTGGACTGGTCCTTAACGTACTGAAGATTAAGTGTTCCGTCTGCATTTATGACTTTCGAGGTACGAAATCGTTTGTTTATATTGATACGATTCGGTAAAAAACAGTTTTAAATCCGCATTTCTGGAAAGTCCAGTACATCTGCTGGAAATATCTACAAAAGGCAGTTTCGAAATTTCTTTGAATGTGCCAATGGGAATAGAATTGTTGGATGTTGTTCCCATGTAGCTACTGTCGTGCATTATCTTTCGCAAGGACGATATCTCCTTCCAAGCTCTTATCCCTGCCGACGGTAATATCGATAGACCGCTGACTTTAGTTTTTACCCTCAATGATATTTAACATTCCGGCTATAAACTGATTTTTGCGGCGCAAGAGAGTTAAACTCTATTGATCACCTAATTAACTCTCAGCGTTGCAGCTTTATATTGATTTCCCTTACAATGTTCACCATCTCCATAATCACTAATCACTAGTATGTATACACTACTCAGGTATCCATATTTACTTTGCATTTTGGCCTTCTTTACTTGCAAGAGGTTAATTGTCCACAAAATATGCATACGACACTGCACACTTCGGCATTTTTTTTAAGAATGGCGTAATCTTCGCAAAAGACTGGGAAAAAAATATAACATAAGTGAGTCCTCAGACATGCTACAGAAAAAAAATCAGGCTGGTACCCTAGGGATACGTTACCCTAAAAAAAATTTGAAAATAATATATATGTTTTTTTTACTGTATCTGTTTTCGGAATTTGAGCGTGATTTTTTATTTAGTACTTTCTCAGTAGGTCTTTAACATATATTTTTTACAAAACGATCGAATGTGCCGTTTCTTAGAAAAAAAATAGTTCTGCTAAAACCAACCCTCCCTTAATCACCCCCGGTCCCCTTTTCGGGCTAATATTTTGTGAAATTGCTACTTTCCGAGATTGCTTCCTACTGCACAAATATAAGCGCCAGACGCATGGGGACTGCTTACCTGGCTATGCCCTTTGTCTGCAAATTATGGGCTATCCAATCTGGGACCAAATTTTCAGTATGGTTAAAAGTGTTGATGTTGATATTTTGGATTCTGCTGGCTCATTCCAATAAAGTTAAATGTAAGTTACTCTTTGATACCAGATTTGGCAATAGAAGAAGGCTTATTAAAGTATCTGCATTAGCCAGAAGAGTACGGACCTCAAACATGTCCAGCATTACTGGGCCTTCATTCATTTATTGGATACGACTTAATCAGTGTATTTAAGGGAAAAGGAAAGATAAAACCTCTAAATATGCTACTTTTTCCCAAATATACCAAATACATCCGAACATTTCAAGATTTGGGAAGCAGTTGGAATATTGATGATAAATTAGTCGCATCATTAGATCAGTTTAAATGCGCCATATATGGATTAAAGAAATGTGCTAGCTTGGGCGAGCTTCGCCTAATTGCCATTAGACAGAAATGTGGTGACAAAGATTTGTCTTTATCCATTGACACTAAAGTTGATTTTTCTTCGATTCCACCATCAAGAGTTTGTCTTATCTAGAATATTAAAAGGAGTGTTTACCAAACGCATATTTGGCGATTAGCCGGCGAAGGTATACACAATATTTGAAAGCCTTGGAATGATTATATGGATGGCAAGAAAATGGAGAATCTCTTTGGTGTTCAGCAGATAAAATACTGCCTCAATCGCTTACTGATATTCTTCAGGAAATGATTCCATATCAAATCATAATAGACGAAAGTGAGGATGATAACGATATTATGAATGAAGCAATAGAGGAAGAAGACTTGGAAGAAATATTCAATATATCGGGAGACGTCGATAGTGAATCTGAAAGCGAATGAGGTGTTACTTTTTATATTGAATTTTATATTTTGTTTTAAGAGCTGAATCACTTAACTGGAAAATGGTAACTCCTATCCAAATATTGTATAGGAACAAAATTGTAGAAAATTTTATGCACTTTGATTTTTGTGCAGAAAACTCTCCCATCTTTTTTTTTTTTTTTTTATATATATATAAACATGGACGCCATCTTAAAAATACAGCCAGTTTTTTTTTGGGACATGTCTAAAATTGTTCCTTAGGCTTTAATCTTTATGAAAAACATTATCCCCAAGGAGCGGGGGGAGGGCGGGTGCACATACAGTTAGGGTGGGCTCCCGAAGTATTATTAAATAAAAATAGGATTAAACATATTAACCTAAATTAGCATATTCAGTGCAGATTAGTAATTGTGAATAGTATTGAAATTTTCTCCTTTTCTTCTTTTTGTTGTCTTGTCAGACGATCCATGCATTATTCCACCATACTAAACCACTTTCCCATTAACTCGATCTCTTGGTGACAGCAGCACATCTTGCCATCTGGTTTTCCCTCAACTATCTGCTGTTCTATGTTGTCTTCTCTCTGGTGGGTGTGGCGAAAAAATGAGGGTTTTCAAGAAAATATGTTGCTGAAAAGTCTCTTGGGTACGTATTTTTTGAAGAATCAAACTAGTAGTGTGATGCTATATATCAGTGTATAGTTGCGGTCAACATTGAACAAAGTAGAATTTTTAACCTTGAGAAGGGGACAATGAAGGCTTAAAACAAAAAAAATTGTTAGAGGGATGATGTAGATGGAATGATCTATTCAACTAACTTTTTTAATAGTGTACCAAGGGCAAGTCCAAACTGGAAACCATTTTGCTACTGGGCAACTTCTTTGATCGACCCCAACGCCAGCCCATTTTTAGCAACTATGTATAATGACTACAAAAAAAAAGAACATAATTTTTATATACAGTGTGTACCACTTTTCACGGTGACACCACCATGGGTCAGTTATTAGTCAAAAATATAAAATAATAGTATATTATTCAACAAGCGTGTAATAATGGGTATTACTGAAGAGGATGACGTAAGAGCCGAAGGCGAGTATCGTAATTCATCCAAGTGAGTAATAGCTATCACACACGAGTAGAATACTATATTTTTTCTGCGAGTTAGGTTAGGTTAGGTTGAAATGTGAGTGGGCTACTAACAGACCCTCCACCGCGACCATCTGGTCTATTGTGGCTCACTCCTAATTATGTTTCACCCAATTATTTATTGTTATTCTATCTTTCACAAAAGTTGCAGTGAGAGAGATAAATCCAGAATTATTTCTAAATTAGATGGTCATAAAATCATATGTATTGAGTGTGTAAACAAAAAAAGTGACACAGAAAAACTATCAGTTGAAAACTTTTGGCAAAAAAAACTAATCTGTGAAATGGATGATAAGATCAATATATTGAAAGAAAACAACAGACTATTGCTTGAAAAAATTTCAATGCTACAAAATAATCCTCCACTGTACAATAGCAGTAGATCTCATATTACAGTTCCTCAAATACAGGTGAACAAACAAGAAACTTCTGCTAACCATCAGCAGGGGGACTTACCCATCATAAATAATGGGTCACATGACAGCAAACAGGTGGCAGCAGTGGATGAAACTGCGAAAATTCAAAAAATCACTAAGCAGTCTACAGATTCCCAGCAAATTCAAAACTCAATACAAATTCATGAAAATGGCTTCCAATATCAAGGCCGAAGACACAGAAATAGAGTTAACAATCGCAATACAAATATTAATAAAAAAGCTAGCGCTAAAACCTTAGGAACTGGAAATACATCTGACAATAATGATAAATTTTCTGGTGTAGAAAAAAAGGTCTGGATCTACGTTTACAGATGTAAAAGAATCTGCGAAGAAAATGATATAAAGCAATTTATATTGAAAAAACCTGCTTTTAAAGATCTTCCAATTACTGTTAAAGAATTGAATACAGACGACAGAATCAACAAATGCTTTGTAGTAAGTGTACCGTTCAATATGAAAGAAGAAATGTACAAACCAGAATTCTGGCCAAAATCTGTTGGCTTTAAGAGATTTGACTTTGAAAAATATAGGCGTTATAATCAAGGTAATTTTTTATAATTAACCAAGATAATTTAATAGTCCACAACGAAGAGGCTACATTAACAACAGCGAGGGATCATCTAAGGGTGTGCCACATAAATATAAGAAGTATACGTAATAAAATTGATCAACTTGACTTATTATTACACTCTTTAGACTTTCCTGAGATTGTTTGTGTTACCGAAACTAAATGTACATCTTGTGAAATCAATCATATACATCTACATTCATATAAGTTAACAGATTTCTTCTGTAGAAGTGCATCCTCTCATGGCGGAGTGGCCATTTTCATCAGAAACAATCTAAATTTTAAAACTATATCTTCCACTGTAGCTAAAATTGATGAAGTATTTGAATATGCTCTTATAGAAGTTCTTTTAAAAAACATTAGTATTGTTGTTGGTTGTTTTTATAGAACACCAGCATCCGATTTTAATTCCTTTGTACTAAATATTGACGAGTTGCTTAATAACTTAGATAGACCAAATTGTCCAACATTTATGTGTGGTGATTTTAACACAAATTTCAATACAAATTCTGACTGTCAGTTTGAAAACAATAGAGCTAAAAGATTACTTAATATCTTCAAGTCGTACAACTTAAAAATGTCCATAAATGACTTTACACGTATACAAAATACGAGTAAAACTATTATCGATAACATATTTTCTAATATTAGTGTTGATCTACTCAACCCTCAAATTATTTATTGTGATATCTCAGATCATTTTAAGCAATGTATATGTTACCAATATCACTCAGAAATTGAAAGTAAATGTACCTATACCCTAAAAAGATTTTTTAACTCTGAAAATAACATCACTTATTTTAAATTCTTATTATCTACAGAAACTTGGGATTTCTTAGTTAGTCATGATGATGCTGATGCAAGTTTTGTATCATTTCATAATATATTTGTGAACCTTATGGATAAAGCTTTCCCACTTGAAATGTGTAAAATCAAACAAAATACTAAATCCAAAAAACCATGGATAACAGCTGATATTATTAATGAGGGTGTTTTTATAAGAGACTTGCATAAGACATACAAATTTACGAAGGATGATGATGTCCTTCTTAGGTACAATATTTTGAAAAAAAACCATCTTACAAAAATTGAACAGGCCAAAAAAAGTTATAATGAGTCTTTACTCTTAAACTCTAAAAATAAATCCAAAACAGCATGGCAGATAATCAAGAATCAAGGCAACAATTGCATACATAATCAACTGCCACATACATTTACGGATCCTAACGGAACTAATATGATAGATATGCATCATGCTGCCGAGGCATTTAATGCATTTTTTATCAATTCCATTGAGCAGTTAACACTGAACATGGCCATCTCTAATACAGCTAATATTCAACCTTCACAAACCTCATTTTTTTTGTCACCAATTACTACCGATGAACTTATATTAATTATTAAATCTGTATCTTCCAAGAATTTCGGCAGGGGATGATGAAATTCCTTGTTCACTATTATTAAGTGTCATAGATCACATAGTCGAACCCTTAACTACCCTAATAAATATGTCTTTCCAGGAGGGATTATTTCCCAGTGTCTTGAAAAGCTCTCTAATCATCCCTTTACACAAGAAAAATGATAAATCGTTGTTCTCTAATTATAGGGGTATTGCCCAGCTGTCAGTCTTTTCAAAACTATACGAGAAAGCATACCACAGTAGGCTTTACAATTTTTTAACATATCAAAAGATACTCAACGACAGTCAGTTTGGCTTTCGGAAAGGTGTGGCAACACAAGATGCAGTACTATCCCTATATAACTTCATATTAAATAGTTTTGAAAATAAAAATAAAAGTGCATGTGTTTTCTTTGACCTAACTCGAGCATTCGATACGATCCAACATGACTTGCTACTAGACAAACTTAATAGGTATGGTGTTAGAGGGTCTGCTCTAACCTGGTTAAAAACTTATTTGGCAGACCGGCAACAAAAAGTAATTTTGAGTCAAAATGGAAAAAACTATGTTTCTAGACCCAGACCGGTGTCCACTGGGGTTCCCCAAGGGAGTGTGTTGGGTCCCTTATTATTTATTGTGTTTTTTAATGATGTTGTTCCCACTTTGCACGATACATTTATTTCTCTATTCGCAGATGATGCAGTTACTGCTGACTGTGACAGTAATATTGATCTGTTATCTACAAAAACAAATACCACGGTTTCTCTGATGGAGAATTACTGCTCGACTAACGGTTTAGCTTTAAATAGTTTAAAAACCAATCTAATGGTATTCTCTACAAAGCAGCTTGACATCAACTTGTTAGTAAGAGCTAATAATAAAACCATCATACAAAATAATGCTGTAAAATATCTCGGTATACACATCGACTCTCATTTAACATGGAACGATCATATTGACTCGTTACTATCCAAATTATCTACACATTGCTTTCTTATATGGCAGATGAGAAAATTTGTCAATATAGATATATTAAAAATGTATTATTATGCCTATGTACAATCTAGCCTTGATTATTGTGTTATCTGTTGGGGTAACTGCAGTCGCATAAATGAAATCCTTATATTGCAGAAAAAGATTTTACGTACTATGACCTTTAAAACTCTACGTCATTCCTGCAGAACTTTATTCAAAGAACTTAATATTTTAACAGTAACATCCCTTTACATACTCAGATGTGTGTCCTATGTCAAGTCTCATTATAACAACTATGTTCCTAGGGACAACTTTACTGATCATGACTTAAGGATCAGTCAAAATCTGACGATTCCCCAACACAAACTGTCAATAGTAGCCAATGGGCCCTATTTCATGTCCATCAAGCTTTATAACAAACTCCCTAAAAATATAAAAAGTATTAACAACATTCACCTCTTTAAGAGCACAGTTCGCGCCACTTTAATTAGGCACAGCTTTTATTCTATAAATGAATATTTAAGTTGTACTAGTTTTTATGAGTGTACTTAGTTTATATTAGCACTTCTCGTCTTTATTTATTTATTTATTTGTTCTGTATCATGTTTACAATATGATCTTGTCTAGACTTATGTGTTTTTAATATATTTTACGCAAATGCAAATTTGACTATATTTCAATACCTGTAACAGGGTCTTATGAAAATAAAGATATTATTATTATTATTATTATTAATAGGTTCAGCTTTTTGTTAAAGCCGACTACCTTATTGGGTGAGAGGTGTCCAGGTCCTCTGGCAGCAGTTGCCCTTTGCCAAAAAATGAGAACCTGGTTCTTTCTGCAACAGGACAGGTACATAAAACGTGCGCTGCCGTTTTATCCTCCTCCAAATACAGTTGGCATTCAGTGTTATCCGCTATTCCGAGTCTGTGCAGGTGGCAATTTAGTCTGCAGTGCCCCGTATGTAGGCCCACTAGAGTTCTTATGTGTGACCTATTTAACTCTAATAGTTTTTTTAGTTCTTGATTTCAGAGGATATGTAATAAAGTCCTTTGAATGAACTAATCATGGTAGTTCTTGCCAGTACTGGAGGATTTTCCTCTCGGTTCAGGCCAAGATGGTTGTTTTCGCAGTGCTTGCCGATATGTCAAGCACTGGTTCTGGTCCGATAGATTTTGATACCGTACCTTCCTTGGCTAAGGAGTCGGCTATTTTGTTGCCCTCCATGCCAGAGTGGCCCGGTATCCAGACCAAAGTTAATTTGTTGTATCTACCCAATTGGGTTAGAGCCTTTTGGCAGTTCCAGACCAATTTGGAATTGCAACGATGTGAGCCAAGAGCTTTGAGAGCTGCTTGGCTGTCTGAAAAGATTCTTATTGATGTGTCTAGGCTGCTTGTACACAGTTCAATGGCATGAACTTCTGCCTAAAAGACAGTCGCATAATTACCCAGGCTCAAAGTAATTTTTACCTGCGACTGTATGCTGCATCTCCAACTCCTCGGGGGTTTTGGAGCCGTCTGTGAATCAACATATGTCTGCTCTTTGTAGGTTGGTTTGATTCTGATCCAATTCGTCTCTTCCAGGAAGCGGGACGGTAAAAGGCAGTTCATAGTTGGTTGCGGTAGGCATCACATCTGAAAGCATTCCTAGGATGTCGTTACACTCCATGTCAGCTGACAGCCTATTGCACCAGTTATCGCCAGGCATGCTTGTCTCTGTAGACCAGAGAGTTTGGCTTTGGTCATCTGTTGTTTCGACCACCAAACTATAGAGACATACGTAACCATTGGTTTTATGACTGTAATGTATATCCAATATATTTGTTGGGACCTATGCCCCAGGTTTTTCTACAAATTCTGCGACATGTCCATAAGGAAAGTCTTGCTTTGTGGATTACCTTTTCCAGATGGGAGTTCAGTTGAGTGGTTTATCTAGTGTAACCTAGGTATTTCACTCTTTTTTGTGGGGGTTAACAGTTATCTGCTCCCTCTCACACCAAATATGGACTGTATTTAGCACCTCTTGAAGGGTATCAGAGATTACTTCTTCGGATTTTCCTCTAACCATAATATGCTTGAACCTCGGCTTCCCACAGAGAGAGAATGGCCAGCAGGTTTTCCACGAGTACTCATCACTTAAAATCATTTTTTCACAGTAAACTTGTGCAAATTAGTAAAAAACCTGCTAGTAATTTTCAAATTTAAAGAAATCAACACGTGCATGACATGCTGATATTTGCATTGAATTGTAGCTATGGCATACACGATGTTTTTGATCTTTAAATCATCTTTTGGAGTTGCTCCATAATTGTTGAGTAATGAATATGAACTCTTGTGATTGGTTCTAGCCCATTGAGTAATGAATTATTACCCCAAGTACCCGAGTAAGTGATGAGCCCCATCATTTGATCACAAACGCATCTGCAATAAATGAATTAGTCAATAGTCGTAGAAAAACAGTTTTTACACATCTCATCTTTATTTTTGCCTCTCATTCTTTACATTTACATTTTATATTACTTTATTAATTGCTTAAAATAACCTTTAATTTTGTACGTTTCTTGCTGGCCAAGGGGTAACGATATGTGGGATGAAACACACACACCATATTTTTATGCAATATTAAGTCATGCTGGATCGCTCACAAAAATTTGGTTTTTTGTATATTCGTGGCCCACTAAAAGCCGCTTTACATTAATGCAATATTGCAGGTGCCATGCAAATTTTTATTGCGCGCATGCGTACATCGACCTATTACATCGAAATAGCTCGATGTACGCATGCGCGCAATAAAAATTTGCATGGCACGTGCAATATTGCATTAATGTAAAGTGGCTTTTAGAATTAGTACACTAATGCGATTGGATGGAGAATCGTTTGAATTTTCGGATGCCAGTAACCTTTCATGGTTGCATGCTGGAAGTTTACCATGGGATAAAAAAAGGCACATACCATGTTCTTATTGAATTACTGACCCTTCACTATGGAAATATGGATATTCGTTCTCGTAGATAAAAAAAAAAATGGTCTATTTTTTTGACAATTTCGACCATAGTAGTTTTAAAGCACTAGGCGCACTGCTTATACACAATTTGTGGAACTCCATTAAATAGTGTTTAAAGAACCCGTGGTCGGAAAATCTTAACTTATTGCGCATCTCCGCATTTTCCTGCCTCTAATTTTCTGGGAATTTCAGATTCGGGCTTTGAGCAGGATTAAGCTTATTTAGTCTTATCATATATTAATCACAGCATTCATTTTTGATATTTCCACATCCACATTAGTGATGTGACGTCAATAGCCATAACTGCGATGTCACTTATTACTAGATGCGGAGTGTTCCAGTGGGTTTAAATTGAAAATACTTGTTTTAACCTCTATAATTGACTCTAACAAAAAATATTTATATATGACCGTGGCAGAGCTGGGCAAATATGTAAGTAGTATATAATGAAAGAACCTCGGAGCTGGAGCCGGAGCGGAGAGGCGCTCACCAGTGAGCAGCCAATCAAAAGCTATGGGAAAGCATCTGGCGAGCAGCTGGTTGTGTGGGAACCAATTAAAACTACTGTTCTCACGACATCCGGTGAACAGATGGTACACAATCTAAAAATAGATCGATGACTCACGACATCTGGTGAAAGGTGAATGACTTGTCTGGCTGGTGAAACCAAAGGTTAGATTCTCACGACAATCTAAAAATAGATCGATGACTTATGACATCTGGTGAACACGTGTTCGACATCTGCCAGTGATTCACAATCTAAAAATAGATCGATGACTCATGACATCTCTGGTGAAAGGTGAATGATGTGTTTATCTAAAAATAGATTATGATGAAAGGTAAAACCAATCAAAACTATTGTCCTCACGACCAGATCATTATTTCGGTAATTAATTCAATATACGTGTACCTACAAATTTCTTACACACGGTATATACTTTCATAAATAAATGTGCTTTTCAATTGCCCCAAACAAAGTATTCTCTAAAGTGTTTACGCCATAAAATTCATCGAACACATGTAGACTATATTTAGCCAGTATATTTCTCACGGCTTAATTGCATCTCTCTGATGACTGCATCAGTTAATAAGTTGTATTCTTTTTTAAAGATGCAAAACAGCACTCAGAAGCGTGGGGTCTCGGAGAGTAATTGTTATCGTATAATTTATACAAGTAAAAATAGCGTCTAAACCAAAAAAATAGCAACATTTAATTGTAGTTTCTCATAACAGGATATTGTCAATTTTTCACAAGATGTGCATTTCATCACAAAAATTATTTACGTTATCAACAATATGTATACAAAGTGCATAGTTTTTGACTTCTCGCTTTGCTAAAGAAAAATGTGTCGAAATTAGGACTTCTGGAACTTCAGACTGAGCTATTTCAGCTTACGCAAATATTAATGAAAGAAATCTTATAGACTAGGAATAAAACAATATATTTTGACTTAAAATTTACAATTTCATCTTAGATTCTAGCAGTTGTCTGATAACTGACTAGTTTTTCACAAAATGGGCGGTTTTTGGCTTTTCGTTATATCTGATATAAAAAAATGTGCATTTCAAACCACCCATGAATACTGGCTCTCTATAAGTCAATGAATACCCATTAAAAATTTCGAAATAATTTCAGAGGAAAAAATAAGCATTTTTCCAATCCCAAATCATGTGTACACGATTTCAGACTATAGTATAGCATCGACATCAAAGAAATAATAAATTTTTAAAAACGCCCCAAAAATCTCTCTAAACAATGTGTTTATAAATTTGCATCAATACGATACCTTATAGGTAATCCAATGGTAATCCAATGTAAAAACAAAAGGTATCCAAGAAAACATAAACACTGACACTTCGCACTATTTCACATTATTTTTATTTCACAGAACAATATTCACAAAATATTCTTAGAGGCACAAAACGCCCACCAAACAGATATATCGTAGAGGTAACACACATTCACAAAACTTGCTAAGGTAAATGGATCAGGTAAATATTTAACGAATAATGTTACATTCACAATGCATTTAAGCCGTTCGTGCCACGAGGGTCAAATACGGACTAAAAATAGAATTACACATATGTCATATGTGTATCAATTCGCGTTATAATGTTACAAGGAGACAATAAATAACAAACTGAAAGCAGTTTGAAAATACTTAATTAATGTACAGGGCTGTGTGAAATAAAATACATATTATTCCATTTCTATTTTATTGTAATAAAATAATTAAACATATACAGGGGTTAAATTAAAATTATTTTATAAAATTAGTCCGGGAAACATTACATATTTTATGTAATGGAAAATAAACCACATGTAGTTTTACAAATATTTATTAAAAACTTTACAAGTAAATAGAAAATACATTTTGAGACGAACCAGCCTGATTTGGATGTATCGTGTAATTATTGCAATGTAACTACCACTATAATTGTGAAGAAAGAAATCATTCATATACCTCATGAAATACAGAAGATCTGGGATGAGAAAGTGTTTAAAAATAAGCAAAGGTTTTCAAGTAAATTATAATGAATGGTAAAATATATAATGTCAGGTGTTAAATTTATAAGAAAAGTATTTTCATTCTTCCCCCTCTCCTATATATAATAGAATATCAATTAAAGCAATAATAAAATAATGCTGAATTAGACACACGTATTGGTAAGCCCAGTTCTGCACAAACTGTAAACTTCATGCTTCTTCTCTATTATAGATTCACTGTCTAGTTCTAGTTCTTCAGGAAGAGTATCAATCATATTTACTTTGTTGTATACTCAGGAAGACACAAAATTGCATATGCTTTATATATCGTTTAAGGGTATAATAATCTTAGGTGGGAGATGCTCTCCATAGCAACAGATGTTGATGGGGAAACAAGTCCAGACATGTCTGAACTTGTAAAATATGGTAAGATGAACTAGGTTATGACCATCAGATGGCAACTAGTGCTGAGGGTAATAGAATATCTCGCTTTGCTAAAGAAAAATTGTGTCGAAGCCAGGGATGGAACCTCAGACTGAGCTATTTCAACCTACATAAATAATAATGAAAAAATCTTATAGACTAAGAAAAAATAATATATTTTGACTAGTAATTTTTACATTTTCAACTCAGATACAGGATATTAACAGTAAAAAATCAATTTACGCATAATACAAAAACGTGTTATACGCGTGTTTCTTTTCTATTATGGATTCACTGTATAGTTCTTCTGAAAGAGTATCGATCATATTTAACTTCTCATATACTCGGAAAAACTCAAACAGAACATCATTTCAAATGTTTTATATAGCGTTTTCACTGAATTTCTTTCACCTCATAACATGCAAACCCAGATTTATATCATACTTTGTATCGTGTTATAAGATTAGATAGGAAAGTCACATTATTCCCCCATACTCGAATTAAAAGATAGCACATTGTTAGGCTTTCATATACCAAATTATATATTTTTTACAGAGTGTCATATGCAATCTGGACAATGCTTTCTCACGCGACGTCTCCGAAAAAAATAATGATGTCATAACATGATGCAATATATTTTTTTACAGAGCATTATAAACCTTGAAATAACCTGAACACATAGTTTCATTAACTTGTCTCGACAAGTGTAGGATTCCGCGAATAACATATGCAGGTGTTAGACACGTGACATGTTCCCCCTCTCAACAAAAAAATTTACGATAAAAGACGCATGCGCTACCACACAAAACTTATTGATATTTCTACCGACCACAATAATCAATCAGCTCCACTTCTTCAATTACTGTGCTACCTTACGCTTTGTACTTTGATTTTAATTCTAAAGTGCCTAGTTAGAATTATTAGAATGGACGATATCAATGATAACTTAAAAAATGCCATTCTCAATTTGTATCAGGATATTTCAAGAGAAAAATTTCAAGAACTCGATACATCTCCCAATATTACGTATCATGTTAGAGATTATGAAACTGATACTTTAGTTCGTCTTGGACATCTAGAGTACACACTGAAAACATATGGTCGCGCTGAAGAGTTATGTAGCCATGTCTTACGAAGATTCATTACTCTCGATGTGTTTTTAAAAGAAATGATTTCAGAAGGTTTTTTTCACATGCTATTCTCTATTAGAAATACCATACCTAACGAATATATTGTAAAATATAATATTTATAATCAAGACACTGTTAATTAAATTTCATATTAATAATGATTTGTTTTATTTACATATCAGAATGGCTAGATATCAAGTGTATTCGAATCCAAAGATTGCATTTCAAAGGATGTATATAGTGATTGGTGAACATAGTACAAATTTGTTTTTTGATAGACTTCCATATGATTCTTGTTTCACCACCTATGCAATAATTCTCTCTTAACTCTCTTAACCACCTGTGGAAAGTTTTCTTCTGAAACCGATTGGAATAGGTTTTATCTCATCAAGGAACAATAATGAATTACCGGTATTACGATGGAAAGACCGATGCAATACATGAGGATTTTCAAACAGTTTTCACCTCCAGTAATCAAGATTTCAAAGGAAAATAACTGCATATGGGCTATGAATCGATGAGTTGTTTACGAGGAATTCTAAAAACCAACAATTTACAAATTACTTCAAGATTCTTCAGTGGATCGGAGATTCGAGACAGTGTCAAATATACTTAACTTCATTTAGATGCAGAGAATATGGGCCCAAAACTCAACTGCTCACTCTATCTAGCAAACGAATTAATAAGAGAACACAAGCATGGTAAAAAAATTATATGGCTTCACTGGTGAAGAACTTCGGAATTTTCCATCAATATATTTGATTTGAAAAAGCTGCTCTCATCAAACTTCTTTATACAAGGTCCAAGTTTACCAAGGAAATATACACACAACTTCAAAACTTCAGATTCAAATACCTTTGTTTTACAAACCACAATAGGACAGAATGACATAGTTATGTGGATGGTCCACCATACTCATAATCCAGATGTCATGTATGTAAATGGGAACCTTCAAAATGTGGATGATTTATGGTACATAAATAACTATACATCTTTAATACAATACGTTTTATTTCAATAAATATATCGAACTTTTTAATATAAAAATGGAAAAATGCAGGTCATTGCAAAACAGACATATTCTCTATATCAAATACATCTTGACGATTATTTCATAAACTTAAATAAAGAGATTAAACATTACCCACAAAACTGATGTGACATATGCAAAATATAATTAACCTAAAAAGGCGTCGGAACCCATGACAGACCACGTTACCTACAAATTAGACAATTTGTTACATTTTCACACATGAGGATAAATGTTTATGTATACCAACCATTCATGAATTTACAAAAATAGAACACAAAACGCAAAACGCACCATTGCTATGAAGATAATTATTCTGCAAAAGATACAGTACAACAAAACCAGGAATATCTAAGGCCATCTATTAATATTTAAATAGAGGCGAATAATAAACAAATTCGCATGTGACAATGTGTGAAATAAAGTATTATAAAAACATATCCTTAGTTGCAAAATACATCTCAAATTGTTTATTTCTTACTTGAGGCCAGATGTTTATGTTCAACGCTTATGAATGTTTAAAAAGAAATAGAACAGTAAACACATAATTGCTATGAAGATAATTTTTATTTATGGTAGGGATAAAAATACCATTTTATCAAAAAGAACTTACATATATCTGTCTTGTTTCAGAAATGCTTTTTAGATATAGGTATATATAACCATAAATAATATTAGGAAATATAAATTAATTTAAACAGATGTCGCGAAATAATGTACAGGGGGCTTATATCCGACAAAATCGTATTTTTATTATTAAGTATCGAGAACAACTGATACACGTTCATGAATTTTACTTCATATTTTGAGATCTACGTACGCTAGTGATAAATAAAATCCCTGTAACAGTCCAACAGTCCAACGCTAATATATGTAAACCATATCATACTATACCATACCATACTATACCATACTATTCGTCGAATATACAGGGTAATTAAAAAAAAGATACTACATTCAATAGATATGCAGGAATTATTTTCGGATTAGGTTTATATATTGTAATAGGAAACACTTACTCAATACAGCAGTCGAAATATTGAAACTATGGGTTTAAACCAGCGTTAAATGCGTTATATAGTAGTATGCATAATTATAAAAAATTATAAATAATATTGCAACAAGCATAGGGTAAAAAGCAAATGTTACATGAAGTTGGTCAACAAACGGCGGCTGAACGTAGGAATTATTTTAAATCCCCCCAGTTATATATGTTTAATGACGCTAGACCACACAACAACATATTGTATAAAAAACTTTGAGAAACACAACATTATATCTGCAGCATATCCTGAAATAATATTTTCAATACTCAAACAGTCCAGTGGCCCGAAGACTTTGCAGTTCGAGAAGAAACCATCCAAAGTAGCTCTATATGAGAATATCATTTTAGGTATACAGCAAACAAATATTTAATTGATGGCTCATAGCAAACATCTACAGACAATTAATGATATATTTTTATACAAAGGTTTTTAATTAATAATAATAATAATATCTTCTATTACGCCTTTCTTTTCCTTTTCTTCATCTGTCTTGGATGACTGCTTGTTGTTCTTCGAGGAGACCTCCTTACCATTGGATGTATAGATATGGTGTGCAGTATAGTACCTAAGCTAACCTAACATTTAATAACAAGCTATAAATGCTGCAAAATGAAAATCTTAGAAACCAAACAGTATCCAACTACCTGCTTTAACAGGGGCCTAAAGAAAAGTAGCAAATCTAAATCACAGAGAGTAATTTATATTTCACATATCATTTACTAAAATTAGAAGAGATGTCTACACTTTTATAAACTAGGACACGATTTTAGCAATTTTATGGAACATGTGCGAAAAGGAACACATAAATTTGCTTAAGTCAAGCATGAAACAAGTATGAAGTATCCATTCACGTCTATGAAATGTCCATGAAGTGTCCATAAATGTCCATAAATGTCCATAAATGTCCATAAAGTGTCCATGAACGTCTATGAAGTGTCCATCAACGTACATAAAGCTCTATAAACATAAAGTTGGAGTATTCCTACAGAGACCTTTGAGACGGTAACATGTCCTTTCTACTAGATATAGAACCTAATTGTTATGGACTAAGACATGTAAAGACAGGCCTCATGATCGGTGAAACACCAGTTTCGATTGAAAAAGACATACTTGATATTCATGGAAATAAATTCCCGTTGACGAAAGGTCTAACTGAGTTACTAACCAAGAGAGAACCCAAGAATTTTAACGGCGACGACATACTCTCTTACAAGCGTATATTGATGCTGACCAACACCCATTTGAGAAGGTATGGAAAAGAACTTCGCATAAAACCTAACAATTCTTGGAAGTACCAGAACATTATATCAAAATTGTTTCCTCCAAAAAGGAAAAGACGGGATCCTGATGAATATAAAATACAAGCAAATGAAAAATTAGAAAAATCAACAATGCCGTCTGCAGTAGTCGCGGTGTCAGAGCGGCAGGTTATGAGCCGTTCCCAAAGTATATTTGATAATTATCAAACATCTTCTGAGGGAACAAAAAAAGAAGACGTATTAAACTGGGATTCAGATACTGACCCTAACGTCTTGATTGAAGCGATAAGACTGAACAGGCGCCTAGGTGTGAATTATGAGATTTATGTAAATACTTTACGAAATATGAAGATTATTAAATGAATTTTTGCAAGTTTGCTTTACAGCGTCTTACTTCTGACTTACCTACAAACTTCCCACTCACATTCACACTCTCCTCTATACCACTATATTCTGAATTCATATATCAAATATGAAATATTTAATTGATGACATATATTTTACTTCTCTTCTATTTCTATTAAGGAGATTAATCAGAGGATTTCTAATCAAATAAACACTTAATTCTATAAGCGAAAATTTAAACCAAGAACATCTAACCAATCATAAAGATTTGTTAAAATATTAGTGCAACCAATTTGTTAAAAGTTATATAAATTAGAAGATAGCAAAGTAACGGGAACCAAAACTTTTTGCTTCACTTCTTTCAGAAAATCAGAAAAATCGATATGGTTTCTATAGCTGCCACATGATCATTTATAACATATCACTTATAAGTAAGTACATAAACTTTTAAAAAAGGCTTTCAGTTACTAAACGACTAAATGCATAATAAACATTTATCATTAAGCGAAGTAACGAATTTACTGGACTTTTGTCCAGTATAATATCAGTTATTCAGGTTTCGATAGAACTCACAAAAATTATTTGCGTTAATATACGAGGTACATAGTTTTTGACTTCTCGCTTCGCTAAAAAATGTCTCGAAACCAGGTATAGGACTTCTAGAACTTTCAGCTATTTCAACTTGTACAAATATTAATGAAAAAAATCTTATAGACTGGGAATAAAAACAATATATTTGGTTACTAATATTTATTAAGATTAAAACCATACCACACTACCATACCATACTATACTATACCATACCATAACTGTATACCTGTACCTGTATACCTGTACCTGTACCTGTATACCTGTACCTGTATACCTGTACCTGTATACCTGTACCTGTATACCTGTACCTGTATACCTGTACCTGTATACCTGTACCTGTATACCTGTACCTGTATACCTGTACCTGTATACCTGTACCTGTATACCTGTACCTGTATACCTGTACCTGTATACCTGTACCTGTATACCTGTACCTGTATACCTGTACCTGTATACCTGTACCTGTATACCTGTACCTGTATACCTGTACCTGTATACCTGTACCTGTATACCTGTACCTGTATACCTGTACCTGTATACCTGTACCTGTATACCTGTACCTGTATACCTGTACCTGTATACCTGTACCTGTATACCTGTACCTGTATACCTGTACCTGTATACCTGTACCTGTATACCTGTACCTGTATACCTGTACCTGTATACCTGTACCTGTATACCTGTACCTGTATACCTGTACCTGTATACCTGTACCTGTATACCTGTACCTGTATACCTGTACCTGTACCACACTTAATGTTAGGTGCTGTCTAACACCTCCAATATTCATTGACTTATAGAGAGTCAGTATTCATGGGTAGGCAGCTTACACTACCTAACCTATACATCCAATGAATATTGGAGGTGTTAGACAGCACCTAACATTAAGTGTGGTACAGGTACAGGTATACAGGTACAGGTATACAGGTACAGGTATACAGGTACAGGTATACAGGTACAGGTATACAGGTACAGGTATACAGGTACAGGTATACAGGTACAGGTATACAGGTACAGGTATACAGGTACAGGTATACAGGTACAGGTATACAGGTACAGGTATACAGGTACAGGTATACAGGTACAGGTATACAGGTACAGGTATACAGGTACAGGTATACAGGTACTACAGGTACAGGTATACAGGTACAGGTATACAGGTACAGGTATACAGGTACAGGTATACAGGTACAGGTATACAGGTACAGGTATACAGGTACAGGTACAGGTATACAGGTACAGGTATACAGTTATGGTATGGTATAGTATAGTATGGTATGGTAGTGTGGTATGGTTTTAATCTTAATAAATATTAGTAACCAAATATATTGTTTTTATTCCCAGTCTATAAGATTTTTTTCATTAATATTTGTACAAGTTGAAATAGCTGAAAGTTCTAGAAGTCCTATACCTGGTTTCGAGACATTTTTTAGCGAAGCGAGAAGTCAAAAACTATGTACCTCGTATATTAACGCAAATAATTTTTGTGAGTTCTATCGAAAACTGAATAACTGATATTATACTGGACAAAAGTCCAGTAAATTCGTTACTTCGCTTAATGATAAATGTTTATTATGCATTTAGTCGTTTAGTAACTGAAAGCCTTTTTTAAAAGTTTATGTACTTACTTATAAGTGATATGTTATAAATGATCATGTCATGTGGCAGCCATAGAAACCATATCGATTTTTCTGATTTTCTGAAAGAAGTGAAGCAAAAAGTTTTGGTTCCCGTTACTTTGCTATCTTCTAATTTATATAACTTTTAACAAATTGGTTGCACTAATATTTTAACAAATCTTTATGATTGGTTAGATGTTCTTGGTTTAAATTTTCGCTTATAGAATTAAGTGTTTATTTGATTAGAAATCCTCTGATTAATCTCCTTAATAGAAATAGAAGAGAAGTAAAATATATGTCATCAATTAAATATTTCATATTTGATATATGAATTCAGAATATAGTGGTATAGAGGAGAGTGTGAATGTGAGTGGGAAGTTTGTAGGTAAGTCAGAAGTAAGACGCTGTAAAGCAAACTTGCAAAAATTCATTTAATAATCTTCATATTTCGTAAAGTATTTACATAAATCTCATAATTCACACCTAGGCGCCTGTTCAGTCTTATCGCTTCAATCAAGACGTTAGGGTCAGTATCTGAATCCCAGTTTAATACGTCTTCTTTTTTTGTTCCCTCAGAAGATGTTTGATAATTATCAAATATACTTTGGGAACGGCTCATAACCTGCCGCTCTGACACCGCGACTACTGCAGACGGCATTGTTGATTTTTCTAATTTTTCATTTGCTTGTATTTTATATTCATCAGGATCCCGTCTTTTCCTTTTTGGAGGAAACAATTTTGATATAATGTTCTGGTACTTCCAAGAATTGTTAGGTTTTATGCGAAGTTCTTTTCCATACCTTCTCAAATGGGTGTTGGTCAGCATCAATATACGCTTGTAAGAGAGTATGTCGTCGCCGTTAAAATTCTTGGGTTCTCTCTTGGTTAGTA
Organism: Rutpela maculata; assembly: GCA_936432065.2. Lineage (NCBI taxonomy): Eukaryota > Metazoa > Arthropoda > Insecta > Coleoptera > Cerambycidae > Rutpela > Rutpela maculata. The sequence continues at coordinate 66,640,116 of OW386288.2, read as the reverse complement.
ACTCAGTTAGACCTTTCGTCAACGGGAATTTATTTCCATGAATATCAAGTATGTCTTTTTCAATCGAAACTGGTGTTTCACCGATCATGAGGCCTGTCTTTACATGTCTTAGTCCATAACAATTAGGTTCTATATCTAGTAGAAAGGACATGTTACCGTCTCAAAGGTCTCTGTAGGAATACTCCAACTTTATGTTTATAGAGCTTTATGTACGTTGATGGACACTTCATAGACGTTCATGGACACTTTATGGACATTTATGGACATTTATGGACATTTATGGACATTTATGGACACTTCATGGACATTTCATAGACGTGAATGGATACTTCATATTTGTTTCATGCTTGACTTAAGCAAATTTATGTGTTCCTTTTCGCACATGTTCCATAAAATTGCTAAAATCGTGTCCTAGTTTATAAAAGTGTAGACATCTCTTCTAATTTTAGTAAATGATATGTGAAATATAAATTACTCTCTGTGATTTAGATTTGCTACTTTTCTTTAGGCCCCTGTTAAAGCAGGTAGTTGGATACTGTTTGGTTTCTAAGATTTTCATTTTGCAGCATTTATAGCTTGTTATTAAATGTTAGGTTAGCTTAGGTACTATACTGCACACCATATCTATACATCCAATGGTAAGGAGGTCTCCTCGAAGAACAACAAGCAGTCATCCAAGACAGATGAAGAAAAGGAAAAGAAAGGCGTAATAGAAGATATTATTATTATTATTAATTAAAAACCTTTGTATAAAAATATATCATTAATTGTCTGTAGATGTTTGCTATGAGCCATCAATTAAATATTTGTTTGCTGTATATCTAAAATGATATTCTCATATAGAGCTACTTTGGATGGTTTCTTCTCGAACTGCAAAGTCTTCGGGCCACTGGACTGTTTGAGTATTGAAAATATTATTTCAGGATATGCTGCAGATATAATGTTGTGTTTCTCAAAGTTTTTTATACAATATGTTGTTGTGTGGTCTAGCGTCATTAAACATATATAACTGGGGGGATTTAAAATAATTCCTACGTTCAGCCGCCGTTTGTTGACCAACTTCATGTAACATTTGTTTTTTACCCTATGCTTGTTGCAATATTATTTATAATTTTTTATAATTATGCATACTACTATATAACGCATTTAACGCTGGTTTAAACCCATAGTTTCAATATTTCGACTGCTGTATTGAGTAAGTGTTTCCTATTACAATATATAAACCTAATCCGAAAATAATTCCTGCATATCTATTGAATGTAGTATCTTTTTTTTAATTACCCTGTATATTCGACGAATAGTATGGTATAGTATCCCTGTCAAAAAAATCTCATCAATCCTTATTGAAAATTATCAAAAATTAATAAGTATCTATGAGAACCTATATGGTCAATAAGTTTCTATAAGAGTTAGGTAAAGTTGCTGTTGAAATTGTTATCAGTTTATATCCGCATTGACCAGCAAAATGAGTCAAGCCATATCCATTTGTTAATCCAAACATTTACTTATACCATATCAATGAGAATTTATGAGCACAGTATCTAATGTAATTCACGCGGCTTTCCGTGATTAAAAGACAAGTGTTTCTTTAAGAAACGAGCTGCATTAGGTTAGAACAGTTTGGATTTGCAATTGCAGATTACAAATTATAATGTTTGAATAGGGATTTATGAGATCAGTTTCTATGAGTATTAATGTTTTTTTTCAGTAATATATTAAATGTGTTTTCATTTGTTTGAATGGGTAAAAAGAAAGGTCAGTTTTCAACTGCAATTACAAATACAAGTTTAATCGCTTCGAATGGGATTATATGCGATCAATTTCTAAAAGTATTTATGCTGTTTTCCGAATATAGTTATGATGAGGTTTAATCAGTAACAAATTGTTAACTACTTGTTATGATATGGTCGGAAATTCCAAGTACACATTTAGTATTCCTTCAAGAGGATTGATGAGAGCAGTTTCTACGAGTATCTATTTGTTGTTCCTATAGTAAATTATATAAGTCTTTATCAGTACAGATTCGGATTTAATTTAAATATAAAAATTATATCAGAATAAAGCAACTAAATATTTTAAACAGTATCTATTTGTAAATCCAGACATTTACTTATACTATCTCAATGAGAATCTATGAGGACAGTATCTAATGTAAAACGTGCGGCTTTCCGTGGTTAAATGGCAAGAGTTTCTATAAGAAACGAGCTGCATTAGGTTAGAACAGTTTTGATTTGCAATTGAAGATTCAAAATTATAATGTTTGAATAGGGATTTATGAGATCAGTTTCTATGAATGTTAATGTTTTTTTTTCAGTAATATATTAAATGTGATTTCATTTGTTTGAATAGGTAAAAAGAAAGGTCAGTTGTCAACTGCAATTAGAAATGCAAGTTTAATCACTTCGAATGGGGTTAGATGCGATCAATTTCTCAAAGTATTTATGCTGTTTTCCGGATATAATTGTGAAGAGGTTTAATCAGTAACAAATTGTTCACTACATGTTATGATATGGTCGGAAATTCCAAGTACACATTTGGTATTCCTTCAAGAAGATTGATGAGAGCAGTTTCTACGAGTATCTATTTGTTGTTCCTCTAGTAAATTATATAAGTCTTTATCAGTAAAGATTCGGATCTAATTTAAATATGAAAATTATATTAAAATAAAGCAACCAAATATTTTAAACAGTATCTATTTGTAAATCCAGACATTTACTTATACTATCTCAATGAGAATTTATGAGAACAGTATCTAATGTAAAACGTGCGGCTTTTCGTGGTTAAATGGCAAGTGTTTCTATAAGAAACGACCTGCATTAGGTTAGAACAGTTTTGATTTGCAATTGAAGATTACAAATTATAATGTTTGAATAGGGATTTATGAGATCAGTTTCTATGAGTATTAATGTTTTTTTTCAGTAATATATTAAATGTGTTTTCATTTGTTTGAATGGGTAAAAAGAAAGGTCAGTTTTCAACTGCAATTACAAATACAAGTTTAATCGCTTCGAATGGGATTATATGCGATCAATTTCTAAAAGTATTTATGCTCTTTTCCGAATATAGTTATGATGAGGTTTAATCAGTAACAAATTGTTAACTAGTTGTTATGATATGGTCGGAAATTCCAAGTACACATTTAGTATTCCTTCAAGAGGATTGATGAGAGCAGTTTCTACGAGTATCTATTTGTTGTTCCTATAGTAAATTATATAAGTCTTTATCAGTACAGATTCGGATCTAATTTAAATATGAAAATTATATCAGAATAAAGCAACCAAATATTTTAAACAGTATCTATTTGTAAATCCAAACATTTACTTATACTATCTCAATGAGAATTTTGAGAACAGTATCTAATGTAAAACGTGCGGCTTTCCGTGTTAAATGGCAAGAGTTTCTATAAGAAACGAGCTGCATTAGGTTAGAACAGTTTTGATTTGCAATTGAAGATTCAAAATTATAATGTTTGAATAGGGATTTATAAGATCAGTTTCTATGAGTATTAATGTTTTTTTTCAGTAATATATTAAATGTGTTTTCATTTGTTTGAATGAGTAAAAAGAAAGGTCAGTTTTCAACTGCAATTACAAATACAAGTTTAATCACTTTGAATGGGGTTATATGCGATTAATTTCTAAAAGTATTTATGCTGTTTTCCGAATATAATTGTGATGAGGTTTAATCAGTAACAAATTGTTCACTACATGTTATGATATGGTCGGAAATTCCAAGTACACATTTGGTATTCCTTCAAGAGGATTGATGAGAGCAGTTTCTACGAGTATCTATTTGTTGTTCCTCTAGTAAATTATATAAGTCTTTATCAGTAAAGATTCGGATCTAATTTAAATATGAAAATTTATATCAGAATAAAGCAACCAAATATTTTAAACAGTATCTATTTGTAAATCCAGACATTTACTTATACTATCTCAATGAGAATTTATGAGAACAGTATCTAATGTAAAACGTGCGGCTTTTCATGGTTAAATGGCAAGTGTTTCTATAAGAAACGAGCTGCATTAGGTTAGAACAGTTTTGATTTGCAATTGAAGATTACAAATTATAATGTTTAAATAGGGATTTATGAGATCAGTTTCCATGAGTATTAATGTTTTTTTTCAGTAATATATTAAATGTGTTTTCATTTGTTTGAATGGGTAAAAAGGAAGGTCAGTTTTGAACTGCAATTACAAGTATAAGTTTAATCACTTCGAATGGGATCAATTTCTAACAGTATTTATGCTGTTTTCCGAATATAATTGTGATGAGGTTTGATCCGTAACAAATTGTTCACTACATGTTACGATATGGTCGGAAATTTAGTATCCCTTCAAGAGGATTAATGAGAGCAGTTTCTACGAGTATTTATTTGTTGTTCCTACAGTAAATTATATAAGTCTTTATCAGTATGCATTCGGATCTAATTTAAATACAAAAATCATATCAGAATGAAACCCCAAATATTTTAAACAGTGTCCACCTGTAAATCCAAGATAATATTATAATGAGAATCCATCACAACAGTATCTAATGTAACGTGTGCGGTTTTCCGTGGCTAAATTTTAAAATTATTTGCAACAAATAAGCTTTAACGGATTCGAACAGTTTTGCATTTCCAGATGAATAGTTTTAATTGTTAGGGATCTATGAGGTCAGTGTAATGTTTTTTTTTTCAATAAAATGTGTTTTTATTGGAAAATAAACATTACACAAAGACACTGATCTCATAGATCTCTATTTAACAATTAAAACTATTCATCTGGAATTGCAAATTAAAACTGTTCAAATCCGTTAAAGCTATTTATTAAAAATACTTTTAAAATTTAGCCACGGAAAGCCGCACGCGTTACATTAGATACTGTTCTGATTGGTTCTCATTAAAATATATCTTTAAATGTTTGGATTTACAAGTGGATACTGTTTAAAATATTTGGTTGTGTCATTCTGATATAATTTTTGTATTTAAAGTAGATCCGAATACATACTGATAAAGACAAATTTTCTATTGGAACAACAAATACATACTCATAGAAACTGCTATCATCAATCCTTTCGAAGGAATACTAAATATGTACCTGGAATTTCCGACCATATCGTAACATGTGGTGAACAATTTGTTACTGATCAAACCTCATCACAATTATATTCGGAAAACAGCATAAATACTGTTAGAGACTGATCGCATATAACCCCATTCGAAGTGATTAAACTTGTATTTGTAATTGCAGTTGAAAACTGACCTTTCTTTTTTACCCATTCAAACAAATGAAAACACATTTAATATACTTATTACTGAAAAAAAAAAACATTAATACTCATAGAAACTGATCTCATATATCCCTATTCAAACATTATAATTTGTAATCTTCAATTGCAAATCAAAACTGTTCTAACCTAATGCAGCTCGATTCTTATAGAAACTCTTGCCATTTAACCACGGAAAGCCGCGCGTTTTACATTAGATACTGTTCTCATAAATTCTCGTTGAGATAGTATAAGTAAATATTTGGATTTACATATAGATACTATTTAAAATATTTAGTTGCTTTATTCTGATATAATTTTCATATTTAAATTAGATCCGAATGCATACTGATTAAGACTTATATAATTTACTATTGGCACAACAAATACATACTCGTAGAAACTGCTATCATCAATCCTTTCGAAGTAATACTAAATATGTACCTGGAATTTCCACACGTAACATGTGGTGAACAATTTGTTACTGATCAAACCTCATCACAATTATATTCGGAAAACAGCATAAATACTGTTAGAAACTGATCGCATATAACCTCATTCGAAGTGATTAAACTTGTATTTGTAATTGCAGTTGAAAACTGACCTTTCTTTTTACCCATTCAAACAAATGAAAACCCATTTAATATATTACTGAAAAAAAAAACATTAATACTCATAGAAACTGATCTCATAAATCCCTATTCAAACATTATAATTTGTAATCTTCAATTGCAAATCAAAACTGTTCTAACCAAATGCAGCTCGTTTCATATAGAAACTCTTGCCATTTAACCACGGAAAGCCGCACGTTTTACATTAGATACTGTCCTCATAGATTCTCATTGAGATAGTATAAGTAAATGTCTGGATTTACAAATAGATACTGTTTAAAATATTTGGTTGCTTTATTCTGATATAATTTTCATATTTAAATTAGATCCGAATGCATACTGATAAAGACTTATATAATTTACTATTGGTACAACAAATACATACTCGTAGAAGCTGCTATCATAAATCCTTTCGAAGTAATACTAAATATGTACCTGGAATTTCCGACCATATCGTAACATGTAGTGAACAATTTGTTACTGATCAAACCTCATCACAATTATATTCGGAAAACAGTATAAATACTGTTAGAAATTGATCGCATATAACCCCATTCGAAGTGATTAAATTTGTATTTGTAATTTCGGTTGAAAACTGACCTTTCTTTTTACCCATTCAAACATATGAAAACACATTTAATATATTACTGAAAAAAAAACATTAATACTCATAGAAACTGATTTCATAAATCCCTATTCAAACATTATAATTTGTAATCTTCAACTGCAAATCAAAACTGTTCTAACCTAATGCAGCTCGTTTCTTATAGAAACACTTGCCATTTAACCACGGAAAGCCGTACGTTTTACATTAGATACTGTTCTCATAAATTCTCATTGAGATAGTATAAATAAATGTAAAGACTTATATAATTTACTAGAGGAACAACAAATAGATACTCGTAGAAACTGCTCTCATCAATCCTTTTGAAGGAATACTAAATGTGTACTTGGAATTTCCGACCATATCATAACAAGTAGTGAACAATTTGTTACTGATTAAACCTCATCACAATTATATTCGGAAAACAGCATAAATACTTTTAGATATTAATCGCATATAACCCCATTCAAAGTGATTAAACTTGTATTTGTAATTGCAGTTGAAAACTGACCTTTCTTTTTACCCATTCAAACAAATGAAAACACATTTAATATATTACTGAAAAAAAAACATTAATACTCATAGAAACTGATCTCATAAATCCCTATTCAAACATTATAATTAGTAATCTTCAATTGCAAGTCAACCTAATGCAGCTCGTTTCTTATAGAAACACTTGCCATTTAACCACGGAAAGCCGCACGTTTTACCTTAGATACTGTTCTCATAAATTCTCATTGATGTGGTATAAGTAAATGTTTGCTGCTTCATTCTGGTAAAAACTGATAGAAATTTCAGCAGCAACTTTACTCCAGGCTCCAGTAGAGGGAGCTGTATACGTGTAGCTAATTCATATCTAATCTAATGTCACCTAAGGAACTGAAGTGTGTTTGTTAAATTAAAAACAAAGCAGTATCTTTCACTGCTAACTCATTCATTGCTTCCAGGCTAGAACAAGAACACCCGAGGAAATAAGGACTTGCAGAATTTTGTGTTTACCACAATATTAGTATTTCTATTTGAAATATGCAATTTAAACTGTATATTTGTCGGCATGCATATCCAAATTAATACTAATAAAAAAGCAAAATGGAAGTTTACAATAAAAATACATCTGTAAAATATACAATTGAAACTGTACATTTGTTGACATGTATATCCCCATTAATACTAATAAAAAACAATGTTGGAATTTACAATAAAAACATGTTGATAAATGGTGTGTTACATACGATAGATACTGGAGAAAGGACGGACTGGAACTCTTATGATATTACTTATAGAAAAGTTTAGAATCTCTTTAAAGTTGTATCTGTAATTCCATATGTTTACAGATATAAGGGCAAGGGTGCATTTGCAGACACTAAACTGTAGATTTGTTGATGTATATTTCATATAAGTACTCATGAAAGGGCAACATGATAATTCCAAATAGCTCATTCGGAATTACTGTTTCATAACCGATTTAAAACTTAATAAAACAGATAAAATCCTGTCTGTATAATACTAATATAACTTATAGGAACGATAAAACCGCATCACTTTTTTTTTATAAGTTTCTATGTGGAATTTTTGGCAGGGATGGTATGGTATAGTATGATATGGTTTACATATATTAGCGTTGGACTGTTGGACTGTTACAGGGATTTTATTTATCACTAGCGTACGTAGATCTCAAAATATGAAGTAAAATTCATGAACGTGTATCAGTTGTTCTCGATACTTAATAATAAAAATACGATTTTGTCGGATATAAGCCCCCTGTACATTATTTCGCGACATCTGTTTAAATTAATTTATATTTCCTAATATTATTTATGGTTATATATACCTATATCTAAAAAGCATTTCTGAAACAAGACAGATATATGTAAGTTCTTTTTGATAAAATGGTATTTTTATCCCTACCATAAATAAAAATTATCTTCATAGCAATTATGTGTTTACTGTTCTATTTCTTTTTAAACATTCATAAGCGTTGAACATAAACATCTGGCCTCAAGTAAGAAATAAACAATTTGAGATGTATTTTGCAACTAAGGATATGTTTTTATAATACTTTATTTCACACATTGTCACATGCGAATTTGTTTATTATTCGCCTCTATTTAAATATTAACAGATGGCCTTAGATATTCCTGGTTTTGTTGTACTGTATCTTTTGCAGAATAATTATCTTCATAGCAATGGTGCGTTTTGCGTTTTGTGTTCTATTTTTGTAAATTCATGAATGGTTGGTATACATAAACATTTATCCTCATGTGTGAAAATGTAACAAATTGTCTAATTTGTAGGTAACGTGGTCTGTCATGGGTTCCGACGCCTTTTTAGGTTAATTATATTTTGCATATGTCACATCAGTTTTGTGGGTAATGTTTAATCTCTTTATTTAAGTTTATGAAATAATCGTCAAGATGTATTTGATATAGAGAATATGTCTGTTTTGCAATGACCTGCATTTTTCCATTTTTATATTAAAAAGTTCGATATATTTATTGAAATAAAACGTATTGTATTAAAGATGTATAGTTATTTATGTACCATAAATCATCCACATTTTGAAGGTTCCCATTTACATACATGACATCTGGATTATGAGTATGGTGGACCATCCACATAACTATGTCATTCTGTCCTATTGTGGTTTGTAAAACAAAGGTATTTGAATCTGAAGTTTTGAAGTTGTGTGTATATTTCCTTGGTAAACTTGGACCTTGTATAAAGAAGTTTGATGAGAGCAGCTTTTTCAAATCAAATATATTGATGGAAAATTCCGAAGTTCTTCACCAGTAAAGCCATATAATTTTTTTACCATGCTTGTGTTCTCTTATTAATTCGTTTGCTAGATAGAGTGAGCAGTTGAGTTTTGGGCCCATATTCTCTGCATCTAAATGAAGTTAAGTATATTTGACACTGTCTCGAATCTCCGATCCACTGAAGAATCTTGAAGTAATTTGTAAATTGTTGGTTTTTAGAATTCCTCGTAAACAACTCATCGATTCATAGCCCATATGCAGTTATTTTCCTTTGAAATCTTGATTACTGGAGGTGAAAACTGTTTGAAAATCCTCATGTATTGCATCGGTCTTTCCATCGTAATACCGGTAATTCATTATTGTTCCTTGATGAGATAAAACCTATTCCAATCGGTTTCAGAAGAAAACTTTCCACAGGTGGTTAAGAGAGTTAAGAGAGAATTATTGCATAGGTGGTGAAACAAGAATCATATGGAAGTCTATCAAAAAACAAATTTGTACTATGTTCACCAATCACTATATACATCCTTTGAAATGCAATCTTTGGATTCGAATACACTTGATATCTAGCCATTCTGATATGTAAATAAAACAAATCATTATTAATATGAAATTTAATTAACAGTGTCTTGATTATAAATATTATATTTTACAATATATTCGTTAGGTATGGTATTTCTAATAGAGAATAGCATGTGAAAAAAACCTTCTGAAATCATTTCTTTTAAAAACACATCGAGAGTAATGAATCTTCGTAAGACATGGCTACATAACTCTTCAGCGCGACCATATGTTTTCAGTGTGTACTCTAGATGTCCAAGACGAACTAAAGTATCAGTTTCATAATCTCTAACATGATACGTAATATTGGGAGATGTATCGAGTTCTTGAAATTTTTCTCTTGAAATATCCTGATACAAATTGAGAATGGCATTTTTTAAGTTATCATTGATATCGTCCATTCTAATAATTCTAACTAGGCACTTTAGAATTAAAATCAAAGTACAAAGCGTAAGGTAGCACAGTAATTGAAGAAGTGGAGCTGATTGATTATTGTGGTCGGTAGAAATATCAATAAGTTTTGTGTGGTAGCGCATGCGTCTTTTATCGTAAATTTTTTTGTTGAGAGGGGGAACATGTCACGTGTCTAACACCTGCATATGTTATTCGCGGAATCCTACACTTGTCGAGACAAGTTAATGAAACTATGTGTTCAGGTTATTTCAAGGTTTATAATGCTCTGTAAAAAAATATATTGCATCATGTTATGACATCATTATTTTTTTCGGAGACGTCGCGTGAGAAAGCATTGTCCAGATTGCATATGACACTCTGTAAAAAATATATAATTTGGTATATGAAAGCCTAACAATGTGCTATCTTTTAATTCGAGTATGGGGGAATAATGTGACTTTCCTATCTAATCTTATAACACGATACAAAGTATGATATAAATCTGGGTTTGCATGTTATGAGGTGAAAGAAATTCAGTGAAAACGCTATATAAAACATTTGAAATGATGTTCTGTTTGAGTTTTTCCGAGTATATGAGAAGTTAAATATGATCGATACTCTTTCAGAAGAACTATACAGTGAATCCATAATAGAAAAGAAACACGCGTATAACACGTTTTTGTATTATGCGTAAATTGATTTTTTACTGTTAATATCCTGTATCTGAGTTGAAAATGTAAAAATTACTAGTCAAAATATATTATTTTTTCTTAGTCTATAAGATTTTTTCATTATTATTTATGTAGGTTGAAATAGCTCAGTCTGAGGTTCCATCCCTGGCTTCGACACAATTTTTCTTTAGCAAAGCGAGATATTCTATTACCCTCAGCACTAGTTGCCATCTGATGGTCATAACCTAGTTCATCTTACCATATTTTACAAGTTCAGACATGTCTGGACTTGTTTCCCCATCAACATCTGTTGCTATGGAGAGCATCCCCCACCTAAGATTATTATACCCTTAAACGATATATAAAGCATATGCAATTTTGTGTCTTCCTGAGTATACAACAAAGTAAATATGATTGATACTCTTCCTGAAGAACTAGAACTAGACAGTGAATCTATAATAGAGAAGAAGCATGAAGTTTACAGTTTGTGCAGAACTGGGCTTACCAATACGTGTGTCTAATTCAGCATTATTTTATTATTGCTTTAATTGATATTCTATTATATATAGGAGAGGGGGAAGAATGAAAATACTTTTCTTATAAATTTAACACCTGACATTATATATTTTACCATTCATTATAATTTACTTGAAAACCTTTGCTTATTTTTAAACACTTTCTCATCCCAGATCTTCTGTATTTCATGAGGTATATGAATGATTTCTTTCTTCACAATGATAGTGGTAGTTACATTGCAATAATTACACGATACATCCAAATCAGGCTGGTTCGTCTCAAAATGTATTTTCTATTTACTTGTAAAGTTTTTAATAAATATTTGTAAAACTACATGTGGTTTATTTTCCATTACATAAAATATGTAATGTTTCCCGGACTAATTTTATAAAATAATTTTAATTTAACCCCTGTATATGTTTAATTATTTTATTACAATAAAATAGAAATGGAATAATATGTATTTTATTTCACACAGCCCTGTACATTAATTAAGTATTTTCAAACTGCTTTCAGTTTGTTATTTATTGTCTCCTTGTAACATTATAACGCGAATTGATACACATATGACATATGTGTAATTCTATTTTTAGTCCGTATTTGACCCTCGTGGCACGAACGGCTTAAATGCATTGTGAATGTAACATTATTCGTTAAATATTTACCTGATCCATTTACCTTAGCAAGTTTTGTGAATGTGTGTTACCTCTACGATATATCTGTTTGGTGGGCGTTTTGTGCCTCTAAGAATATTTTGTGAATATTGTTCTGTGAAATAAAAATAATGTGAAATAGTGCGAAGTGGCAGTGTTTATGTTTTCTTGGATACCTTTTGTTTTTACATTGGATTACCATTGGATTACCTATAAGGTATCGTATTGATGCAAATTTATAAACACATTGTTTAGAGAGATTTTTGGGGCGTTTTTAAAAATTTATTATTTCTTTGATGTCGATGCTATACTATAGTCTGAAATCGTGTACACATGATTTGGGATTGGAAAAATGCTTATTTTTTCCTCTGAAATTATTTCGAAATTTTTAATGGGTATTCATTGACTTATAGAGAGCCAGTATTCATGGGTGGTTTGAAATGCACATTTTTTTATATCAGATATAACGAAAAGCCAAAAACCGCCCATTTTGTGAAAAACTAGTCAGTTATCAGACAACTGCTAGAATCTAAGATGAAATTGTAAATTTTAAGTCAAAATATATTGTTTTATTCCTAGTCTATAAGATTTCTTTCATTAATATTTGCGTAAGCTGAAATAGCTCAGTCTGAAGTTCCAGAAGTCCTAATTTCGACACATTTTTCTTTAGCAAAGCGAGAAGTCAAAAACTATGCACTTTGTATACATATTGTTGATAACGTAAATAATTTTTGTGATGAAATGCACATCTTGTGAAAAATTGACAATATCCTGTTATGAGAAACTACAATTAACATGTTGCTATTTTTTTGGTTTAGACGCTATTTTTACTTGTATAAATTATACGATAACAATTACTCTCCGAGACCCCACGCTTCTGAGTGCTGTTTTGCATCTTTAAAAAAGAATGCAACTTATTAACTGATGCAGTCATCAGAGAGATGCAATTAAGCCGTGAGAAATATACTGGCTAAATATAGTCTACATGTGTTCGATGAATTTTATGGCGTAAACACTTTAGAGAATACTTTGTTTGGGGCAATTGAAAAGCACATTTATTTATGAAAGTATATACCGTGTGTAAGAAATTTGTAGGTACACGTATATTGAATTAATTACCGAAATAATGATCTGGTCGTGAGGACAATAGTTTTGATTGGTTTTACCTTTCATCATAATCTATTTTTAGATAAACACATCATTCACCTTTCACCAGATGTCATGAGTCATCGATCTATTTTTAGATTGTGAATCACTGGCAGATGTCGAACACGTGTTCACCAGATGTCATAAGTCATCGATCTATTTTTAGATTGTCGTGAGAATCTAACCTTTGGTTTCACCAGCCAGACAAGTCATTCACCTTTCACCAGATGTCGTGAGTCATCGATCTATTTTTAGATTGTGTACCATCTGTTCACCGGATGTCGTGAGAACAGTAGTTTTAATTGGTTCCCACACAACCAGCTGCTCGCCAGATGCTTTCCCATAGCTTTTGATTGGCTGCTCACTGGTGAGCGCCTCTCCGCTCCGGCTCCAGCTCCGAGGTTCTTTCATTATATACTACTTATGTACTTACAAATACCCCATAAGTATTTAAATACTTCTTGCAACAAGTATTTGTATTTATACTTGCAAATACTTTATCTGAAATATTTACTACTTATTAGTATTTGTGAAAATGATCCTAAAGTATTTATAAATACTTAAACTATTTAAATAACTGAGAAGTATTTAAATACTTCTAAAAAGTATTTAAATCCTTTTCTGACAGTATTTAAATACTTTCAGAAGTATTTGAATCTCAATAGTATTTAGATAAATACAACAAATGTAATCAAATACACCAGGGAGACAGGCAGATACTCGTCAAGAATCAAGACATGTACTATTCTATGTAGTTAATAAACGTTCAGTCTTCAGTCATTCACGTCTTAATTCCCAGAAAGTTGGTTGAGAGCAGACATAGACAGTAAGTGTTAACTGTTAAGGTTAGGCTTTTGCAGAGTGAAAGGGAAATATGCGTTTATTTTCGGTTTATTATAAATAATTAAATAATAACCTCTACTACTATAATCTTTAAAAGTTTTAAATAAATGCTATTGTTCTAACGAATACAGCTATATATTTTTTTTATTGTAAATTTCTGTTGTACTTGAATATCGTAGTTTGTCAATGAAAATAGTTCCTAATTTCATTATTAAAATATGGCATTTAACTATATACAAAGTTTATGATAAAAACTGTATATGGTTGTATTCCTTAGAGCAATGGGGAGTATTTGAAACTATTTTAAGGACTATACCCAGTGACGTAGCCAGGGGGGGGGGGGGGGGTCCTGGGGGTCCGGACCCCCCCCCGAAATTTATTGACATTTGTATAATTGATAGACATGATATTTATATAAAATTATTATATTGATTTTATTTTCGGTTTTAGTCAAAAATTTTTTTTGGTCGATTACAAATCTCCATTCCATGCAACCAGTCCCGTCGCAAATCGTAATTTCTTGCAATTTATTGCCGCAATATTGACAGGGCGGAGCCTTAATTCAGTCAAATGTATAAAACCTTGTGGAATCATGAGTAAATTCGATTTATTTTTATTACTAGCCAAGCGATATCCACGTTACATTGCGCATAGTCGCCATCAGTTACTTGGAATATAAGTTGTTGAATAGTTCAACTAAAGGACCCCGCACAATTCTTATGCAAATTGGTGTATCTACAACAGTCAAATTGGCTGAATTTTTAATATGTTGTATATGTATGTGAAGTCTTGTAAAATTCTGTATATCTTGTCGAACTTTTAATTTATTTATGGGGTGTTTGTTGTTAGAGGTCAAATAAGCAATTTCCGAAAGTTTTTCAATTAAAGTTTTTTGATCAGGAAGACACTTACTTAGTTACTTTATGTAAAAAATGTTTTAGCCAATATGACCAAATATTATTTTCACTTGTTATTTTTCTACAGATTTCCCGACGCCTTCGCCATCATTTTTCAAACTAATTTTTTCTACGCTATTTTTATTAAGTAAAACAACAAATGCTTTTAGTGCAAAATATTATAATGAGCTATTAGAATGAATCACGCACCACAATATAAAATGTATGAAAAAAATCATGAATTCGAAATTATTTAAATTGTACAAAAGGTCATTCTTGTACATTTCTTGAGCAGTAGTATCTCGGAAACTAGACATAGGATCGAGTTGGGCCCATGAGAGTTTTTGATCAGAAAGTCGAAATCTACAACATATTAACAATTCAAGCAATTTGACTGTACGCCAATTTACAAAAGTATTCTGCGAAAGCTACATAACAATACCTACATAATATACTTAAAAAAAAATTTTCGGACCCCCCCCGAATAAAAATCCTGGCTACGTCACTGCTATACCATCTATGATTTTTTAAATATTTATAATAAACCGAAAATAAACGCATATTTCCCCCTCACTCGGCATGTATATGTTTCGTGATTGTGACAGAGAACAGTTGAACTAGTGCCATAGTCTGTATGCTTTATCTGGGTATTTGCAGAAGACGCAAAGGTCTAGCTCTACGGATAAGTAAAAGTCCAATACCCAACTGGAACTGATTAAGTATAGAGAGGCATTAAAATAGTGTTGTAGAAGTTCATGAAAGTCATGAAACCTAAAATTTTGACACCTCGAAGAGTCAAATAGTATTTAATAAAATAATAATAATGATAATGATACTATTAAGTCTTTATTGATTTCTACAAAAATAGAAAATACAATTTGGCGAAGTTTAGCCATTTAAGGCTATTTTTACACTTAACTACGCTTCAAGATATTTCAGTGTTTTTTTTTTATTAACTATTTAACGTCGGCCTATTTCCGCTACTAGGGCCTATCACCGACGCGCGACGCCAGGAGACGAGCTACCCCCAACCTGGAAATTTTGCCGAACCTCTTCTCTTAAGAAGAGTGTTATCAAAGTATTTAAATATTCAGAAAGTATTTAAATACTAAGTTTAAACTAATTACTTTTGTTATTTATTATTTAAATGCTTTTATCTTTTGAAAATACTTAATATTTAAATACTTTCAATTTTCTGAAAGTATTTAGTATTTAATATTTAAATACTTTTTCAAAGTATTTGCCCAGCTCTGGACCGTGGCCGTTGACTATGGCACAGTCCCCTCTCTTTACACTTCGCCCCGTATTTTCCCGCCTTTAAAGTTCACTGCGAGAACAACGCCGCCTTACGTCAGCTTGCTCTCTTTCGCCAATATGTCAGCCTGTGTATCAGCTTGCTCCTGGCCTCTATTCTTCATGGCTTGAATAATGATCACTATATAGCGATGAACGATATCGTGATTTTCAATCACACCGTAAATCGTTAATGAGAGTTTCTTTATATCAATGGGTTTGTTCAAAAATTCTGCACTATCTGCACTAGTGTAGTAGGTAGTAGAAGGAGATAGAGTGAGACTAAACAGAAATTAAAGAGATATATATTTGCACTGATACAAATGGTGGATTTTTTAACAAAGCGTGACGTCATCATGACTTCCATATACATGACGAAATGAATTAATATGATAATGTAACATTTTAGCTAAGGGCAAGAAACGTTTGCATTTCGTTTTAATATACAGGGTGTGTCCCACTTAAAACTCCCGGCGCCATTTTCTCGATAACCAAAAACGATATTTGAATTCTGTAAAAGGTATCTACTAGAATATATAAATGACTTCTATTTTGAGTAAAAATGGTTATTTTACAAATTGAGATATAGATGGTGTTGCGATGCAAAGAAATTTTTCGATCCTAGGAACGATGAAATGGAGTTGCATGAGATGGAGAATTATATTCTGAGCAACTTTTATAATACGAACAATTTTGGAAAAATAACTGGTTCTTGAGATATTTGAACTTCAGTATAATTTTTTTGAATATAAAAATCGTCATAACTTTTTAAAATACATTTTAGACAATAAGTCCTTTGGGACAATTTTCATAGTGAATCAGGCTCATTTAGATGGTAATGAAACATTTATTTCAAAACACAAAATAATTTTTTTTTCAAGTAAAACAAAGGTGGGGCTACAACTGCTATTTGGGAATTAAAGATTTTTGACATTTTGTTTATTGTGTATTGTCTAATTTTTGCGTCATGTTTATGTTGTCTATTCTACTAAATTTGACACTACAAATTGTAGACATATGAAAAAAAAAATGGGATTTTTGTTACATGAAAAATTACATTGAAGTTCAAATATCTCGAAAACCAGTGATTTTTCGGAAATTGTTCATATCAAAAAAGTTGCTTAGAATATAATTATCTATCTCATGCAACTCATTTCATCGTTCCTAGGATCGAAACATTTCTTTCCATCGCAACGCCATCTATAGCCCAATGTGTAAAATAACCATTTTTACTAAAAACTGAAGTCATTTATAATATATTCTAGTAGATACCTTTTACAGAATTCAAATATCGCTTTTGGTTATCGAGAAAATGGCGCCGAAATTTTTAGGGGGCACCCTGTATATGGTCGAAACAAAAGTGGAGTCTACTCCAAACCCAAAGAGCCGTGTCTATAGGTGAGATTCAAAGTGTAAATCTGCAGATCGAGGCAACGAAAAGTCATTACACATAACAGCTTTTTTAGCAACTTTAGTAATAGTCGTTATCAGTGATTTGTTAAATAACAGTGACTACGTTACAGTTCTTGAAATATCGCTCATCCCTAATGGTCACTTACAAATCTTGCAAGTGACCATTAGGGCACAGAAGACTAAACAATGATTAGGTATCTATGCTACAGATACACGTTATTTCGATGACTTGTTCAATCATCAATCAAGTATACAAGGAAGAAATAAGCGCGCTTGCGGATACTGTGAGAAACTGTTCCGCAAAATGCCTTGCCATAAGAAGATGATGATTTTAACGAAAGCAGCGGAAAATCTACATAACTAATAACTGCTCTTGCGTATTTTCTCTCATTTGAGGTTTCTTTGATCGAAGCTTCTTTGTCATGGCACCGCCCACTTCCTATATTACGAAAATAGCTAAAATACAGCGTGCTTACTCCTTTTCTATATCCTTCATGGTTTAGATGTTTTCTCTGCTTCGGGTTTCGGGTTCCGCTCCGTGATTTCTCAGCTGTTTTGATGTTTGGTTCGTCATCGGAAATAAATAAATCAACATGGCTATTAATTACGGCACAACATTTAAAATTGGTGAGCATAAATGAAATAAAAACCATAAAAAAGGGCATGATTTAATTTTATTAGGTATATTCTGCCAATAAATAATTAATAGCTTTTCCAATTAGTACATCATACACATAGGTATTGCAAATATCTAAATTTAATATTTTTAAATTCATTTTGGCACTATTTACCTGAAAACTAAATAATTTGTACTTATGTATGTAATTATTGCGATTTGTCTTAATTAGACTTATAAATAGGTAGATATATTTAATTCGTAAAAGAGCATAGAACAATAATTGTATTTAAAAAAATGAACTTTGTACTGCTACAAAGTACAATATTGTTATGTGGGATTTTTTACATAATAATTAATACTTATATATACCTATATATAACCATATTCGGATTTTAGGTTTATTATACGTATTAAACACGAATCATATTTATTTTGATATATAAAATTAACTTGTTTGCTTAGGTAGGTATTATATAGATAAATAATAAAGACAAAAATCTTATATCCCCTAAGCCGACGTTTCGACAAACTTCATTGTCATCTTCAGAATAACTTAAAGTTTATCGAATCATCGACTTAGCAGAGGATATAAAGGTTTGCTTTTATTATTTATCCAAATAACCGACTAAATAACTAAGTATATTCATCTCGTGAATAGGTACCACACTTAAGTTGCATTAACGATTTTCTATATTTTTAGCCAGACAATTTAAAATTATATCAAGGAATTATTCGGAACAGTTTCCCAAAATTACAACCCATTATACCATTCATCCAAGGGAAAAGGATCCAAGATGGAAAGGTATGATTATTTCTAAGTACAAGCAACTTATTTATTTGAACCTACACAACACAGAAATATTCTAAGAATGTTCACAGAATGTTTGCACGGAACGTTTTAATATTCTGAGAATGTTCTCACATGAAAATCATTACCATAGAATGTGCCATGCATATTACAAAGTGGAGTCTTTTAAATGTTCCTAGAATATCTCAGGTATGTTTTCCCAGGTAGCAAAGGCACGTAAAATTGACGTGACTAGTTAGTAGTCTACTTGATAAAAATGAAGTAATTAATGCATAAATAAGTATTGTCCTATGAATTTGTTTGTTAGCCATCCGTATATTTTATTTACATTAACATATCTAATATTGTTTACCATCACTCCAATTTTTTCTCATAAGGGTTGCCTGCAAATTATAATGTTTATTAAGTTATTAAATTCATTTTTACTTACCATTACCAATTGCGGTCAGTAGGGGTCGAACCTGCATGTCTCCGTTGTCTGTGTTACAGTACTGACTCTTCTACCAACTGAGCTATCTTAGTGACCGTTATTTCGGATGCTAAAAGCGGTATTTATGGTGATGTGTATGAAGTCTTTATTATGTGATATTGAATTTCTAGCCTTATTTAAAATATATGAAAATCTTTCAAGTTCTCTTTTTTTTTTTCTATTTTTTTATATGTTCCCAAATCTGAATTTTTCGAGTTACTAGTATTTTTATTTATTTATAATTATTAAGAAGAACTTATTTAATCTAATTAAACTGTCACCAGTGCATGTCACCTGAGAAGTACGAGTAGTTGTTGAACAATGTAATTATTACATTAATTCAGTGGCGGTTCGTTAAAAAAAATGTTTTCCCCAGATCTCGAAATTGAAGAGCAGACAGGGAGAAATCCGAAAACAAAATTTCCTCATCTCAAATTTGATGATGGGGGGGGGGGGAGTCAGGAGTCAACTATTTTAAGAATTAAAGTTTTAAGTTGAGGTACTTATACAAACCTGGGAAATGTGTTGGAGAAAAAACAGTAAAGGTATAATATCGTCATCTACAACATAAATAGAATATTTAATGGTCTAAAACAGACCGAAAATTGTACGTTCGTACATCGGTTTTATAAACAATTATTACCTTTAAAAAAACAACTAACATTTTTTTTGCAATTATTTCAACAAAAACAAAAAAAAAATGGAATGTGCAGGGGTCGAACTGCCGACCTCATGACTTGCAAGACGACGCAAAATCAGATCAAAAATCAAAAACTAGTTTATTTAAAATTAAAATAATACAGCATTTGACCCTCCCCAGATACTCGCTTTGGAGCCAGTCAGACATCCACGGCGCCAGTCGTCGTGGAAATTGAAAGACTGGACAAAGTGAGGCCAGGTAGACCTAAGAGGAACTGAAAAATAATATAATATCTGCTGGTCACGGGATGCAACACAAATATTAGTTAAAGTTAAACATGTAAAAAGATAACTTAAAATAATTGAAATGAAAAGGCAAAAGGTGCGTGTATAAATAAATATCAGAGATAAATATGATGACCACGTGGGAAAACTATCGGCCAAAAAACCTGCTTCAAGTAATTGCAAGAGCGAGCGGCTATGCTAGACCGCACAATTTATGATTTAAAACATTTAAAGTTTCAGAAGATTGTGATATTTACAAAAAATATAATTAGGAAGGGGAAAAATTTAGGAAACGAACAAAAGGCAACAAACAAAAACGAAGAAGGTAAAAAGAGTTATATATCGGAAGTTGTGTGTGATAGATTTTATAGTATAGAGAAAAGGGGATATGGCTAAATAGGTTGCCGAAAGATGGGCAATGCCTGATATTGGTAATTTGTGTTTTATGCAAAAAGGTGCATTATGCTCTCTAATTTGAGTAATGTTGTTTGTAAGCGGACTATCACAAGTTTAAATTGGTAGAATTTTTGTGATGTAACTTTGATGTAGTCCGCCAATGGCAGTGGAATGTGCAGGCCTCAAAGACGATGCCTTAACTCACTCGACCACTAATCTCTCTGAGATTTATTATTTAAAGACTTTATAGTTGGAACATGCAACGGCTAGATTTTGCTTTTTAATACATTTTAATCTAATTTTATTATTAAGAGCTCGATACCTGCACAACTAAACTGTCGAATCTTTGCAAACTCTTTCGAATATAAATTATTTTGGATATAATTAGTAGTGTATTAGTCATTATTCTTTTCGTAGTTGTTCATAATCCTCTTAGTCGTAGAAGTTTTTTATTACAAAAAAAAAGACATATAAATTAAGATATCATTATTTCTGAGAAACAAATAGGTACTTAAATAAATATTTGTATTTAGTATACCAAAATAATTATAATAATAGTTGAAAATAATAACCACTGTTATATAGGTATCGCATCAAAATTTTGCAGTACAATATTTTTTTGTGGAACGTACCACGAACGTTCTTTTAAAATATTATAGAAATATTACAGCAATATTTGATCAAAAATGTTTCATGAATATTCCAAACTAGATAAACATATTTAGGTATGTAGGTTCTAGGACTATTTCAGGTAAATATTCTATTTACAGAATATTGTCACTTAAAGAGAATATTCTGAAAATATTCTGTGCTGTGTGGGAATAAGGGATGGTTAGCTCTATGAAAATCAGATATAACAGTATGCTAAATCTATGACAGTTGTTGATTTAGTACAGTTTGTTATATCTGCTATATATTCACGAATTTAGGACATTTGCTATGTCAATGAAAGTTATTTGTAGATTTAATAGTTGTACATTGGTTAGGCCTGCTCCGGGATCTAATTGAACAAGTAGACTCTGTATTTCTAAATTTGTAAAATACTTATTAAAAATCAGAGATGGGTAAAGCACACTTTCCAACAAATTTTCGGAAGTTTCCAGAATGAGGTTTTGATAAAAATGAAAGTTTCATATAAAATATTTAATAATATGTGTGTATTATATTTTGTGGTTTTAAGAATGTTGTTTTCCATAAATTTTTTATTTGTCTCTTTTTGGAACTGAAGGGGGTGACCTGCATATATATATAAATAAATGATTAAATAAATAATAATAATACAATAATATAATAAAAATATATATATGTACAAAATAAAAATATAAACAAATAAATTTTCTTTCTTTCAATATACTTTTATTTTCGCTAGTATCTCACAAGATGGCACGAGGTGGAAGACCACAGATCTTATTTAAATATTACATATGTAGATGTAGCAACATGCAATATTTTAGTGATACCGATACCGACTAAAAAGTATCGATACCGGTATCGTATCGAAAGAAAAGTATCGACTACAAAAGTACTTGATATCGAAAATATCGATACTGGTATCATATCGATAGTATCGGAACATCCCTATAAATGCCAGAAATCCAGTTTTTATTTGTTTATTAGCACTATCGTTTCTTGGTGAATGTACTTTAGCATTGTTTTTTTGTTGCATTAAAAATAAAAACTAAAAAAAGAAGCATTTTTATTTAAATCAAATTATGATGAATGTCATGTTGTGTTCTATAGATTACACAGCCACACAAAAATGTCTGAAATGTACACGCAATATATGGTTTCTGAAGTACTCTTTCCCGCTGAATATCCCTAGTAGCACAGTGTGGACTATAGAGTTTTCGCAACTAAATATTGGCTGTTAAAAAGTTAGGATGACAGTCGTTTGGCTGTAATTTGGTCTTCAAATCTCAAAGCCGTTTATTCCAAATATTTTTGTTACTATAACGTTGTGGCAACATAATTGAACAAACAAATCTCTGCAATTGCCATTTGGATGACTGAATCAGCAGAGATATGCCTTCCACAACTATTGCAACAGCTCAATAGCAGCTGTAACAAATAGTTGTAATTTTTGGTTGCAGTATATACTTTCTAGCAAAAAAAATGTCGTTTGACAGCTAAAGCATTTAGCATATTTTCCACATTTGTAGCTGTGAATTGGCTTTTACAACTGCAGATAATAGCAAGAAAAAAGTCAAGGTCATTTTTCTGTAAACATGCAAAAAGGTGCGTAGTGTACCTGCAGAATTAACAGAAGTTATACATCAGTCTAAAATCAGAGCAATGCCATTAATTATTTCAATTCCAGAATCAGAAGTGACAATAATTTATGTGACGGTCTTGAATATGCAGCCCATAAAGATATTAATTATTAGTTATTAGTCTGAAGCACAGAAGACTAAACAATCAGAATGGAAACTGGCGGCATATCCTTTGTACAATTTAACTCCAGAATCGCGTATCTTGTTGGAATAGATATCAGGGGCGTATTTTGTAATGTTGTAGTCAGGGTCGCAATTAGGAGTTTGTAATTTAATTTTGCACAAATCTTCAACTTTAATCAAATTTGCAAAATCACTCTTTCTGAATTGTCTAAAAGTTGTCTTGGTTTGACATAATGCTGAACTTGTCATTTTGTTGATTTTTTTAATCTATTTTCAAAATTACAAAGTATGTAACTACTAAATTATTGTACAAATCAGATTTCTTTGTACATCTGGCAACTCTGTATTAAGTACCAGATTATTTGTTGTTCTCTATCTACCAAATGTGGCATCGCTGTATTCTATTCCAGGAACATATGGGGATTCGATGCGCGCTTAGAAATGCGCGAACCTTCCCCCTCCCTGAAAGATTCCATTCTGATTGTTTCGTCTTCTGTGTCTGAAGTGTACATGGCACATTTGTTAAACTTAATGCAGAGTACGTCTAGGGAGAGTATGGACAAAGCGTTGGACGAGCTGATTGGCTCTGCCATTTTTAGTTATCTTTCTGATACTAGACCAATCAGGTGACAGCTTAATGGAGCGTAATTTAAAATGCTAGTTTATTTATGTTGGCAGTATTTAAAAATAACATATTTTTTACATATGGCAACTCTGGAAGCGCACACGCGCTCCGCTTAGAACTTTAAATGGCTACCGATTGTTCATACTCTTCCTAGACGTACTCTGACTTAATGTCAGTTAATTCTCCTCTTCTTCTTCAATAGCCATTGAGCTGTCAAACAGCTTCTATAACTGATTTGCAACCAAACGGAAGCTAAATAGTTACGATAGTCTATATGGCTGCTTAAAGGTTATTTTAATTTTTCACTTCATCTTAGCGGCCATATTTTCTGTTCAAGGAGGAGTGATCAGTGCATGAGAAATGCAGCCATTTTCAACAATATTTAATTTTTTGACATTTAATATCATTTTTGTAGTATAAAAGTGTTTTAATAGTTTCTAGTGGACATAATATTTAGAAATAAGTAATTTTGAACCATTTTCCGAATAAAAAATTAAAAATCATAATTTTGAGGTCATTAACAATTTCTTTTAAATCAGGAAATTTCTGAGGCGCTTCGTACATACAGAGGTACAACTTTCATATTTCACGAAAAAATGACAATCGCATGTAATTTTATTCAGATCCATCGCCAAAATCGCTGATATATTATTTTTACCTATAGGTTAGGTGCAATATTAAAGTATACATCTATTCCTGTAAACAGTTATTACAGCCTAATAATTTATGTAATTACGTCTCTACAAGATATACACATGAGAAACAAAATATGTTAAGGTGGATCTAATTGTTAAACTAGTACTGACGTACACATATGAGATACACTTATGTTTATATTGACAGAATTATGTGATACAATGTTTAATAATTGTATACCGTATGCACTCAAGATTCTAAACATTTTTATATAACGTAAAGAAGGATCATTAGAATGTTGAAATTTGACGTCCGTAGAAGATGCTTACAAGGTTTAAGTCATATGTATGTGTGATGCTTTATATAATACTTGTGCCTACTGCATACACCATATAAAAGTGCGATATATACACATGATACAAATAACTATATATACACTTTTTAGTTGTGTCTTCTCATGTCTACATTCGACTATTCGAGCATGCAACAGTGTGCGCACGCAAATCGTCAGCGTGAGCATACCGGCCATGTGTATATCATGTGTCTTCTTTCCTCAATAAGAGTGATCATAGCCACACATATTATAGCAGGCATTTTTGTTTTTTAACAATATCCAAAATAATTTATATTCGAAAGAGTTTGTAAAGATTCGGCAGTTTTAAAGATATCGAGTTCTTTTAATAATAAAATTAAATTAAAATGCATTAAAAAGCAAAATCCAGCCGTAGCGTATTCTACTGTAAAGTCTTTAAGCAAGTATTCAAACAGAAGTCAGTGGTTGAGCGAGTTAAGCATTAAGCGGCGAGTCAAGAGGTTCGATCTGTGCTCAATCTGTCTTTTTTTTTTTTGTTAAAATAATTGCGAAAAAACTTTTAGTTGTTTTTTTCAAGGTAATAATTGCTTATAAAACCGATGTACGAATATCCTTCTTTTCAATTTTAGGTCTGTTTTAGACCATTAAATATTCTATTTATGTTGTAGATGATATATTATACCTGACCGTTTTTTCTCCAACACGTTTCTCAGGTTTGTATAAGTACTTCAACTTAAAACTTAAATTCTTAAAATAGTTGACTCCTGACTTCCCCCCCACCGCTCATCAAATTTGAGATGAGGAAATTTTTTTTTCTGATTTCTCCCTCTGCTTTTCAATTTCGAGATCTGGGCAAAACATTTTTTTTAACGAACTGCCACTGAATTAATGTAATAATTACGTTGTTCAACAACTACTCTACTAAATAAATAAAAATACCAGTAATTCGAAAAATTCAGATTTGGGAACACGTAAAAAAATAGAAAAAAAAAGAACCTGAAAGATTTTCATATATTTTAAATAAGGCTAGAAATTCAATTTCACATAATAAAGACTTCGTACACATCACCATAAATACTGCTTTTAGCATCCGAAATAACGGTCACTAAGATAGCTCAGTTGGTAGAAGCGTCAGTACTGTAATACGGACAACGCAGACATGTAGATTCGACCCCTACCCACCGCAATTGGCAAAGGTAAGTAAAAATGAATTTAATAACTTAATAAACATTATAATTTGCAGGCAACCCTTGTGAGAAAAAATTGGAGTGATGGTAAACAATATTAGATATGTTAATGTAAATAAAATATACGGATGGCTAACAAACAAATTCATAGGACAAAACGTATTTATGCATTAATTACTTTATTTTTATCAAGTAGGCTTACTAACTAGTATGTAGTTTTATATATTCCTATTACTAAAAACCTGTGGGGGGATTACCAAATATAACCTGAAAAAGACGTCAAATTAACGTTTAGCATAAGACGTCATTCGTCTGAGACATTAGGAAGTGCATCCGATTACACACTGTGGATCAAATTATTTGTGTATATGTAAATGGTATACTGTGGCTACATTATGAGGCGGACGTTTAACCTTTGTGCATACAATGTGTAAACGTAGCACATTTACATCGTAGAATTGTGTAACCTTGTGTCTGCATCTAGATACATCGTCACAATGCGAACACATCGTGATCGTTATTTGGTGTGCTGTATGGGTAGTGTAGTACCAGGGTGTATTAAATAGCTGATGCGGCGACAACCCTGACAGTGGCTTCATAAGTGCTTTGTACATAATGTAATAGATGTCAGGACCAATAAGTTCTCTCATTACTTACGTATAGGTAGATAATTTTACAGGTTCTGTGCATACGTGCATACAGTGTTGCATACATTCCCGTCCTTTTGTTTTTGTTTAGTGAAACGAGAGTCCAGTGACATCTGACATTAAGTAGCTAAATTAAAAAATTGAAACAATATATGCAACACTACATGCAGCATTGCACGTGTCGCCACAGCTAACCTCAACAATATATATTTCTTAAGGTTTACAAGTATTACGTAGCTATTATTAAAATTTCTGCCTGGTTCCTGTACTTTCAACCAAAATCAAGTTCAATGCAATGTGTATGAAGTTTTAAATAGTTTGTCACAATAAAATAAGACACTTTTTGCAGGTTAGGAATCTAACTTATAATTAGCAGTCTATTTTTATTAATCAACAATATTGAAAAATTATTTGCGTGAATTTTTAAATATTTGCTTGGAGCCAGTATGGCTCCAAGCTAAAAATGCCTATACAAACATTAAAAATGAGAATAAACGAAACAACCTTAAAATTTGAGGTTATGTTAGTTATACGATGCACATGCCCAGGTAATTGTAGGACCTTATTGCTCGCACTATCTACTAAAGTAAATAGAAACCAGCCACTATTATAATAGGAAAGTGCCGCACGTCGGACCACCTATTTAATACACCGTGTGTAGTACCCAATCCAATTTTTTTTTTTTTTTTGGTTCCAGTACTTTTTTCCTGACACATTTATTTCATAATGCACTTCTAAGTATTGGGAAGATCTATATTGTAGTATCAGTTTGCGGACGTCTTTGTTAAGGTCATTACATTTTCTCTTTAGAACTGTTCATTATTGTTTTTGATTTCACGGTATAGTTGTTTTTTTAATCTTGATTAATTTGTTATGAATGGCGGTAGTCTATGTGAGAAGTATTTTATCATGACTTTTGATGTGTTTTCACTGACAGTTTGATTAAGTTTCTCCTGAAAGAATGTGATGTATTGGAGTTGCATGATTTATATATTGTAACATTTGTGCATTTACATTTATTAAAATTATATTTTATTTCCTCATCATAGTCCATAGGAGGTTGATCAAGGTCGAGAGAGAATTGACGATTTGCATGAAAGAAAGTTTGGTAAAAAGTGTCATGGCGCACAGTATAATGGTATCACTGTAATTCACTGCACATGTTGACCAACTCGTCTAATTTCCAAACTTTGCAACAATTAAATACCTATAATATAATAATCATAACATTGTTTTCATTATCTTTAATGTTAAACCTACTTCCACTGAATATAAATCTTTAGTAGGTTGTTTCGTAGTCTACAATATTTAAAAAATGTCAAATTATGCAATTTGTCAATCACTGCTGCCAACTCTTCTAGTAAACTGAGAGTTGGAAACAGTGTTTGACAAATTGCCTAATTCGACATTTTTTAAATATTGTAGACTACGAAACAACCTAATAAAGACTATTTATATTCAATGGAAGCAGGTTTAACATTAAAGATAATGAAAACGATGTTATGACAGTGAATTACAGTGATACCATTATACTGTGCGCCATGACACTTTTTACTGAACTTTCTTTCGTGCAAATCGTCAATTCTATGGCTAAGTGATCAGAGCACAGGTCTGGAATTAGGTTTTGATGTCTAATAAACAACAATATAATTTTTTTTTTCTCTACGAGCGATATTTATAGTTTTAGAAGTGTTCAAATCGAATACAATGTACTTATAGTGGATTCACTATAAGTATTATTCATTAAAATAAATTCTCAGGTACGGATTTAAAAGTATATATTAAATACATATAAATATTTTCATTTCATTTCAAATATATAACATTTGATATTTTTTATAATATCATTCTTCTTTTCTTGTTTTTCTAATATCCTTGGTTACTTGAGAAAATGAGCTACTTAAAACAATCTGGGCGAGTGAGTTGTTACACACACTCCCCCATTAACAAAAAGAACAATTAATCAATCAAAGCATCGATGGCAAAGCATACCTTCTTAAAATGAGTTGGCGGAACATCACATCTGTCAACCAACAAAAAGGTAGGTTTGACTCTGTCGACATTGATAGTTACAACTTTATTTCTTTTATTAAAAGTAATCAACTTGTCTGTATGGGATAAAACTTTAAATGGACCCTCATACAGAGGGTTCGTTTAAAACGTTCTTTATGAACAAATATAAAGTCACATTTGAAAATCTCAGGATTAACAAATGTTTTATAATTAACATGAGAAACTGGAGAAAAATATTTTAAATTGTTAAAATAATTGCGTAATTTGTCAATAAATAGAGCCATGTCTCTTGTATCATATGCACTAATGAAAAATTTACCAGGTAACCGTAGAGTTGCATTGCAAATCTTCTTCGTTCTGAAAGCTAATAATACAATTGGAAGTTCGTCTACCCAATGTGACGTATTAGCCTTAGCTGCTAATGCAGATTTAAGAGTGCGGTGAAAACGTTCAGTTAATCCATTACTTTGTGGGTGAAAAGTAGTGGTACGGATTCTATGAAAACCCAAAAATTTTGAAAATTCGCTAATTCGACTTGAGCGAACCAAAGTTCAGGTTTTGTAACCCAAAATGGGGGCAGTTTGACAGATGTGACATAATGACTTTGTGAAGGAATAGAATCGATTAAAATATCATCTGTTGGTTGTGACATTATTAAAAAATTATTATCAACGAAGGAATATCAAAAACAACTCACTTACCGTACAATCCTAATAAAGTTCCAATAGAAGATTTTGGAATTATCTTCGACTTAAGGGAGAGGACAAAATTCAATAGTTGCTTCAAAAGGTACAGTTAGTCGATGATTGACAATTCATTCCATAATTTCCAAGTCTTAACCATTTGTTTAGGGAATGACTGCTTAAAATCCATGCTTTAAATCCATTAAATATTTTAATAGTTTTCGCTGCATTGTCAGGTGAAGAATATTTAACAAAACCAAATCCATTTTCTATAGAGCTTGAACGTATTAATAAGGATATTATGTTGAATTTCTGGATTATGTGTTACTAATCCAGGGTTGTGGATGCAGTTTAAATTACCAATCTATAGTTGTTCGAAATCGGGGTTATCAATTTATAGTTCTTCGAAATCGAAATTTATAGTGAATCCACTATAGTACTCTTCGTTCTTTTAAGAGTAGAAAAATAACTGACAGATAGATCGACACATGATGCTATATTTTTATTATTGTTTAATAGACTGGCGGTACATGACCAGTCAGGTGCAACGTTTTTAAAATGCATGCCAATCATATATATGAATGTAATTACCATGAATATGCCAAAAACACTAATTTTAGGCAGTCGTCGCGTGCAGAAGGGTGTGCAAATCGATTTTCCGTTTGCATGGAAAATCGATTTCTGCGAACGATTTTAAAATGGATGCCAATAGTGCCAAATGAAAAGCCGTGAAAATAAATCCAGTGGAAACTTATTGGCATGCAGTTTCCACGCGCACAACAAAGTTTGGTGCGCACATTAAATCGTAAAATTTTTTGATATCTCCGAACGATTTTAAAATGCATGCCAATACGTTTTATGATAAATTTGCACTGTCAAACGACGATTTACCGATTGGCATGCAGTTTTATAATACAGAACGTTATTAAAAGTTATTCCTAAAATGCAAAAAAATTCAGGTCTCTTCAAACGACTTTAAAACGTACGTTAATCATTTTTATGAATAATTTGCACTTCCAAACAACGATTTACCGATTGGCATGTAGTTTTCTCGTGCAGGACGTTGTTAAAAATGATTCCTAAAAATGCAAAAAAATCAGTTATCCCTGAACGCTTTTAAAATGCATGCCAATAAATTTTATGATAAATTTGCACTACCGTACGACGATTTACTGATTGGCATGCAGACTTGTAATGCAGAACGTTATTAAAAGTTATTCCTAAAAATGCAAAAAAAATTAGATCTTTCCGAACGATTTTAAAATGCATGCCAATAAATTTTATGATAAATTTGCACTACCGTACGACGATTTACTGATTGGCATGCAGATTTGTAATGCAGAACGTTATTAAAAGTTATTCCTAAAAATGCAAAGAAATCCAGCTATCTCGGAACGATTTAAAAATGCATACCAATAAATTTTATGATAAATTTGCACTACCAATCGACGATTTACCGATTGGCATGCAGTTTTCTAGTGCAGAACATTATTAAAAGTAATTCCTAAGAATGGAAAAAAATTCAGTTATCCCTGAACGCTTTTAAAATGCATGCTGATATATTTTGTGATAAATATGCACTACCAGATGACGATTTACTGATTGGCATGCAGATTTGTAGTGCAGAACGTTATCAAAAGTTATTGCAAACCGTGCAAAAAAACTCAGGTATCTCTGAACGCTTTTAAAATGCATGCCATTGCAATATGTTGTAGGTAACGAAAACAAAAGGTAGTATTAAAAATTGGCGTGCAATTTCAACGTGTACTAAAGTGTTTTGAATACTAAAAAAATATTGTGAATTTTGAAATACACACACCTTTTCAAGCGGAAAAGATCGCACTATTGGGAACAGCGCATATTTTAAAGACATTCCTGGACTAGGAGTCTCTGCGATCCCTTGTAGGGATATGGACTCTGAGCTGTTGGAGCGGACATCACCAACGTTGCCTGAAGGGCCTAAAAACCTGGAACGATTTCACATTATCAGTTCCACCACATGCGAAACATTTTTTGGCGGACGGTTCATCTGATTTGTTAGCCATCTGGCAATATTAAATTTCAACATCTGAAATGGAGTAATCGAAATACGTAAATATCATGCACAATATATATTTTAAGCATTTAATAGAGATTTGTAACAGGAATAGGTACTTTTACGTCTTACCCGTTTAAAAGGTGTAATACTAAGATATATTCACAATGACAAGAAGTTTACTGCCAAGAAAGGTAGGGCAAATTGAAAATTGAAATAAACAATAATAGCGTACGTAGCGCCCTCCAAGTGCACACAGCGGAGGTAGAATATGATTTTTAGTCGAAACAGTGCATAAACTGCTTGCAGACAAAAAATCAGCTTTGTAGATTAATATTCCGCGGCGGAAAATGCAAAATTTATCCGCGAACTGCGATTGCCCGGA
Organism: Rutpela maculata; assembly: GCA_936432065.2. Taxonomy (NCBI): domain Eukaryota; kingdom Metazoa; phylum Arthropoda; class Insecta; order Coleoptera; family Cerambycidae; genus Rutpela; species Rutpela maculata. The sequence goes on along the minus strand of OW386288.2, from coordinate 66,608,377 downwards.
GCGCATATTCGGTCATAAGCCTTATTTTTTATGTGACAGAAAAAATAAAAAAAGTGTCGGAAATCTCAATCAATTCTCTTGTTAACGGAACGTCAAAGTAGTACATGATATTAAGTGAACATCGTATATGAGATCGATTCCATTTAATTACCTATTAATTATGGTGACAAAATGGATAAATTTTACTGGAAGAAAAGTCCCAAATCCCGTCCCCTCTAATTTCTCCATTTTTGTCAGAATTCAAAAAATAGAAAAAGGTGTTTTAGCAAATCTAATTCTGTTTAAATTAGCTAGAGTGGTCTTTTGGCGTAGAAGTCAAGATCAAAAAGTTGCCAACTGTAGAAGCTCAAAATTTGCGGTTTTTTGCGGTACATGACCGATATTTCAGAGTTATCTCCGAAACGAAAATAAAATCAAAATTCTGTTGGTAGCAAAAAGATTCGTAGTGGAAAATACTCGTTTAACTTTGTTTTTTATTTCGAACTAACTCCCACCATTTCGGAGATATTTCCGAAAAATAACAAAAAACAGCTTGCATTTCGGAGCCGAAAAAATTGCAAAAACATACAATCTTGACACTTTCATATTTTTCTAAAAACACCATTGAGGTGACCGTACGATGTCGCGACGTAAAGAGGAAGTCTTCCAAATAAACCTGATCGTAAATTGCACGGCGAAATTCGAAAATTCGGCTCGGCACGAATGAATCAAAAGTGACATTTTGTGACATTTCAGAAAATCGATATCTCTTTTTGCAACATGTTTATTAAGTATTTAATTTTTTACTCATTTCCGCAGGACTTATAGATTGGCAGTATTGCACCATCATTGATGTCTAATGCTATCATGGGAAAAAATCTAGCTTTATACGAATGGTTTCACGAAAACTCGCTACCTCCCTGGCTATAAAAATCTCTAAGCAAAATAAATACGTACTTATCCAAACAACACACGTTGCTACTTGATATTATGAACAACGTTTATGGATGATCCAGCTATGCACTGTATTAGACACTGTTGCAAATAATATAATTTAATTAAAAGTACAAATTATTAGCGAGTACAACGGCGAGGCGCTAAAAAGCATGGCATTCTCGATGACACAAGGGTCGCACCACGCTGGTGATATGAAAGAAAGAGATAGACACAAGCCGGTATGGACCAAGATCGCTAAATTTAGCGATCTTGGGTACGGACCAAGATTCTTTATAGTGAAACTCTCCGATGGACTGAAAAAAAGTTATTAGCGACCAAAGTTGAAATAAGCACTTTCGCCCGCTTTCTCCGCGCATAGCTCTTTTACTTTAATAACGTTCTGCACTACAAAACTGCATGCCAATCGGTAAATAGTCGTTTGGTAGTGCAAATTATTTATAAAACTGATTAACAAACGTTTTAAAGTCGTTCGGAGATAACTGAATTTTTTGCATTTTTAGGAATAACTTTTAATAACGTTCTGCATTATAAAACTGCATGTCAATCCGTAAATCGTCGTTTGCATGCATTTTAACTTCGTTTGGAGATACCTGAAATTATTTGTTGTGTATTTGGATGACGGCAAATATTTTAAGCAACCGAAAACTGCATGCCAATTGTTAATATCATCTTTTTTTTTAATTACTAATAAGATACCTCAAAGGCATGCATTTTAAAATCGTTCGGAGAAACCTGAATTTTTTTGCATTTTTAGGAGTAACTTTTAATAACGTTCTGCATTATGAAACTGCATGCCAATCGGTAAATCGTCGTTTCACAGTGCAAATTTATCATAAAACATATTGGCATGCATTTTAACTTCGTTCGGAGATACCTGAAATTATTTGTTGTGTATTTGGATGACGGCAAATATTTTAAGCAACCGAAAACTGCATGCCAATTGTTAATATCATCTTTTTTTTTCATTACCAATAAGATACCTCAATGGCATGCATTTTAAAATCGTTCGGAGAGACCTGAATTTTTTTGCATTTTAGGAATAACTTTTAATAACGTTCTGCATTATAAAACTGCATGCCAATCGGTAAATCGTCGTTTGACAGTGCAAATTTATCATAAAACGTATTGGCATGCATTTTAAAATCGTTCGGAGATATAAAAAAATTTTACTATTTAATGTGCGCACCAAACTTTGTTGTGCGTGTGGAAACTGCATGCCAATAAGTTTCCGCTGGATTTATTTTCACGGCTTTTCATTTGGCACTATTGGCATCCATTTTAAAATCGTTCGCAGAAATCGATTTTCCATGCAAACGGAAAATCGATTTGCACACCCTTCTGCACGCGACGACTGCCTAAAATTAGCGTTTTTGGCATATTCATGGTAATTACATTCATATATATGATTGGCATGTATTTTAAAAACGTTGCACCTGATTGGTCATGTACCGCCAGTCTATAAGCGTTTGTGAGGCGAAAATATAAATTTTTACAATCATTTGTTCTTTTTTTCGTACGGGAAAAATTGGAAGTCAAACAAAAACTCACATGGGTTTTTCTAAATCAAAAACCCACAATAACCCACCCATTTTACCCACCGGTGTTTTCTAATGGTGTGTTTTAGTCACTATGACATATTCCACGACCAATGGGTATTGTAACTTACAAATATTGTATTTTATTCTATTTTAATATAATATATCAACATATTTTAGATGTCAATATGGAACGTTTTGCCGACGAGACAGATATTTTAATAATTGGAGGTGGACCGGCAGGAATGAGTGCAGCTATAAGAGCTAAACAGTTAGCAGAAAAAGATGGAAAAGAATTAAGGGTTTGTGTTGTTGAGAAGGCCTCAGAAGTTGGTGGTCATATATTATCAGGAGCTGTGATACAACCATCAGCTCTGAATGAACTGATACCTGATTGGAAGGAGAAAGGTGCACCTCTTAATACTCCGGTTAAAGAAGACAAGTTTGGTCTTTTGACTGCAGGTGGTAGAATACCTATACCAGTGCTGCCAGGTAAGAGATAGAGATATTGAAGGTATAATGATATTTAACCAACAGTACTGCATATACTATGTAGAATAGCTTACTACTTGAACAACGGTACAAGGAAAATGCCTTACACCATTTATGTAGTAAGTAGTAAATACGGCTTTATTTGTTCCATTTTACAGATGTCCGTATTGGAGGTAGAACATGTCAAAACATTTAAAATATGGGTTTAACAACAATAAAAATTTACACTTAAAGAGTAATAAATATCTGATTTAAAATGTATATACAAAATAGTTGATATGGTTAAATACAATTTGTAATATATACATATATCACAGTGTAAGTTTCACAGGTTTAAAATACTATTGTCCTCGAAAAATTCTTTGATGTCATAGATTGCCATTTTGAGAAGATAACTTTTTAAAGAATGTTTTAATTTTTTTGTATATATGTGTAGCTCGTTTTCTCCATTGTTAAATTTTCTCTGTATCTTGTGTTATACAAATGCTCATGGTTATTAAAAAGAGATCTATTTTCAACAACGAATATCACAGATTCATAAATATATAAGCTAATTAATGTTAATATTTGGTTGTTTATAAATATTTGCTTACAGCTTTCATTTTGCCTCATATTGAAAATATTTCTCAAACAATGTTTTTGCATAGTCAATATTCTACTTATTTCTACTGAGTTTCCCCAAAAAATAATTCCATATTTGATTCTTGATTGAATATAAGCATGGTATGCTGTGAGCGTTACTGGGATCCCCGAATTCTCAGCCAACACTTTTAGTGCATATGAATACTTTCCAATATTTCGTGACAGATTATCAATGTGCACTCTCCAGTCCAGTCTCTTATCTATATAAAGGCCAAGAAATGATATATTGTTACTAGACCCGAGCAAAACATCTCTAAAATTCACCTCGAAATATCAGTCAGTCTGTTGTTAAATACCATTAATTGTGTTTTGTGTATGTTTATCAGTAAATTATTGGCCGAGAACCAGGACAGGCTCATTACTTTGGAAATTTTTAGTTGACAAGACTTCAGTATCTTTTGCACTAAAGATCAGTGATGTGTTATCGGCATATAGAATCACTCACACTAGGTATTTCATTTGTGTATAAAATATAAAGCAAAGAAGAATGGAACCCTGTGGAACTCTTTTTTTGACCTTTAGCATTTCAGATTTCTTTATATCACCACTTGTTCCCACAGGGTTCGGACTCTTATGGAAAATCTGAAGAACCTGAAAAATTCAGGGAATTTTAAAAACCCTAAAAAAATCATGGAAATCTCAGGGAATTTAAATATTTCGCAAAAATCATGGAATTTTGAGACAAGATATGGAAAACCATAAACTATTTACAAGCTCCCACTGTTATTTTAAACTGTTACTAAATTAAAACCTTCGTTCGTCCACTTAATGTCGATTTTATACAGCAAATGATTTTTTTGTCAAATCGAAAATTAAAGTAAAACATTATTTGGTTATCTAAATTACGTTTAATATAATAATAATTATTTGTCATCGAAGAACATTTTTTTTTGTCATGGAAAACCTGTAAAATTTAGGGATTTTTTTAGCTACCTAAAGTCTGAACCCTGTCCCATTCCACAACACATTGCTTCCTATTTTCTAGATATGATTCCATCAGTTGGAAAGCCACACCTCTGATCCCGTACAAATTCAGCGTCTTGCAAAGAATTTTGTGGTCTACACTGTCGAAGACTTTAGAAAGGTCCTAGACTCACCGTAACAATTTTTTTTATTTTTATTTAAAGACTCGAGTGTTGATAAATTGCTCTTATTGTAGATTTTCCCTTTCTAAATCTGTTTTGACGGTCAGATGGAATAGCGTGTTTGGTCAAAAAACTTCCTATTCTCACATATATAAGTTTTTCAATAATTTTGCTGATATTTGAAAGAAGCGATATTGGTTGATATGGTTTTTATTGAATATTGAATATTTGAAAAAGTGTTACTAATTTATTCTTGAAACTCAGGATAGTTAAGTTTTTGGGGTCGCTGATTAAGAATAAGAAATCAAAATAAAAGAATTCAAAATAGCGGCTCTAATATGGCGGTTGGAATTTTTTTCTAAAACAAGTGTTTTAATCGGACATAATAAATTGAGCATCTAAGTGATGCTATATGTTAACGAAAAACAGTATTTTGAAAAAAAAAATAAATAAAAAATTAGTGAGCAATTACAATAACAAAATGGCAACATTTTGTTAAAAAAATAATATGAAAACGCACATTGAATCCCACCATAACTTTTTGTGATGTAGAAACAAACAAAAAAGTCATTTTGAAGATTGATTAATTATCTTTAATTTTGTTCCTTGGAATTTTTTATGGAAGTATCACAGCTTCTAAGATATTCAACATTTTAAACTAAATACTTGCTCCTAAAAATGGTCGGATGATTTCTACAAAACTAAATATCTCCGAAAGCAAGTAGTATATATATAAAAAAAAAACAAAATCATTCTTAGTTTATAAGTGTCATTTTTGATGTCTACTATGTTTTCTCTAAAACTAATATTTGCATTTGCAGAAAAACAAAAATGTTACGTTTTTTCTAAAATTCCTTTGCAGTTTAAAATGCATTTTTTTTCTAAAGCAAGTGTAAGTGGACGAAAGAGTTTGAGCGTCTAGGTCATACTATATATTAATGAAAAACAGTATATGGGAATATATTTTTTTATTTGCTGATTGCTTACATTAACAAAATAGTGACGTTTTTAATAAAAATATTTGAAAAAGTACTTTGTCATAACTTCTTTGTTTTTTATGCTATAGAAATTGAAGAAAAATCATTTGGAAACCCAATTAATAGTCTCTCATTTTGGTTCTTAGCATTTTTGACATAAGTGCCATAGTTTCTGAGATATTTAACATTTAAACTGCTTTAAAATACTCCGTCTTATAGACGCTCGGACGCCATCTTTACACTTCCAGATCTCTGATAGCATTAACTCTACAGAAATTAGAGAAACATAAATTCATCCTCAATTTAGTAGCTTTCTTATTTATCTCTAGCATTTTTTCGCTCAATGTAATACTTTTCGAGTTATTCGACGAATATTATTTTAAAATACCTTTTTTAAGCTCAAATCCCAATTTTCAAGTCGTTATAACTTAAAGTCTACCAATTTTAACGAAAAGTTGCATATAGAGCCTTTTCTTAAAATTTCATTTTCTTTTGGCTCCAATGTTTTTAATTTTTTATTAGTGGCCACCCCCCTACCATAATCTAAAAGTTTTTCTTTGATATATTTACTATTAAGTTGCCAAAAATGAACGAAATCCAGTTCATATGACATTCCGAAGTTAAAATGTTTAGTTACTGCACTAATATGTTAGTGCATACAAGCATGTTTATTTATAAATACTAATCCTCATAAATTATTTTTTACAGAAAATTAAATATTTCTAGGTACGCCTATGTACAACCATGGCAACTATATTGTACGACTAGGTCACGTCGTACGTTGGTTAGGAGAGCAAGCCGAAGCGCTTGGGGTTGAAATTTATCCGGGTTATGCAGCGTCAGAAATTCTTTATCATCCAGATGGCAGCGTAAAGGGTGTAGCAACTAACGATGTAGGGATAGCAAAAGATGGAAGTCCTAAAGATAATTTTGAAAGAGGAATGGAGCTGCATGCTAAGTGTACTATTTTTGCAGAAGGCTGCCATGGACATCTTTCCAAGCAAATTATAGAAAAGTTTAATCTTAGGAAGAATTCAGAACCTCAAACATATGGAATAGGTGAGGTTCAAATCTATAGACATATCTTGTTTTATTTTCCATAAAGAGGAAATAAGCTGTTGTTAAAATGATATTCGTTTTAACTGAAATTTACATAATGATAATAATTACACCGGCACACGCAAAAAGAAAAGTCGAATGCTAGCAGGCAGACCTATGTACTCCCATGCATTTTGACCTGCTGTACACGAATCCGATGTTCGTTTTGCCCGATTGGCTTTTGCATTTTTGCTAACCTCAAAAAACACCTTAAAAATGCCCGAAAAATCCTAACAAGTAAATAAAAAGCTTAAATGAGCTGATCACTATATCTATACGTAATTTGGGGCACTGAAACTGAATATGAGGTCAGAATTAGCCGATCAGTTAGGAATTTTGACATAACCTCAAAAAACACCTAAAAAATGCCCAAAAATCCCAAACAAGTAAATAAAAAGCTTTCATAAACTGATCACTATATCTATACGTAATTTGGGGCACTGAAACCGTATCCAAGATAGAATTTACGCGCGACAATCGAATATCTTGTAAAATTCATATTTAGGATGAAAACGTACCCAAAAATGACTGAATCATAGCCCAAAATTGACTTTGCGCTACATAATATCTGAACATATAATTTCCCACGTATTTTCACGCACTGAACACAATACCGTAGTCAGAATTAAAGCGCAATCTGCAAACTTCATAGAGAAATATCATTTTAGCATATATTCTCATCAACCCTAGTAAGCGGAGATGGGTGACTTTTAAATTTTTAAGTATCTAAAGGAAAATATTACCGAATAGTGACATTTTTAGGAAAAACTTTTCGGACAAAGTTTGCTCTGTTGATAGAGGAATATCGTTTAGACTTAACATTTACCTACACCCCTCCCTTGATGATTTTTTTTTTTAGAGCTGTTTAGAATTGTATAGTTTTCTTTATTCTATTTGATTGTCATATGCAATTTGTTTGTTTTTCTATTTTTGAGACTATGACACCTCCACGTGGTGACGGTGGGTAACGATTTATTTCGGCTAAGTTCCTAGGTAAAAAAAAGATGCCTTCATGGCAAAAGTAAAGAAAGAATTTACGACGAAGGGGAGGGAAACCCAGTATTGGCGGCCGGTCAGGTTGGGAAAGCGGGACCGCGGGCGACGTCATCATGCAACCGCAGCTCTAGTGAAGTGGAAAACTTGGCTTCCTATAAGTATAGGGCTACAAGAAATTTGCACAACTGTGTAAATAATGCGAATTCCTTCTGTTTTGTTTGTAGTAAATTAAATGGCATATGACAATCAAACAGAATAAAGAAAACTATACAATTCTAAACAGCTCTAAGAAAAAAAAGTAAAAAATCATCAAACTTTGTCCAAAAAATTTTTCCTAAAAATGTCCCTGTTCAGTAATATTTTCCTTTAGATACTTGAAAATTTAAAAGTTACCCATCTCCGCTTATTAGGGTTGATGAGAATATATGCTGGAATGATATTTCTCTATGAAGTTTGTAGATTGCGCTTTAATTTTGACTACGGTATTGTGTTCAGCTCGTCAAAATACATCGCAAATTATATGTTCAGATATTATGTAGAGCAAAGTCAACTTCGGGCTATGATTCAGTCATTTTTGGGTACGTTTTCGTTCTAAATATGGATTTTACAAGATATTCAATTGTCGCGCATAAATTTTGACCTTGGATTCGGTTTCAGTGAAATTACCTATAGATATAGTGATCAGTTTATGTAAGCTTTTCATTTACTTGTTTGGGATTTTTCGGTCATTTTTAAGGTGTTTTTTGAGGTTAGCAAAAATGTAAGAGCCAATCGGGCAAAATGGACATCGGATTCGTGTTCAGCGAGTCAAAATGCTTGGGAGTACATAGGTCTGCCTTCTAGCACTCGAGCACGTTATTATAAATCGTATTTCCAGTTTTTCCGAAAAGCTTCGAATTTGAATACCTTGCGATCTAGTGTTACCAGCAGGATGAACAGAATAGCAATTTACTTAACGTTTCATACTTGATTTTTATTGAATTCTTTTAAATTTTGCTATAAGTTATTCTGCCATGAAGAGTTAAACTTGTATCGTGTAAATATTCATTCTCCACTTAGGAACGTTAAGGTTCCAACTACTTAGCCAAGAGAGATCAAAGGCAGATAGGAGCCCTGATCAAGGCTATGGAGTCTGATACAAAAGACAAAGCTGGATAAGGAGCTCTAAGTAAAATTAGACAAGGAGTGTCACAATAGATCCCCCCCCTCCCCGGTGGCCAAGGCCAATCAGCCAGCTCCTTTTTCAAATATAATCAAATCTAGGAATGTTAAAGTGGTTTGTGCGAATTGTTGCATAAACCATTGATCATACATTATAAAGTGTCAACTAGCAATGTCGTGAACCACTAAATTCTTTACAATTTCTGCTACAGACGCCATTTTGTAAGAATAGCTACAGCCCATCAAATGTTGTAAAAAATAGTTTTTTTAAAACATCTTGTTAACTATTAATTTTATAAAAAGGTGTGGAGACAGAACAAATTTCGAATGGAATTGTTTTGCTGCAGAAATTTTATGGTTTTAATGTGTTTTAGGTGTGATAAGTGTAATGAAAAATTTTGGAGTAAATCTATTCATTGCTTCATATAAAATTTAAACAACTTATGTCTTGACATTGAAATTTTCTACTATTTTCCATATTATCTCCGGTCCTAGAAAACTCATCATAAAAATTAAAATACCAAATTATTCGCAATAAAATTTTGAAGAAAACTAGACCTATGAAAACACTTCTTGATAATTTGTTAATTTGCAAAAACCACTAAAAATTAAATTTTTTGGATCATTTAAGAACTATAATGTAATAATACATCAATTTTAATGAAAGTTGGTGAAACTATGCTTTTTATTGAATAAAACCTTCCTGCCATATTGTATCGCAAAATACGTATTTAAACGGTTAAAAATAAAAATAAGAAAAGACTCTTAGGAGGATAATTTTTTTTTCAAAAATAAGTTTTTACAGGCATTAATGGTATTAAGAAAAACATTTTCATCCTCATTTATACAGTTCTTTTCTAATTCGTTTTTTTTTCTAATTCGTGGTTATAAACAAATTCAAATAAGTCTGTGGATTTTTTATCAAATCAAAAACGGCAAACGAATTATGTAAATAACATTTTCCTTAAAAAATTTAAAAAAAAAATGACTTACTTGCATTTGGCGCCGAGTTATATCAGTTTTTGCATCTCAGTCACTTAGAAATAAACAAATTGATATTTTTTCTTAATATTTGTACTGATTTTTATTCAATACTTATATTTTTGTCTCAGCTAGTAGAAAACAATTCAGGAGCAAAATTGTTAAAAGATAGTGTATGTAGAGCTCCGAAAGTCAGGTTTTTAGCGATTATGTTAGAGATTTGAAAGTCGCCAAATGAGTGTGTACGCTATATTATCGTGTTGTGACGTAAAGGCAAAAACTGACGTATCTCGGCCACAAATGCAAGTAAATCATTATGTTTTTTAGAAAAATATTGGTTTTTTTCATCTTCTTTCATAATTCGTTTATCGTTTGTGGTTTGGAAGAAAATCCACAGTTATTTGAGTTAACTATAATTTTGAAAATTCTACATAAATTTCAGAAAAACGATAAGATAAATTTGTTTTTTCTTAATACAACACATAAAAATCCACATTTTGAAAGAAAAAATTGTCGCCCTACAAGATGATGGCACATAAACAATAAGCGATTGAAATTTCGAAATCTTTTTTTATTTTTAACTAAAATTTGACAGGAAGGTTTAGTTCAATAAAGGGCAGTTTCATTAACTCTCGTTAATATTAATGTATTATTCCATTATACAGGGTGCGCCACTTAAAACTCCCCAGGCTTGTAACTTTCTTATTTTTTAAGCGACGACCATGTTGGGTAACGAAACTGCAATAATGGTACGTTAAGTATTGAAACTGCAGTAACGTTCAAGTTATAATAAATTAGTGATAGAAACAAAGTAAAATGTTTTAATATATCGCCATGATTGACTGTCACAAAGTAACGGCTTCCACCACAGAATCTTTGTTACTATACTACTTTATACTATGCTTTACTTACATCATTCTTATTATATTTCTTAGGTCTAAAGGAGATTTGGGAAATAGATCCTAGTAAACACAGTCCTGGTCGGGTAGAACACACTATAGGTTGGCCGCTAGATAAACACACCTATGGAGGATCTTTCTTATACCATTTGAATGAACCGACACCCCTTATAGCAGTGGGTTTTGTAATAGGGCTAGACTATAGCAATCCTTACTTGAGTCCGTTCAGAGAGTTTCAAAGATTTAAACATCATCCCTCTGTTAAACATTATTTCGAAAATGGTACTAGAATATCATATGGAGCACGTGCCATAGTCGAAGGGGGATTCCAGAGTTTACCAAAACTGACGTTCCCAGGAGGCTGTTTAGTAGGATGTTCTGCTGGTAAGAAAAAATGAATGGCACTGGGCATATAAACGTAATTCTTGTCATGTTAATGATAAAATTTAAATAAAAAATTGCTTTATTAAAAACTTTCACGTAGAAAACAGTGATGCATGAAACTTAATTTTCGTGAAAATTTCAGTGAGTTCTGTGAAAGTTTCAATATTCCTTTGAATTAACGAAATATTCTATGAAATTATGGAACTTTTCATTTCATGAAATTTAATTGAATAATTCCCTAATAATGATTTACAAATTTCAAGTATCTTTATTAGTTTTCGTGATATCCCAGGAGCTTTTAACTGAAACACCCTTTATACCTGTGTATTTTTTTATGCACTGTAAATAAAGCAAAAATATATTTAGGGTTAGAATGAAAGAAATGAGAAACAGGTATACTTAGAAATTAGATTACATGTTTCACATTCCCATTTAAGCTAACCTCTAAAACAAATGTAAAAACAGCATTCCCAAAAGATACAAAATTCAAATTGCATTTGATATAACCAGAGCCCGTATTTCGAATGACATTGACGTAAAAGTCAGGGTCGGCATGGGAGGGTAATACAAAGTTATAAAAATTCTTATCTGTTTTTGTAGTTTATTGCTCATTTAACCAGACACATTAAATTAAACTATTACATTACTGATTAACCCTTTCGCTGCGGGAACCGTCCGGAACCTCAGCAGAAAGTGGTAATTCACGTGCGGGAACCATGTATAAACGTAAAGATTTCCGAAAGGGTTAACTGCGGTACACGTACATGTACGTTTTGGTAGGAGATATCTACTTGTATGTTAGTGCGGCTCCCGGCGGTTAGATGTGGTAAGATTTTACATGGCGTAATTGCTGGAGATGTTCAAATTTGTGGAAACATAGCAGTAGCGCATAAAGATACATTCGTACATTAATGAGTCTGGTGAAAAAGCCTTAGTAGATATCCCATATTATATGCAAACCTAGCTTCCCTCATGGCAAAATTTGACACTACTGATAGAAATAGAAAACACTAACCCTGCAATTGTAGTAATAACTGAAACCTGGCTATAACCAAAAATACCCAACTCGGTTATTAATATTCCAAACTTTACACTATATAGAAAGGATCGAGAACTGGGTACTTTAGGATATGGAGGAGTTGCGGTATACGTATCAAATGAATACTGTGATATAAATATAACATCAACATCAAATGTCACATACAACGATACAAGCGAAACACTCTGGATTGACATTCAATTACATACCATCAAATTACTATTGGTTGCAGTCTACAGACCACCTCATTCCACCATACAGAATGATTTAATTATTAATATTTGAAAATATCAAAGAAGCTTCGTTTATAGAAAACATACTAATCATCGGTGATTTCAATCTACCACATATTAACTGGCCAATCACAAGAAGTGATTATAGAAATACCGCAAATGATTTATTTGTAGATATGTACCTAGAAAGTAACCTAATGCAATTTGTAGAAGAGCCCACAAGATACCGAGCTTCGAACAATCCATCTTTACTGGACCTAGTACTAAGCAATGACGAAAACTTAGTAAGTGAAATCAAGTACAATCAACCTATTGGTAAAAGTAATCACCTGACATTACAAATAAACTTACAACTCTATGTGCACTCCGAGCAGAAACACTATCAACCTCGAAAAAATTTTTGGAAAGCTAACTATAATGGAATTAAAAGATACATTGAAAACTTTGACATGACGGAATTTTCACAGGAAACCACTATAGAAGGAAAATGGACCATTTTCAAAAATATGATAAACACTGCCATTGGAAAATTTGTTCCTCTAACAAAAAATAAGAGTAAAAGACAAATTAGGAAACCATGTATAACAAATGAAATTATAGACCTCATAAAAACTAAACGCAAACTTTGGGACAACTATAAAAGGAACCAAGCTGAAGAAATTTATTCACATTATCGCACTGTAAATAACTTAATAACAGAAAAAATTCGATTTTCTAGACAACATTGTGAAGCTAACATTGCCAATGGAAGTAACAAAACATTCTATAGTTATATTCAAAAACAAATATGCTCAAAATCATCAGTACCAAGCTCCATAGATAATGGTGGCATATTAACACAGAACACAACAGAAATAGCCAATATCTTTGCCAGGCAATTCACTCAACAGTACATTACCGAACCTGATAATGATATTCCAGAAATACAAGGTTTACAAAGAGTGCAAAATTCATTCACAACCATAAACATCACAAAAGAGAAAGTGCAAAAAGTACTTATGAACCTAAAAAAATATTTGGCTCCTGGACCTGACCAAATAAGTTCTTACTTCCCGAAAAACACTGCCAGTGTCTTGTCCCAACCTCTGGCAGAAATAATGCAAACATCCCTAGAGTCAGGTACACTTCCAAAGGATTGGAAATCAGCCTCTATAAAAAAGGTGATAAAAAGTTGCCCGCCAATTACCGTGCAATCAGCCTCACTTCTATCCCTTGCAAATGTATGGAACGAATTATCACCAATGAACTGTTGGAATTTCTCACAGCAGAAAATGCACTACAAGAACAACTCGGTTTCATACCAGGAAGATCTGTTGTAACCAATATCCTAGTTAACCTACATACCTGGACAAATGAATTTGACTTACAAAACCCCATTGATGTTCTCTATCTAGATTTTGAAAAGGCATTTGACCAAGTACCTTTTCAACAGTTGACAGCTAAATTGAAACACATTGATATTCGAGGAAATGTTCTGGCATGGATCACCTCCTCCTTTCTGAACGGTAGGGAGTTCCATGTGAGGATTGGAGACAACAGTTCTGAGTCTAACATTGTTCTGAGTGGTGTGCCTCAGGGCTCTGTCTTGGGGCCGGTCTTATTTACCTTATTTACTGCTGATCTGCCTTCAACAATTACATCGCACATAAGTTTATACGCAGATGACACGAAAATATTTAGCAACCCTCTTGAAGCGAGTGAAGAAATTCAAAATGACCTAAATAAAATATACGACTGAACAAAAAAATAGTTAATAAACTTGAACATCAATAAATGCTCTGTGCTACATATTGGTAAACGTAATCCTCAATTGGAATACCAACTGAATAACTCCATAACATCCACAGAATCCCAAATTGATCTCGGCATCACAATAAAACACAATCTTAAATGGGACAGCCACATTATCAACATTAAGAAAAAAGCGAACTCCATGATATACCTAGTTAGGAAATCTTTTCACCATACCGCCAGAATTATTTATAAAGATCTACAAGTCATTCATTCGCCTTATTCTTGAGTTTGGTTTCCAAATATGGTCACCTCCCAGACAGCACAGAGACGTCTTTAAGAAGTCTTAAAGACGTCTTCCTTAGACATTCACGATGTCTTAAAGACGTCCGTGTACGCCTTACAGACGTCTGGCAGACGTCTTATTTAGGCCTTATGTTACAAATCGCGACGTCTTACAGACGTCTTTTCGAGGTTCATTGTTGGTCTAAAACAGACCTAAAATTGAAAAAAATACATTTGAATATTGGTTTTATAAGCAACCTATAAAAACCAACTAAAACTTTTTTGGAATTATTTTAACAAAAAAAAAACAGAATCAGTAGGGATCGAACCGTAGACCTATTGACTTGTAAGTGAACACTAACTCCGCGGCCACTGAGCAGTTGTAATTTGTTCTCTTAAAGACTCTATAGTTAGCAAATGCAACGACTAGATTTTGCTGGACAATTCGGCTGTTAGTTATTATGTTATCATTAATCTTTCACTTATATTTAATAATGTCATTAATAATTTATAAAAAAAGATTAAAATTAAATTATTAATGACAAATTACTACAAATACACAAACAAAATACACTGCACATGTTACAGAAATATCTGTCAAATATAAAGAAAAACATCGTAAAATTGAAAAACAGTTTTGTTAACATTTTTTTGCTTCTATTGGGCAATACTAACATTGACATCGTAATTACGACGTCTAAGGAAAGACGTCTTTATAAGAAATAAGATGTTCAGACCTAAATAAGACTTAATATGGACGTCTTAAAGACGTCTTGTGCTGTCTGGGCTTATTTTCAAAAAGATCTTCTTGAAAAAACGCAACGTAGAGCAACCAAAAAATCCTCCCCCACAGATTTTATAACATATCATATGAAGAATGACTGAGAAAGTTGAAGTTACCAACACTGCATCAACGAAGAATACGAGGTGACCTTATAGAGACATACAAAATATTAAACATATACAGCTGCCCATGTATAAGTAATATATTTGCATTAAGTGCGAATACACATCTTCGAGGGCATCAAATGAAACTCACTAAAAGCCACTTCTCAATCAACCCTTATAAACATTTCATCAGCAATCGCGTCGTGGAATAGACTACCCAATGAAGTTACCGATTAATGTACATTAATATAATTATTAGAGAGATTTTAAGCCACTTAATTTACAACATTATACGTTATCCGTTATACTGCTCATGCGCAGTCACTCATAAATAACGTAATACGTTATTAACCGATAAAGTTTTACGCTATTTGCGTTAGAATAAGGTACGGTTAATAACGTTTAATATTTTACAGCGTTGTCCGGTAGAGGACATTTATATTTAGTTATACATTTAATTTATGAATATCTTAACACTTATATTTAAAATATATCACTCTCGGCTCTATTTAATACACTTTTCATATATTTTGTCATTGTGTTCTTAATGTCTACTAAAATTAATGCATGAAAATCAGTCTTTGGCAACGTTGCTATTTTTGTCATGGGGTGTATTGTAGTGGTATTGTAAACATAACCTGACTTTTTCATATTTGTTTATTATATCTATATGCTTGAAAAGAAATATTCGTAGTGTGAATCTGTTGATTTTGTGATTAAGGAAGTGCTGAAAAAACGTGAGGTTATCTATATTTACGTTGTTTAGGTACGTCACTTAACGTCAAGAAAGTATAATGGTTTCAAAAACTCAAAACGTGTAAAACGTTAATACCGGAATCCCTTATTTTCGAGCTAATGCGCATGTTCAGTATAACGTTTTACGTTTAACGTATTAGCAAATTTAAGGGGCCTAAAATCTCTCTATTTACTCAAATTAATTTCGTTATATATATGTATGTGTATTTTATCTCGTTTTTCTACATTTATCTATGTATTATATTTACTTGTCTGTGTCACTAGTTATAGTTTTATACACATGTACTTGTTCTTGCTTTAGGCATAAACAGCCCTAGGCTGCCTGCCTTGTATGTATGTAATAATAATAATAATAATCCTTAAAAACGGTTTCATTTAACTCAAACAGCTAAAAACATGCAAAAACGTTTTTCAGAAATAAATTATTTAAAAGCTAAGTTTATGTTCATGAAAGCATAATAGGCACCAATCCTATTTTCTTCTTCGAAAAAGTTAACATTTGAAAAAAGAGAATAAGTATGCACCAAGAAATTCAGTATTTTTTCCCAAAATTTGATCAAAAAAATACTGCTAAAAGTTCTTCAAAGTGGATTTTAATTCATTACTTAGGCTGAAACTATTAAATAGAGTGAGTTATTAAGAACAGAGAAATATTGAAAAATATAGTTCAGGAATTATGCGTAAAAAAGTGGAAAATTTTTATTTTCAAAATAGAACAACCAAATTTCTGGATATAACATCGTATGTAAGCAACTTCTAAAAATAACATTTTTCGATATCTTCAAAAATAAAGGTAGTTTACTCTTGAGCCAATTTCAGAGAAATAAATTTTTTCAACCTAAGCCAAACACAAATTTGTGTTTCCGTTTAAGAACATGCACTCATTTTTATCAAGAATAGAATTTTTCAAAAAATCAATAACACAGAGTTTCCCATATGGTGCAGACTTTTTGGCAGACACTGTATATCTTGGAAATATTTTTATCGCAGGGGTGTATTTTAAGTTCATTACCCATTTTTTACACAGGATTAGGTATGTTTTCATTGTATATTTTTTGTAGGTTTTCTAAATGTTCCTAAAATTAAAGGAACCCATAATGCGATGAAAAGTGGAATGCTAGCAGCCGAGAGTGTTTATGAAGTTATAAATGCAGAAAAACAGGAAACTGCGGGTTTTGAACCTAAAGTTTATGAGGATAGAATAAAGAATAGTTGGATTTGGAAAGAACTAAAAGCAGTTAGGAATGTAAGGCCAAGTTTCCATAATCCGTTAGGGCTTTATGGAGGTGTAGCTTATAGTGGCTTTTCTATAGTTATTGGAGGGCGTGAGCCATGGACCTTTAAACATGGAGGTATATAAGTATTTTAATAATAAGACCCTAACCCTAAAAACAATGCCGTTGTAAATTTTACACAATTCTTATTAATACCTTATTCTGGATATGAATTTATTAAACTAAAACATTTTTAGATCCTGATTACAAAAGACTGAGACCGGCAAAGGAATTTAAGCCAATAGAATATCCTAAACCCGATGGTAAAATTAGTTTCGATCTCCTTACATCGGTTGCTTTGACTGGAACGAACCATGAAGGTGATCAACCGGCCCATTTAACTCTTAAAGATGATACAGTACCTGTAAAAACTAATTTAGCTGTTTATGATGGACCTGAAGCAAGATTTTGCCCCGCAGGTTAGTAAATGAGATGATATTAAATTTTATTATGCAATATAAGATTAATCACCATAACCACAGATATAATTCCACTGCTTTTCTTTCGTTTTATACTTTTTGTTTACTGGTTTTATGTATTAATTGCTGGATTAAAAAATAAGGCTTAGTTTTTTTTCACACGTTCTTATCTTATATTTTCAGGTGTATATGAATTTGTACCACTGGAATCTGGGGAAGGTCAAAGATTACAAATAAATGCCCAGAACTGTATTCACTGCAAAACTTGTGACATTAAGGATCCTAGTCAAAATATCAACTGGGTCGTCCCCGAGGGAGGCGGTGGCCCAGCTTATAATGGAATGTAATTTTGGTGAATTATTGGCCGTTTTAGATTTTTTTTTGTCACAATAGACCAGATGGTCGCAATGGAGGGTCTGAATATACTGTAGCGGTCTGGACCCTAGGGTCGCGTCTAATGAGGGGCCAATTTGGGACGAAAAATTTGAAAAAATTTTTTTTGGATTTCTCCCCCTCGCTCATCAAAAAATTTTGTGACGACGTTTATATACATGCGAAACAAAAATATTCAATTCGCTGATGAACTGAGTTTGAATGTTTATTGTAAAATGCCGACTAAGCCCTAGACACCCAGACCGCCACTGTGAATATAAACCCACTTACATATCTAGAGATTTTATTGAATCATGAATTTTATTGATTAATTTTAATTTCATTTAATGTCAAATGGCTTTTTTATTTATTGTTTTTGTTGAAATATTGTGCCTTATACTTTTTATAAAAAAAATTGTATTTTATATATATAAATATACAAATATTTTACATATTTCATTCTTGCCCGTTGATTTTAAAAAATTTCATTTTTGGGCTCATCAGACATTCAAAAAAATTATTAATCTTCAAATGTTTCGGTTTATTATACTATCATCAGAGATAAAATATTTTGAATCAAAATTTTAAAACTTATTACATAATACAGAATCGGAAAGTGTTGGTTTTGGTATGGCAGTAAGAGCAAGCGAGAGTGAAGCAAGCAATCATGTTTAGATTCTCTTGATGGGGCGTGTCACTCTTTACCTCTGCTAGAGTACTGGTAGACTTCTTTGTTATAGGCGGTCGGTTAAATTGTTGAAACTAGTGCAATACCAAAACAAACATTTTCCGAATCTGTATAGGAGGTGTCTAATCTAAGTGTTTAAGTGCATCACTTTTACAAAAAATTTGGGAGGATAAGCAACTCGCTCGTTGCTGATTTGCTGGCACGCACACCATGTTATATTCACACCGCAATATAATGGAAATAAATGATGCCTCTCACACTAATAATAGGGTGGTAATAGAGCAGTTTCAAATTTTTAAAAATTATATTGTCGCAGGATTTTGAAGATGCTTTAGCTCCCTAGGTGGAGTGAAGCAAGTGAAGAAACCAATTGCAGGTTTGAGGGAAAATATTTACAGTAGAATCCTCGATTATCCAAAATAATGTGATTCAAATGATTTCATATAGTCAAAATTTCCCTTAAAACAATTTTTGTCCTAAAATAATTATACAGTGTGTGCCATTTAAGACTGCAATACCCCGTTATTTTGGAACGCGTTGGCCGATTTTAATTTTTGAGATATAGTGCTCGATGAGCTTTATTTGGCTGTTTTGGAGATTTTGTAATTTTCATATTTTCAAGGCCTACTAAGGCAATTTTTTATCGGCAAATTGGATAGCGTATTCGATTCGCAGTTGTCTCAAATGCCTCTATACAAAATTTTAGCTCGATACCTCATATAGGGTATTTGTTATTCAATAGCCAAATTTAAAATTTTTCACTTTTCGACTGGCCCTGTATAAAAGTTGGTTAGGTTTACTAAAAATATAAAGTAGTCAATCGACTTAAGGAACATCAGACACTAAATGCGGAAGAAAAAAGAAAAGTTATTCTTTAAATAAATAGTGCTTCTATGAGTTATTCGTTTGCTGTACGTAGGTGCCTTAATGAAATTTTTTCAAACAAATGGATTGGACGGAATAGCTTTTCTTTTTCTTTCTTATTTAGTGACATCAACATCAGATACTAAATAAGGAAGAAAAAAGAAAAGCTAGGGCGTCTAATCCATTTAATAAAAGTAATAATAATAATATCTTTATTTACCATCAAAATATAATCTACATGGTAAATAGGTATCATTTCACCTAGATGGTGCTCTTCCAATGGCCCTAAATACAATACAATACCATAAAAGACAATAAAAGTGTTTGTTTGAAAGTTGACGTTTGTTTGAAAAATTTTCGTTAAGGCACCTACGTACAGCAACCGAATATTGTATAAAAGCACTATTTATTTAAAGAATAACTTTTCTTTTTTCTTCCTCATTTAGTGTCTGATGTTCCATAAGTCGAATGACTACTTTATCTTTTTAGTAAACTTAACTGACTTTTAAACAGGGCCAGTCGAAAAGCGAGAAATTTTAAATTTGGCTATCGAATAACCAGGGGCGGCTTAAGGGCTGGGCAACCCGGCGCCAAATTGAGGGTAAAGGAGGGCAAAAAATTTTTTCGGATTTTTAATAGTACTCCATGAGGCGATAAATTTTTTTTCAGATTTCTAATAGCATCCTCCCATGAGGCAGGAAAAAAAAATCTATCCCCCCGCCCAGGAGGTGTTAAAATTTTTTTTCAGATTTCTAATAGCACCCCTCTCTATGAGGCGATAAAAACTTTTTCAGATTTCCAATAGCACGTCGCTCCATGAGGCGATAAAATTTGTTTTAGATTTCTAATAGCAACCCCCCCCCCATGAGGTGAAACTGGTGATCATGGATGTATGACTGTATGACGTATTTTTTTTTTTTTTTCTTTGAGAGGGGAAATCTTCATGACACCCGCCACTTAGTGTCTATCGCGGCGGGTAGTGCTGGACTTTAACCGAGCTAAAACCCCTCCCTACCTGTTCCGTGTCTTGGAACCGTCATTTCTGACATACTCAAGTACGGTGGTATTTCCTCCTTTTTTACATCCATTTTTATCCTTTCCTTTCAATTGCTGTCGTTTTATTCCGGATTGTTAATCTGGAATTCTCTTTCTTCTTCTTCTTTTTGCTTCATAATTATTTTAACGTAATCGTGGATAGTCTTCCACTTTTCTGGGCTACGTGTCATCTCGGCTACCATATTCTCTTCGCTTATGGGAGCGCCCACTTCCATGTACATCCTGTTTCTCTCCCTATCCCATCTAGGGCAGCTGAACACGGTGTGTTTCACGTCGTCTATTATCCCATTTTCCTGTCCGCAGTAAATACAGTATTCGTCCCTCGCTTTTCTTATGCGATGGATGGGTGAATTTCCTAAAAGACCCATGTCCTGTTAGTACTTGGGTCAGATAGTATTCTGGGTTCCTATGCTCGCACTTCAACCATTCTTTTATGTCGGGAATTAAGGTCTTTATCCAACTTGCCACTCTGTCCTCTTGTTCCCATCTCAGCTGCCAGTTTCTTATACTTTCTTCCCTTTCGGCTTTTTTCCTCAAGGTTATATGGCCCTCTCCCGACTCGTGTAGCCTCCTCCTTTCCAGGACCAGGAGGTCGATTGGTGGTACCCCTGCAATCACTTGAACCGCATGTGCGGACACCGTTTTGTAGGCCCCTACCACTCTAAGGAGCATTTTCCGTTGAGCTCTCTCCAGCATCATCCTATACCTACCGATCCTTAGTACAGTATACCAGACCGGCGCCCCGTACAGGATAGTCGATTGTACCACTCCGTAGAGCATGTGCCTTCTCCGGGCACTCGGTCCTCCGATGTTGGGCATCAGCCTGGTTAGCGCTGCGACCCTTCTTTCCGCTTTTTCGATACTCCTTTTTACATGCTCCCCGAAAGTGCCCTGTACATCCATTTCGATTTCAAGGTATCTAGTGTGTTTGGTACATCCGATCTCTCGATCGTTAATGTTGACCGTCATATTTCCTTTGATCCTGTGTCCTTTTAGCAGGATCGCCTCTGACTTCTCCGGGGCTAATGACAGGCCGTGGTCCTCTATCCATTTACTAACTCTGCTTAGGGCGCCGTTTGCCTGTCTTTCTAATGTCTTTTTCTTGTTCGCTCCTGTTATTAGCGCCAGGTCGTCGGCAAAGCCCACTAGCTTTGTGTTCGGTCCCAGTGGAATCCTCAGCACTCCATCGTAGAAAATGTTCCACAGGGTAGGTCCAAGCACTGACCCCTGTGGAACCCCTCTCGTCATTTGTATTTCTACGTTTTTTGATATTATGATCTTTCTATCTCTTAAATAGTCCTTTATGAGACAGATGAGGTACTGGGAGATACCTCTTCTATATAGTTCCCTCCTTATTTCTCCCCATGAGACTGAGTTGAACGCATTTTTAACGTCCAAAGTTACCATAAGTTTTACTTTGTGGCTTCCGTCTGCGGCCCAGTTTTTAATAAGCTCCGCCGCCTGGATCGTCGATCTTTTCTTTCTGAAGCCGTATTGTGCCTCAGAAAGTCCACCTCTCTCTTCAATTTCAATTTCAACTCGATCTCTTATGAGGGTCTCGAACAACTTTCTTAGCGTGTTGAGTAGGCATATTGGCCTTTGCGACGAGGCCTCCTCCACGGGCCATTTTCCTTTCCATAGAAGCACCAGTTTTGCCACCTTCCAGTCTCTAGGGAACCTCATCTCCCTCAACAGGTTATTCATAACATCCCTCAACATCTGTGGTACCGCCTTCGTGACCTCAACTAGGACCTCCGTTGATAACCCATCTGGGCCAGGGCTCTTCCCCGTCTTCATCCACCACAGCAGCTACTACTTCTTCCATAGTGAAGGGTGGGGGTGGGGGTGGGGCTTCCACTATCTCCTCGACTTCTGCTTCCTCCCTGCTAAGTTCCTCTTCGTCTACTGGGAAGAGCTGCTCAGCGATGTCTCTTTTCTTTTCGATGCTGAGGTCATACGGCGTCTCCATACCTCTCAGACTCTTAACCACAATTTTGTAGCCATCTCCCCAGATGTTGTTTTCGAGTTCGCCACACAGCTCTTCCCAGTGAGTCCTCTTTGAATGGCGGATCTTCCTCACGAGTTCCCGTTTCTTTTGTTTATAATCCTCTTTAGCTGCCGCTCTCGTTTCGTCTCCTGCCCTGACAAGCACCCTTCTCGCTCTATTAGACTTGTTCCTCGCCTCTTCGATCTCCATGTTCCACCAGTATGGGACTTTGGCTGGACCTCTATCCGATCTTGTAACGCAGCTGTCTTTATATATCCTGCCCACTAGTATTGCGCATTCTTCGGCAAACCACTGGTGGTTTTCCGGGAAGTTTGCCGTGACCTCCCGCTCGAGGTTTGCCCTAAATTTCGTTTTATCAAGCAGGAGTTTTTTTCTCCTCCGTCCCCCAGATTCATCTTTTTTTTGCCCTCTGATTCGGAAGAAGATGTGTCTATGGTCACTCAAACTTTCTCCTGTTAATACTACCCATCCTTCCACTAGCTTTGCGATGCCCTGAGTGGAGCAGGTTATATCTGTGAAGCTTTCGCTAGTCCCTCTGAACCATGTTGGGATCCTGCCATCATTATGGACCACCATATCATTGGCCGCCAACCAGTCCGTCCAGTATTCACCCCTTCTGTCTTCTATTTTCGAACCCCATTGTGGGGATTTCGCGTTGAAGTCTCCCACAATTATTACCTCTTTTAGATTGGAACGTATTACGTTCATCATTTTGTCTATGCTTTCCTTAAATGTATCTAACGGGATGTTCGGCGAGCTATAACAGCACACCAATTTAACCATTTTTAGTTCTACAATTATAAATCCTTCGTCAATATGTGTTCGTTCAATTTCCACCTGCCTGTTCAGTATGAGCACTGCAACATCGGTTCTCCTATCCTTTATCCATTTACTTCCTACGACAGTTTTCAGGTTAGGTTCGCAAACCACCAGGATGTCTACCTCTTTCTCCCTTGCCACGGCGTATGCCAAGTCGTGGCACTTACTCGATCTTTGTAGATTCGTCTGGAGGATCCTTAGACAAGATTTCTCCTCCCGGCGGCGACAGACGCTCGATGACGGTCGGGTGGGGCCTGTCCTCCCAATCCTTTGCCCGACCCCTGCAGTAAGTTAGGTGTGGGGTTTCTCCCTACCATTTTTTTTCTTTACGAGTCCTCCCCTCGATACCTCCTGATTTGCCTGTTCACCTATTTTGGTTACTCCTGCCATCCTTTTCTCTTCTACGAGCCTTTTAAAGTGTGGACATCTCGTCGAGTCTGCTCTGTGTTCTTGAATTTTGCACACCGTGCAATATTCTTCATTAGTACAATCTTTGGCTTTGTGGCCTGTTTTTCCACATTTAAGACAGTCCCCTCTTCTGTCCTTGCCCTGACATCCCCTGGTTGTATGTCCAAAGGCCAAGCATTTAAAGCATCTGACTACCTTGGTCATCTCTCTGACCCGGCAGTAACCCCATCCGATTCTCACCCTTCCCGCCTTGGTGAGTGCCCCAACTCTGTCTTTGTCTATGGTAACAATCGCAGATTTAACACCATTTGTGTACTCCTTCATCGATTTTATTTCTACCACCGCCTTTATTGTTCCCATGGCTTTTTCCAGAGCAGCTTTAACTTCTTCTGGAGAGGCAGTAGCCTCGATATCGTTAACTATGAGAGTTGTTCCCGTTCTTTTCTCCCTTACGTTAGCTGATTCTACTTTCTCTTGTACCGCTCGTTTTAAGACCTCAGCTTTTTCCCTTCCTCCCTCTACTGTAACCATCAGGTCACCCTTTGCCGTTTTTCTCACATTTTTTACTTTGACCTGCATCTCTTCCACGTTTATTTTCCCCTTAACTTCTTTAAGGAGGTCAGCATAGGACTTTCCCTGTGCATTCACTATAATTCCTGTGTCCTTCTCACACTGCGGTCTCTGTCCAGCTTTGCCTCCTCCTTTACTCCCTTTCGGTGGGGGGACAAACATCGTAACGTCTATCTTGGCATTTAGGAAGACTGCCTCTGTCATTTTCCTAATTGCCTCTCTATCGAAACCTTCTTGAACTATCAGGCCAAGTTTCCTCCTGCTATTTTTTCTGCAATCTCCCTGCATTCGGTTAGCATTTTATGCATTTTCTCCTTATCTATATTCCGCGTGGCATTTCCGTCTTCTTCGGTATCTTCTTCGCTCTCGTGGGGGAGTATAAAAGTTGTTCTTTTGCCTTCCTTTTCCTCTTGAGTGCTCAGTACTATGCTTGAATTTTGTGTGCCATGGACCATCTTTCCAGGCTCAAGCCCGTTCGAGAAAAGCACGTTGGCTATTGGACATGTTTCCTGGGCCCTCCTTGCTATTCCTTTATCTCCTTCATTAGGATTTACCACCAGAGCTAGGTCTGTCTCCATATTTTGCCATATTGGAGAACCTTCTGCCCTTGCCACTTTGTGGAACGCTTGTTCCGGCCAGTGTTCCTCCATTAACTCCCACAATTTTTGTAGGCTCAGGTTTTCCCCGAGTATTCTTCTAATTTCCGAGACCTTTGCTCGGTCGTTTTCATTCTTCTCTTTTCCAGGATCTCCGTGTTCCGGTCCATCTCTGTAATCATAGTCTTAATTTCCAGTTTCGTGTTTGGGTTACTTTTTGCTAACACCTTTAGCGCCTTTGCATTATTATATACTTTTTTAACCATTTTCATCGCTTCCTCGATGGTCTTTGTCGCATCCGCCTCACCCGTTTTCGAGTCTTCTACTCTCTTCCTCTTACTATCCCTTCCTAGCAAGCTAGTTATGGAGGAGCCAGACCATGCTCTCTCCCTAGTTGGGCTATGTGCCAGGGAGCTCCTTCTCTTGAAAACTTCGTTTTCATCCAAGTTTAGATCCATATATTCTGCCTGTTTTTTCTTAGTCGTTTCCTCTTGTCCAGTATTTTTTCCCATATTGTTTTCTTCACCATTCATATTTATTCCCACGAGTATGACGTATACCGGGTGTCCCCAGTACGTCCGTGATGACCTCAGGAAAGGTCGCCAAAAAGTGCTCCCGCCCAGGTGCAAAATTTACCTTGATCCGCCCCTGCGAATAACAAACACCTTATATGAGGTATTGACCTAAAATTTTGTATAGAGGTATTTGAGGCAACTGCGAATTGAATACACTATCCAATTTGCCGATAAAAAATTGCCTAATAGTCGATCTCGAAATATCGACCCATTTAGAGGAGCATAGTAGGCTTTGAAAATATGAAAATTACAAGATCTTCAAAACAGTCAAATAAAGCTCATCGAGCACTATATCTCAAAAAAAAAAAAAACTAAAATCGGCCCACGCGTTCCAAAATAACGGGGTATCGCAGTCTTAAATCGTACACATTGTATATTTTCACATTTTGTTTATTACATAGATATGAGGATGAGCCTGTGCCCGCAATGTCCCCTCCCCAGTTACATCCTATTGGTTACAAATGATTTTATTTTAAGTTGCATCAAAATCAGTAGTACTACTGTTTTTGGCAGAATGTCTCTCCCAATGCTTAAAAAAAATAAATAAAACATCAGTTGCTGTTGCATTTTCATGCAATACTTTTTGTAGAAATTCAGGCCACCTGAACAAGAAATGTTTGTGTAGAAGTCAGCATGCAGTGTTTGTTTCGAAAATGGATAAAATGGAAGTCCGGTTAATTGAGATTCTCCTGTATATAGCCCAAGTGAATTTAATATATTATTATTTAAAAAGTAACAGGTGAAAAATCTGTAAATATGCAGTGTGTCCCCGGATTGACTTTGTGATAAGTATAATATACCAAAAAAAAATTAGTACGGCTTTCAATTCCTGCAGTCTCGCTCTGCTTAACGTAAAACGAATTTTTACCAAATTTCAGTCAAAATGGGATCTAACTTGCGGAGTTAATCTAAGAAGAAAATAAATCTTAGGTAAACTGGTCCCTCTGTTAATTTAAAAAATTCTGTTGGGATAAAATATTTGGCATTGAAAGTTAGAGCCATATGCCAACTTTCATTGCATTTGAACAAATAATAATAATAATAATGATAATACCTCTAGAAGAAATTAGAAGTTACAAAGAATTAGAAGGGTGGAGTTATGTAGTAATTTAGGTGGGGTACTATTTGAATAGGTTTTTTTTGTTGAATTCGTTAATTGTGTTAAAAAATAAAAAGCTATTCACTTTAAGTAGTATTTTTTTTTTCAAATGCAATGAAAGTTGGCATATGGCTCTAACGTTCAATGCCAAATATTTTATCCAAATAGAATTTTTCCGTAAAATTAACAGAAAGACCAGTTTACTTACAATAATTTATTTTCTTGTTAGATTAACTCCGTGAGTTAGATCCCATTTTAACTGAAATTTGGTAAAAATCCATTTCATGTCAAGCAGACCGACACTGCAGAAAATGAAAGCCATACTAATTTTTTTTGGTATATTACACCTATCGCAAAGTTAATCTGGGGACACCCGGTATACGTCATACATCCATGATTTTCTTTTTATATTTTCATACATCCATTGTCACTAGTGTCACTTCATTTTTCAAAATCGGTCCAGCTGTTTAAGCTCTACAGGGTAATACTTAACATAGTCTTATAAATTCAGACCATGAAACTCAATACCAAACTGGAACGCTTACTTGAGTAGAGAAAACTTCACAGGGAGAGATAGTTTTACAGACCATATCCATCCTCTTTTCACGTTTTATTGGAGTGTATAGGCGGTTAACCTTCCCTTCAATCAACCAAATCTTGTCAGACAAGTACATGTGGGCCGTACATGTACTTGTATACAACCTGTCTTTCCATATACCTAAAGCATTGACAGCAATCTAGTTTGGTATAGAATTCGCTGATTTATGTGAAACACATAACTACTTTGTGTTGCATAGTTAGGTAAAAACCATACCAATTTTAAAAATTATCCTCTTGCCAGCACAGTAGCTCAGTCAGCTAAAGAGTGTTGTGTGCTGAATATACTGGTTGCATTTTATATCACGTATTGGGTTCCAGTCCCAGCTCCGGCACTGACGTCAGTTGGTATGGATGTATGTCTGCGTTTTCCAAATGTGTAATCTCCTTCCGAACAGTACTGGCACTGGATTTGGGGGATTTCTACTACATATAGTGTTTTTATGTGTTTTAATGCCAAGAAGTTCTATAGGTATATTACGAAATTATTTTAAAACATAAGCAGCCCTCTTTCCAAAGCTAGAACTATCATTGTGATTATGTTGTAGAACCTTCCAAAATTGACCTAGGTCGAAGCCAAAATAAAATTCGACTTTGGCAAAAAATTATTTTAAGGACATTTTTAAGAGTCTGGGAGACTTCAGAACCACAAACTAGCCCAAAAGCACCGTTATGAGTTTGATAGACATTAGGCACAACTGGGTAAAAATTCGAAGAAACACCGAATTTTTACTCAGGAAAATATATTTTGGTCCAAGATATGAGCGAAAGTATATGGCATACTTTTTAAAAAGTACGCCACAAAAGTACTTTGAAAATATTCATAATATTTTCAACTTCAATTCCTTCGCCGAAGACATGGACCATGGAGGTACAGTCATTATACATCCTGTTGTAAGGACTGACAATAAAGTTTTAACGATGCAATATATCAAAAGGACGAAACAGACGAATTTGGTAAAAGCAGCGTAGCACCTATAAGCCAAAATTGGCAAAAAATTAGTGAAAATGCACAAGGCCGGCTTCTCGTATAAAACAAGTTTGGATTTACCCAGCAATTCATAATTTGGACGAGTGCGTTGGGTGGTCAATACAAAGCGATGGTAGGAAAGCCAAATGCAGGGATTTCCAAATAATAAAGTTATAGAGAAAACCGCCTTGTGCACAAAGGACTCAAAAATCCATTTTGCCTAAAAGTCGTCCGAAAGCAACTCGCTATAATTTTTCCTATATTGAACCTGCATGGGGACAAGTACGTCGTAAGACTGGCCGATACTTATTAAACTCATGTATTAGTCGAACTCCGTCCCGTGAATGATAAAATCACGATCTGGGACCTTTAAGCTATTCATAAGTGAACCAAAATTTTTTAAGTAAAATATTTTTATATTATTTTAGTCAGCCATAATTATCAAAAATACAAAATTTTTAAATTCTTTTTAAAAGGCTTGCATTAAATCCTGAGGAGGTTAAATGAATCTTCTGCCAAATCAATTGTTAGCGTACACTGTAAAAAGTCAGGGTAAATTCACAATGCATTTACATTAAATATTGATGTAAATTTGCCGAACATTTTTACATAAAATCTGTAAATATAATAATTTTGGAAAACATAGAGTAAAAACACTGAAAGGTATATTTTTACATACGTATTACAGAAATAAATGTAATTATACTTATTTATACGTATAAAATTTACATAATTCCTTAAATTGACAGCTAATTTTACATTAAATAATCATGCTATTTTACATTACTACCCGCTTCACTTGTAACTTTACAACCTATATTGCTGGCAACAAGTAACCCATTTTAACTACCGGAATTTTGTAGTATTTCTTTTTACAGTGTATGCTCTCATTTGTATGGTTAAAAAGTAATTCGCCTCACTTGGGGAGGCGTGATTTTTTCACATTATACTGTATTATTTCATACTTATTAAATAAATGGTATTCTTTGAACTAATTGCATTTTATTGATGTAAGGACTTGTTGCTAGTCTTAATCCCTGGAGTTTTCGTTTGGAAGAACTAAACAACTGAGTTGGGAGATGGATAGGGATTTTTTTATGCGATTTCTCCAGAAACTTTAAGTGTAGAAACCATTATTAATAAGTAAATAGATACAAATCATGTCAAATTCCAATCTCATCGGAGAGAAATCGTCGATATTAATTTTTTTTATGCAAAAATCGCAATAATTCAAAGACGTAAAAGCCCTTATTGTCAGTGAATAATTGAAATTACGTTCTGAGAGTGCATCGTCAATGATCTAGTGCATCCTTGACCCATTACTCGTCTATCGAAGTATATCTTATCTCAAACCAACTTTGGGAGTGGAAGAACGGGGCAGAACGTGGCTGGCGCCCTTCTGAAAATAAATTGGTGTCACGTCACCTAGACGCTTGGTAGGGAGTTGTGCAAAATATGGTCAATTCCTATTCTTTCCGACAGTGCTATCTGCTAGAGCTGAGCATAAAACTCCAGAGAAACAGACAATGGATAATTACGTTTAGTCACACTGTATGTTTTGGCCAAAGATCTTTAACTCCTAGATGGTTTAACCGTTAAGGAATTCGTATATGACAAAGCTGCAAACATCTCAACGGAGAGAGCAATATTAAAACGGCTCAAAAAGCGAGACAGGAATGCTGGAATTGCCGGACGTTACCATTGCTAGTGTCGGGTCAGTTCGAGTTTGTCAACAAAATTTTATGCTATTAAAGCGCAAACGCAATCAAATCTCAATTGACACTAACAACTGACTGGAGCAACCGCGGTGTTGCCAGACTGTGATCATTTTCTCTACATTTTCCGATCGCTCAACGTTATTGTTTTTGACAGCTTCAAAATTCCCCACTTAAAGCGTCTTTTGCCTCTGATCTTTGACGTCGTAAAGGTTAACGACAGAACACCAACTAGAAGCGAGGCATGCGCATAGACAACACGTGTATTTGGAGTTGGGCCCGGAGTGGAAGCAAAGTGGGAGAGATAATGGGCGGTTCTTTGCTTGAAAAGGTAGGATATGTTTTATACAGAATTGATATAGAGTTGAGCGATCTAGGAGTTAAAACATCTTTGCAAAGACTATCATCCTCCAGTCGAATTAGACATCATAAAAAATTTTGCGTACTGCGGACTTTTTTTTGTGGAAGTTGTTTAAGAGGGCATAATAAGCCAGCACAGAAAACTACACCCTGCTACACCATGTGCGTCCCCCATTTTTAGGGGTTGAAACTTTGAAATTTTACTTATGTGTCCATATCTGTTTCCCTATTGCCCGTAGGGCTCTTTACCAAGTTACAGTTTTTGAAGATTCATCCCTCCTCTACATAATATATATATTACACATTTGCCGAAGGACAAACGGTTTTGGCTGTACCGAATTTGGGGGTCATCTGTACAGGACAAACGGCTATTATTTCCAATCTACAATACTACACATACTAATGCCCTTAAGGAAGGATGATGATTTGTGAAAAAACTTTCATTGAATACCACGCGGTTTTCATGATACGGGATGTTGAAATTTAGAAAACCCCATTTAAAAAAAAAAAAAAAGTGAACCTACTTTTTTTCGCTCATTTTTTTTTCATGTATGTGCGACCCTAATATAAGAAAATTTACGTTGGTTTCATTTTAATATATTCATTGGTTTAGGAGCTAGACAGCAAAATATGCCAAAAATGGCTATTTTGGTATTGTTGCATTAAAAAAACCAAAACCAATATAATTCTGGTAAGTGTTTTTGTTTATCCTAAAAGTCCAATTCATTGCGCATAGAAAATGTGTTTTTGTATTTAAATAGCATCAACACTTATTGTGTAATAACGATTTATGTCTTGTGTTCTCCAGTCTCCTTTTTCACATTTTTTTTGCGGCCTTATGGTTCATGGTAGGGCAGAAAGCAATGTATACCTGAACAGGGCACATATTAGGGTTTTAAAATGCGATAGGACGTACCGCTTTCAAGTAAAACGCACTTCTTTGCAAAAAATTATTCGCTTTTCATCGACTAGTCAATACTCACCGCTGACTACGAAAAAATAAAACTATGTGTCGCTTCTTGCTTTTTCTGTTTATGAAGGACATTGCTAATGAAAAAATGAAGGGACTCGGACAGAATAGGGGGTTCTCACTCCCCTATTTGAAGGTTCACGTTTGTCTCGAATCATCATTGCAACTTATTTTGTGTCTATAACAAAATCCACAGTAATTTTACCCTCCTCGAGAAACAGCTATTATATGTCCATTTCATCGGAAAATGATTTAAAAAAACAAACTCCTAAGAAAGAAAACACCAAAATGTAGAATTTATTTATCAAATCACAATTCAGAACACAATGAAAACTCAAAGCAAACATAACCAAATAAGTGAGTTTTACTCGAAAACGGTACATCCTATCGCATTTTCACAAGAGACCCATTTTAACACCCTATTATGTGCCCTGTCCACGTGTATAATGTTTTCTGCCCTTCTATGAACCATAAGGCCGCAAAAAAAATTGTGAAAAAGGAGACTGGAGAACATGACGTAAATCGTTATTACACAATAAGTGTTGATCCTACTTAAATACAAAAACACATTTTCTATGCGCAATGAATTGGACTTTTAGGATAAACAAAAACATTGACCAGATACTGGTTTTGGTTTTTAATGCAACAATACCAAAATAGCCATTTTTGGCATATTTTGCTGTCTAGCTCCTAAACCAACGATTGTATTAAAATGAAACCAACGTAAATTTTCTTATATTAGGGTCGTACATGCATGAAAGAAAAAAGAGCGAAAAAAAGTAGGTTCACTTTTTTTTTAAAAAAGGGGATTTCAAAATTTCAACATCCCGTATCATGAAAACCGCGCGGTATTCAATGAAAGTTTTTTCACAAATCATCATGTCTCCTTAAGGGCATTAGTATGTGTAGTATTGTAGATTGGAAATAATAGCCGTTTGTCCTGTACAAAAGACCCCAAATTCGGACAGCGCGACCTTTCCGGCCTCGTACAGCCAAAACCATTTGTCCTACGGCAAATGTGTAATATATATTGTCGCGTGTTTCCACCCTTAGGAAACCACCCTCGCAAATTCCGTGGGTTCCAAAAATTATAACAAGAGATGTCCACTAACACACTTTATTAAATATTTACTGGATACTTCACAATACTATTGTTAATTTAAATACACTGACTGACTAAAAATCACAATGTTTATTACTTTGTTTATCATTAAACTCTTAACCTCACTTTCTATATTTTCTGAACTTTCTGAACTTCTGAACTACTCGCCGAGAATGCGGTTGGTCTTTTTATACCTAAAAATGACAGATCTCGATTGTTCTGTGATGACGCCACCATTCTCTAGAGAATTCCAGATGTCACTTTGGAATCTTCTGGTAGGTTCTTTTTCGAGTAGGTGCAAATACACTACATTCATTCTAAGGGTTGTAACACATTACACTGCCCCCTCCTTAAGCCTGAACGTCCCGGTCAGGCAATTCAGCTTCTTTCACATACTTCGCCAGTCTATCCAAGTGTACGATCTTCATCTTGGACTTTTTGTTTCGTTGAATACGATAGACGACATCATTAATTCGGGTAATAACAGTATACGGTCCATCCCAAGGAGGTTGAAGTTTCGGGGATCTCCATTCCTTCCGCTGTGGGTTGTACAGCCAAACCAGATCCCCCACCTTGAATCCCCCTGTACTGGCATTCTGATCATAACGAGCCTTCAAGCGGTTACTAGTTCTATTCATCTGCTCTCGATCATTCTTTGGCTGTTCTCGACTTCCATTTCTGTAGTTGCTCATCGAAAATGGTTCTCCACGGGCAGCACAATTTTTACACTTGTGACACCAGGCCTCCACATCCTGGTGACTATTAACCCAATAGAACTGTTCTCGTGCTCTACTCAATGTCTTGTTTATGCCGAAGTGTCTGCTGGACGTTTCATTATGTGCTTTCTGAAGTACTTCTGGTACACGACACCTGGGAATCACTAGACGCATGGCAACCTGCTTCCCATCTGGGCTTTCCCATGCTCTCCTCAAAAGCCCATCTACGACCGTAAGTGAATCCCATTGTGACCATAAAGCCTTCAGCCCCACTTCTTTGTTGGAAACATCCTTCCATGCTGGACGCGTTCCCTCTTCTTTTGCTCGCAACATAGGTCCGATTTCTACATCGCGCAATTGCTCTCGCCTCAGAATTTTCGTTGACCAACTGTCTGGAAGATCGACCTTGACAGTGTTCACTTCAACCATGTTCGGCAATTTTCTCACCTGAGGGTAGCGCTTGCAATCTTCCTTGTCTGGTTTTCTGGATAATGCAGGAGTTTTGACTGCCTGCGTTGTCAACAGCCTGGTTTTCTCGCATTGGTCGTTCACTTTTGACAGAATAAATTGTTTGTTCCCAATCCTTAAGACTCGCTTTCCTACGTCAACGATAAACCCGTACTGTTCCATAATGTCCAGTCCCAAAATGAAGTCATCCGTGATGTCAGCCACGATGACCCTGTGGTCGAACCTTAACTGTCCAATCTGCAAACCCAGGTCTACTTCTCCATGAACCGTAGCCCTGTCCCCTGTAGCTGTCCGGACGATCACTTCATTTTGCCTCTTGGTAATCTTTATGCCTGATATAAATCCTGGCCGTACTATTGATGACGTAGTACCTGTGTCGATGGTAAACAAACATTTTCTTCCGTTCACATATCCATGCAACAACAGACTGCTTGCGATTCTTCGAAGCTGGGAAATCTTAATTTCTCTGGGGGCACTGCATTCCCTAGCTAGAACAACCCCCCTGGTACTGTTTTCCTGCTTCTCTTCAACATTCACAGCATTTACTCGACTCTCCGAGTTCTGCTGTCGACAGTCTCGTTTCATATGTCCCACCTTGCCGCAGTTGAAACATTTAATACCTCCGCTCGGCTTTCCTTTATTTTGTTGTTTTTCCTGCTTTCCGAGGCCATCCAATTTATCGCATAATTTGGTGAATATTTTCTGCATCTCAGTCAGCAAGGGGTTCTGGTTCATTTCTGGTTGCGATTCTTCGAGAGTCACAGCTCGCACTCTCGACCTTGGAGTATCCCTGTAAGCGGCTTCTATTTCGAGTGCACGCACCAAAGCTTCGCTACTACTTTGGTGTCTCGTCAGCCTCAGAACTCGCCTGACCTCTTCGTCCCTTATACCATCTAAAAAGGCCCCCACGGCTAATTGTTCCTGGAATTCTTTAGGTGCATTTGGATACGCCAGGTGTGCCAGTCTCTCTATCGCAGCTTCAAATTCTTGTAAACTTTCCCCAGCTTTTTGCATCCGGGATTTCAGCTGAGCCTGGTATAATTGGGCAAGGTGTTGATCGCCATACCTCAAGTCTAATGCAGCTTCCAAGACTTTGAAGTCCCTTTGTTTCTCCACCGATAGTCTGAAGTAATTCTGAGGCCTGGCCCCTTAACGCCAGAACTAATGCCATGGCCTTTTCCTCGTTATCCCAGTTGTTCGCACATGCTGCTGCCTCAAACTGCCTCTTGTACGTTGTCCATGAGCTTTGGCCGTCAAAGGAGGGAGGTTTTAACCGGTGACCTGATGATACCACCTGCTGGCTTCCTCTATCTCTCAACTGTCGTTTAAGTCGCTCCACTTCTCCTTCGAACTCACTGATCTTTCCTTTGATCTGACTGACTTCGGTCTCAACTACATCTACTTTGTCTTCTACCTTATCTACTTTTTCTTCTACCTTGTTTATCTCTTCTTTAACTTCACATTTTAGTACTTCATTGGCAGAAATGATAGTGTCTTGTTGTATTTTCATTTGTTCATTCAGAATTTTCCTTAATTCTTCTTGGCGTCTTTCTTGTTCCTCTTTCTCCTCTTGACGTCGTCTTTCTTGCTCTTCTTTCTCCTCTTGCTGTCGTATCTTCAGGTCCTCCATCATTTTCTTCAATTCATCTTTTTCTTCTTGACGTCTTCTTTCTTGCTCTTCCTTTTCTTCCTGGCGTCTTCTCTCTTCATCCTGACGTCGTTTTTCTCGCTCTTCCTTTTCTTCTTGGCGTCTTATTTCCTGGTCTTCCATAATTTTCTTTAATTCATCTCGCTCTTCTTGACGTTTTCTCTCCTGTTCTTCTTTGTCTTCCTGCCGTTGCTGCGCCATCATTTTTTGGAATTGTTCGAATAAGTCCTGTATTTGTTTATCGGATACCATACTTCTTGTTGTTACGGGCATACGATGAAATTAAAATAAAATAAATTTAACTGTCACGTCAATATCAGAACTTTCCAGACAAATCTCGAAATAGCACGAAAAAGTCTTATCCAGAGTCTCTTGTCACTATCCAGTTCAGAGAATTTAATAATCTCCACTAATGTCCAAATAGAAAAGTTCTAGAAATTTTCACGCACTAAATGAGTCTTTTTCAGTGTCTCTATCACTTCTCAGTTCAAAGGATTTAATTATCACACTAATGTCCTAATAAAATGTTCTACAATGTCTCAAAAATGCACTTAAACACTATTTTCCTGTTCGAAAACAACCCTCGAACAATGTCCAGTAAATTAGTCCTGTGTTAGCACTAACCCTCGAGAATCCTTCTCGAACACTCCAGCACAACTTCAGAGCTCCTCTTGTCATAAAATTCCGCTTCTGACACCAATTTGTCGCGTGTTTCCACCCTTAGGAAACCACCCTCGCAAATTCCGTGGGTTCCAAAAATTATAACAAGAGATGTCCACTAACACACTTTATTAAATATTTACTGGATACTTCACAATACTATTGTTAATTTAAATACACTGACTGACTAAAAATCACAATGTTTATTACTTTGTTTATCATTAAACTCTTAACCTCACTTTCTATATTTTCTGAACTTCTGAACTACTCGCCGAGAATGCGGTTGGTCTTTTTATACTTAAAAATTACAGATCTCGATTGTTCTGTGATGACGCCACCATTCTCTAGAGAATTCCAGATGTCACTTTGGAATCTTCTGGTAGGTTCTTTTTCGAGTAGGTGCAAATACACTACATTCATTCTAAGGGTTGTAACACATTACAATATATTATGTGGAGGAGAGATGAATCTTCAAAAAGTGTAACTTGGTAAAGAGCCCTACAGGCACTAGGGAAACAGATATGGACACACAAGTAAAATTTCAAAGTTTCAACCCCCAAAAATAGGGGACGCACATGGTGTAGTTTTCTGTACTTGCTTATTATGCCCTCTTAAACAACTTCCACAAAAAAAGTCCGCAGTACGCAAAATTTTGTATGATGTCTAATTCGACTGGACTATCAGTCTATAGAAAAATATAAGCTTGTTATAGTGGACTGAAGAAAGAACTACTAATCATTTATTCATTGTTCTGTATTCGATGTATATTAATACTTTTTGGAGAACACACCGCAATGAGAAATAATCTGAAAATGTCAAATCTTGATTTCATTTATTACTGTGCAGCCAATAGAAATAAACATTGCTTACATTTAAGAACTATTTCATATCACTTATAAAAATAAATTAATGAGATAAAAAAGTGTTTAGTTTTTTTATAAATATGCATTAAATAATGATTAATATACTTATAAATTATTATTATTAAATAAAATTTAGAAACGCTATTTATGTGGGCTTAAGATTAAATTAGTTTGGTTGGTTGAAAATGTTGATAGTAACTTCTTGTAAAATCTACCATTAAATCAGCTTGGCACTCTGGCAGATCACCAATTTGAGTCCCTGGAGATCCACTATATCTTGCAAAAGGTGGAACAACTGTTTCTGGAGCCAATATTGTGTTATCCTCTATGACACAACAGTCTTTCAGAGTACAACGTCTACCCTAAAAAGGACAAAATATATATATGACTGTTTATTTACATATTGAACTCTTTAAGTTGTGACTGAAAGCAAAATTAACAGATGGAGTTCAAAAATGTATATCGATATCATGTAGAATATATAAATTAAAATTAATTCAACACACCTA
The DNA here is from genome assembly GCA_936432065.2 of Rutpela maculata. Lineage (NCBI taxonomy): Eukaryota > Metazoa > Arthropoda > Insecta > Coleoptera > Cerambycidae > Rutpela > Rutpela maculata. Next base: position 66,570,933 of record OW386288.2, on the reverse strand, counting down.
TTCTTATTTTATGCAAACTACTTTTAAAGGCTGTGTTAGAGTGAAATTACTTAGAGAAGATAATATCATCATAGACCACTATCGTTACCGCGTGATCGTTACCTAGGTAACGATCCTATTTTTACAGCTGCATGGGCGTCGCACTACCTACTACCAATAATATTTATTTATTAATATTAATAAAAAATTGATGGTACGGCACTAATATTATGCCAACTGTTGTACGCGATGTGCGAACCCGTGACGTATATTATCTTCTCTAAGTAATTTCACTCTGCCACTGCCAAATATCATGTTTAGAGCCCTCATTCTTAAAAACGAACCAACAGAATTCAGATTTGATTTATTATTAAAACTACTTAAATGGATCATATTTTATATTTGAATACAGTGATGCAAAATTTCATGAAACTTAAAAATTGTGAAATTTCAATGACATTTTTGTGAAAGTTTCGAAACTCATCTGAAATTTATGAAATTTCTGAAATATAAAATTAAATATAAGTAACATGAAACTTTCGTGAAAGTTCAATGAAACTTTCATTTTATGAAATTTAAATTAAAAATATCCTAATATTATGAAAGTTAAGTGAAATTTCATTGAAATATTTCATGAAATGATGAAACTTAAGTTCTGTATAACATTCGTAATCAGTGATGCAAAATTTCATGAAACTTAAAATTTGTGAAATTTCAATAACATTTTTGTGAAAGTTTCGAAATTCATCTGAAATTTATGAAATTTTTGAAATATAAAATTAAACATAAGTATCATGAAACTTGTGAAATTTCAATGAAACTTTTGTTTTATAAAATTTAAATAAATAATTTCCTAATATTATGAAAGTGAAGTGAAATATCATTCCAATATTTCATGAAATGATGAAACTTAAGTTCTGTGTAACATTCATAATGTGTTTTAAACTTCCGAGAGGTAATAGGTGCGTAAGTTTGACATTCCCGTTGCGGGATTGGAGCATAAAAACGCACCTAATGACAATTACTAATAAATCGCATTTTTGAAAAA